>CM040423.1:59495845-60013582 GCA_022702705.1 Papilionanthe hookeriana x Papilionanthe teres | reverse complement strand
TCGGAAGCATATGTCTTTCTCCTTGGCAATTCACAAGCTGGTAGGAGCCTCCTGAGTAGACTGCCTCAACCACAAACGGTCCTTCCCAAGTGGGTTCAAATTTTCCTCCTATCTTGCGGTGTGCAATAACAGGTCTCTTGAGAACGAGAACTAAGTCACCAACTTTCGAAGGTTCTCGGGCGGACCAATCTGTCATGCGGCTTCGAACCATCTTAGCTTGGTATAGTTCTAAATTCTCGTCGCGCTGCAAGTCTTTTCCTTCCAGGCTTTCCAACTCCTCTAGTCGTAATTCGGCATTCTCTTCTATCGTGATTTTGTTTGCAATCGCAATTCGAGTGAAGGAAGCCGGACCTCTAAGGGTAACACTCGCCTCGGACCCATACACCGAGCATAAGGTGTAGCTTGCGTAGGAGTTCGAAGGTTGTCCGGTAGGCCCATAAGGCTTCTAATAACTTCTCGTGCCAATTTCTCTTATTATCGTCCAAAGTTTTCTTTAAAATTTGAACGAGAGTTTTATTAAAAGCCTCGACTAGTGCCGTTTGCTCTTGGGTAGTAAATTGTTGAATACCGCCAGTCGATTCCGTGTCTCCCGACAAAATTATTGATTTGCGTGCTTCGAATGCCGATCCATTAATCGAGATGATCTCGCGCGGCACTCCGAAACGGTAGACAACTTGGTTCATGAAAAACCGTAGCACGTGGTGTGCTTTCACTTCTCAAGTGGAACCGGCTCTGCCCACTTGGAAAAGTAATTCGTAGCCGCAAGAATGAAGCGATGTCCTTTTGAAGATGGTGGTTCTATCGGACCCACTATATCTATGCCCCAGCATTCAAATGGCCATGACGCAATAGTCGGATGTAGCACATTTGGAGGTTGGTGTAGAACCACTCCGTGCACTCGGCATTGGTGACGCGCTCTTGGCGATTTTCATGCGAGTTGGTCATCATCGAGGGCCGATAGTACCCTAGTCTTTTAATTTTCATTTTCATCTTCGGACCCGACCGGTGAGCGCCACGCAGTCCCGAATGCACCTCTTTAACAATTTCACGGGCCTCGGACCCGCTTAGGCACCTTAGCCACATTTGATCGAAAGACCTTCCGTATAACGTGTTGTTTATTAATGCGTAGGACGCAGTTTTTTCTTGATCCGATGGGCTAACGACCTATCGTCTCGGTAGTTTTCCGTTTGCAGGTAGTCTATTAATGGTTGTCGCCAATCTTCCGTGTTTTCCGTCATCGCTTGCAACTCGATTCTTTTTCTTTTTCGATTTTTGTATTGTGTCTATGTCGAGCCGTGATAGAACCCGACGTCCGTGAACCGACACTTCTATCGATTCATCTTGCAAGCGTGCAAATTCTTTTGCGAGGCGGGCTAACGCATCTGCTAAAGCGTTTTCTTTCTCGGGAATTTTGTAGATCGTCACATTCGGAATCTATTCCAACAACTCGTATGGCATATTGGAAGTATTGCTCGAGTCTTGGCTTTAAAATTCTGACTCGTCCGGCGATCTCGTTGAATGATTAACTGCGAATCCCCGTAGATGTTGATGTTTGTTATCCCCATTCGAATAGTTAATTCCGGTCCCGTTATGAGAGCTTCATATTCTGCTTCGTTGTTTGTACATGGCTGCGTTAAGTGGTAGGAGTATCTTAACATCCCCCGCTCCGGTGTTATAAAGATTAGTCCGATTCCTGCCTTACGGCACTATCACTTGCGAGTCTTCGTCTTTGTGTGCTCGAAGATGCTCCGTCGAAATATAATTCCCAACGTCGATCATCGTGGTCTTCTAAGCTCATTATTTGTTCATCCGGCAAGTCGTCATTGAGAGGAGATTCGCCGCGAGAGGGTGTGCTCGCGAGGAAGTCCGCTAGGACTTGTCCCTTTACGGCACGAAGAGGCATGAAAGTTATATCGAATTGCAATAATAGCATCGACCACTCGGCAAGTCTGCCGAAAGCGTTGGACGGGTCATCAAGTATTGCAATGGATTAAATTTCGAGATCGGAGTTGACCTTATGAGAAAGCATGTAGTGCCCGAGCTTTTGAGCGGCGAAGATCGTGGCCAAACAAAGTGCTATTCAATTGTGGGATACTTTACTTCCGTCGGAAGCAAACGACGGCTTAGGTAGTAAAGAGCATTTTCTTTACCCTCATCATTGACCTGGGCTAACAGGGCTCTGAGAGAATCGTCTAAAGCCGCGGTATAAAGTATCAGCGGTCTACCTGAGACCTGGGGCCGCTAAGACGGGAGGTGTCATTAAATATTGTTTAATATCCTCGAAGGCCTTCTGGCATTTCTCTTCCCAAATAAATTTGGCATCCTTTTTAACTAATGCCAAGAAAGGTCGACACCTACTCGACAAGTTCGAGATAAAGCGTCGAAGATATGCCGACTTCCCTTGAAAAGATCGTAGTTGTTTTAAGGTTTTGGGAGGCGGCATTTCTAAGATAGCTTTAATCTTTTCCGAGTCGATTTCAATTCCACGATGTAGGACAACGAATCCTAAGAATTTACCGGAGGTGACGCCGAAGGCGCATTTTAAGGGATTCATCTTAAGGTTAAATTGTCTTAATCGTTCGAAAACAATTCTCAAATCATACAGGTGGTTTTCCTTTACTTTGCTTTTGATGACCACATCATCCACGTAGCACTCGACTTGATTGTGGATGAGATCGTCAAAAATTCTTGTCATCGCTCTCTGGTAGGTTGCTCCTGCGTTCTTCAGTCCGAATGACATCACTGTGTAGCAATATACTCCGATCGGCTTTCGAATGCTTGTAAGTTTTTCATCTTCACGGAGCCATTTTTATTTGGTCGTATCCCGAAGATCCATCCATAAATGAGAATATTTCATGTGTTGAAGCAATGTCGATCATTAATGCAGGATCGGTAGAGGGAATTCATCTTTTGGACATGCCTTGTTTAAATCTCCGAAATCCACACAAATTCGATCCGACCATTCTTCTTCCCGACCGGTACCACATTGGCTAACCAAGTCGGGTATTGTTCTTCACGGACAAATTTGGCATCTATTAGCTTTTTAACTTCAGCTATGACTTGTTGTTCGATTTCTAGACGCATTCTTCCGGGACCTTGTCCGATCGAACGCAGTATGATCCATTCCTAGCTTATGGACTCGCGACCTCCGGAGCTAATCCCGGCATCTCATCGTAGCTCCAAGCAAAATAGTCTTTAAATTCCATTAATAACTTGATTATTTCTTCGGAGTCTTCTTTATTGAGTAAGGAGCTAACAAAGGTAGGTCTAGGCTCTTCGTTAGTACCTAAGTTAACTTCCGTTAATTCATCTATTGTAGATTTGATCTCTTCTTCGAACTCTGGTGGAGCGTTTCCAATTTGTAAATCTTCGAACTCTTCCGTAGTTTCCATGCAGTTTTCATTAGACTCGCAAGTGACAACTAAGCAAAATTCAGTATCGTCAACTGATCCTACTGTGCCGAATCCGAGACCATGCCTTGAATTGGGTGGACGACCGGAGTTATTCCATAAATTTTTAAAATGTTGTGATTGACCTTTTGTCCATTGTCGAGGTAAGAAACCACGCTGAATTAAATTTTGGACACAGGGGGAATACCACTCAAAAGGCAATTCCATTAATTCGGAAGAAGTGACATCTTCAAATTGTACATTGTTTTCAGTTTTGGAGGAAGGAGCACCACGGTAGAATTTGATGGGCTTTGCACCGCCGCTACGTACCTCTTTGACCACCATACCCTTGATCTTATTAGAATGGATCGGGGTCAAGGTCATAGTATGTACATAGTGGTTAATCTTCTCGTACATCGATTTATATTCTTTGTTCTTTTCATCTTCGAGAGAGATCCTGAATTGCGGCTTCTCCCGACTTATTGTCGCCGCTTCTTGCTTCGATTTCTTTTTCTTCTTCGAAGCTCATCTTCCCAATCAACATTGATGGCTGGTTTCCTCTGTCCAATCGTCTTAACGTCTCTGCCACGACCTCGTCCCCGGCCTCGACCTCGGATGCGAGTTGTGGAGAAACCTTCACCATCTCGCCGTAAGGGAGTGGTGAGTGACTGTTGGACTAGAACTTCAGGTTCTTCGTCGTCTCGAACTTCCTTTGCTTCATTCGTTATAGTATCTCTGGAAAAGATTATTTTCTTCGGAGGTGCATAATAAGCTGCATCTTCATGGATTCCAATCTCATGTACGGAGAATGGTTGTAAGTCACCTTTGATTCACTGTTCCCCTCCATCGTAGTATTTGATGCACTGATGTAGAGATGATGGTACCATCCGGTTCTCATGTATCCATGGTCAGCCCAGTAGAGCGTTGAATGACGTTTCTGAATCAATTATGTGAAATTTCGCGGTTGTCTTTGCCAAGTCACCGGTCTTCATTAGCAGTGTTATTGATCCGAGGGCTCTTTCTCCTTTCTGGTTGAATCCTCTTAATAACATTTTGTCCGCTTCGAGCTCGCGAGTATCAATTTCCAAGTATGCTAGTGTTCGAAGATTCATTATATTGATTGATGCTCCTGGATCCACAATACTCTGGAGAGTGTAAACTTCCCAATTGTAACTGAAATGTACAACGGTCGGTCTGTGATCCGTCGTCCCAAGTAGTAGGTCATTGTCCGTGAAGGTAACACCTCGTCTGTTCCTTTAACGAGCAAACCTCATCTAAGGAATCTCCGGTCATTTGAGTTAAGCAAATTTCGGATCAAGTAAGGCCTCGATCGAGCTTTTCTCATCTCCTTTGATAAGATGAGAGCGTCGTAGATGCTCGGTTGCGCGGTAGTTTCCTAAGATGTGCTAGTACGTTGTAGTCCACTTTATTTTCATGTGTCTCGATTTCTTCCCGAATGGGTATTTCTTCCGCCGGGTTGGTTCTTCCCGAACAACCACCCGCTTTCCTTTGTCCTTTGGACCCATTCTCGGAGGTAGAACTCTTCCACTTCTTAAGTTGACTTCGTAATTTCTTCGAATCCGGTATCGAGTTTGCTCGGTGTTTCCTCCTGAATCGGAACGACAGGTTCTTCCGGATTAGCTTCGCAGTCCGAAGGCTCTAACTCTATCGTGATCGGAGCTCCTCGAAACTCGCAAATAGATTCATTGCTTGTTGAACTCTCGTAGCCTCCTTGGTGGATGTCTTCTTTGTCATTGTGATCGTCGAGATTGTGTATGATTTGAGAATTGTTACTTGTATCGGAATCGATGTCCGGATTAGGTTGGTTGTCGCTAGTTACGTAATCGTTAGAAACAGTCAAAACGTAGCCAACGCCATAACCCTTATCATTATAGGATCCCATCGGAGTGAGTAAATAATCATACAGAGTGAGAGGTTCGAGGGATTTCTCCCCCGAATCGAAAACAACCATCCTAGGATAAGCAGCCCCTAGTCTAGCCTTAAAAGCCTCGGTCTTTTCTTCTTCATCAATTTTCTTCTTTTCTTCAATTGTCTCTTGTTGAGGTGGTTCTTCTATCGCAAGTGATAATGCCGACTTGACAGGTTTCGAATTCTGAATTGAGGCTCGCACCGGAGTGGTTTGGATGCGATCCAAAATCTTCTTCGAAGACTTTGTCCAAGCAGTAGTCCATCCATCAGCAGTCGCATAGGGATCTATCGGAACAATGAGATCCGTCGAGATAACATTGACGGAACCTCCTTTCTGGGGTTCCTTCATGTATTCCTTCGGGATCGTTATATTCCCTTTTCGAAGATTGTCGTTGAGCCAACTTTTGAAGGTAATGCAATCTTCTATCTTGTGCCCAAGCATCCGGTGGCAAGGGCAAAAGTTGGGATCACCTTTCTTGTCGACTTCTTCGGTCTCTTAGGTTCCGGCAGTCGGAAATCCGGAGTCTTCATCGATCGCGGAACATTTTCGACATCGCCTCATTCTCGAACGGATACTCCTCGCTCGAAGCTCCCTTAACGTATGTCGTAGACGAGGCGGTCGCTCATACTCGTTGAGATGACCGATAGCTGGGTCGAGGTTGCCGGTGATTCTGTTGAATTTGCTGCGGCCGTTCTGACAGTATTTGTATTGGCTGCTTGCCTTTCTCGACTGTTGCGACGATCCCGGACTTCTTTTCAAAAGTTTTCATGGGCTTCTGTTTGTCTGTTTTGTCGGTGAAACTTAATTGTTTCGCCTCCTCTTGCAAGCTTTCGGCCTTGTTTAACAACTTCTCGAAAGTCTTAATAGTAAATCCTCGAGGAGAAGTGCTATCGGCCATGAATGCTCAAGTAAAATGCCGATCGCATGCTCGTTCTTGTAGGCGTGGCTCACACTTCATACTTAGATTCCTCCATCGAAGTATGTAGTCCACCAAAGTTTCGTTCGGCCTTCGCTTCTCTACCACTAAATCACCTATAGTGATGTGGTGCCGAGCTCCGCAAATCGCTCGATGAAGAGGTTCTCTAATTCCGAAAATGTCTTCACCGAACCGTTCGGTAATTCCGCATACCAATCAAAGGTGATCCCCGACGATGCCGTCGACAAATTGTCCGAAGAGTAAAGCATCACTTCCGCCGCATTGCAACAACCGGCACGAAAATGTGCAACATGCCGCCGAGGGTTTCGGTTCCATCAAAGGTCTTGAACGTAGGTGGTACGAAGCCTTTCGGATATCGGACAGCCGTCGAATTCTTCGGGGTAAGGTCTACCCGTCCGAATGGATGTCCCGCTCTTCGATTGTGCCAAGGCTTCTCGCACTCGTCGTTCCACCATGCTCTTGATATCCTTTTCCGGAATCATGCTTTGTGTTGCATCCATTTTTAATCGATCATCCCCGTTGACGGATGTAATCTCCTTTCCTCGGTCTACAATGTGAATAACTTCCGGGGTGTTTCTCTTTGGGGTCGAACCCGACTCCGGAGAGTGGCTAGGGCCGCAGCCCATCTCTTCCATCCTTTTTGCCATTTGGGCGATCGTATCATCTTTCTCTTGAAGCCGCATCCTCATTACTTCCGGCTCCTCTCTTCTGCTGCCGCAGGAGCACCTTGTGAAGCCGACGAAGCTCGTGTTTCAACCATGTTAATTTCCGCATATTCATCATCCATGAACTCGACGAGTCGACTTCATCTCCGAATTTTTCTTCTTTCTCTTGCTAATCGCCGAATATCGCTCTTAGCTTTTCCATAAGCATCTTCTAATGGTCTCTTCGCACATCCTTGCGGCTTGTCATGCGATAACCGTCGGGTTTCCTTCTCATGAGTCCCCTTCACTACGGTAGCACTTTCTTCGGACTCAAGTCTCCCGACGAGACTTTCCTTCTCGAGTCGTTGTTTTAATCTTAATTGTCCGAGTAGTGGGACGCCATACCATCCTTCTAGCAGCAGAAGGTCTAGGACCTGATGGTCTGTCAGCCAAATGCTGGAAGGTGGTATCCTCCCTAATTTGTAGTCCTGAAACAACTACAGGTGGACTAGCTTTCATTCTCTTATTCGGCTTTTTTGCAGCGATAGCAGGTTCTACTCGCGGCCCAAGACGAGATTTGGCCGGCACCCGCCCTATCCTTCTTAAAATCTCTGACACAGGGCATTTTTCTTTCTTTGCTAACTTTTCTATCAGGGTTTGCAGTCGAGCAAATGACGTAATTCTAGCTCTTTTCTTACGGCCGTCGTTGTAATATGCGGCCGAGGCAATGCAGCAGCAATCTTGCGGACATTTTCCTCATCCTCTCGCGGCGGAGAGGGGATGGAACCTACTTCCTCCCAAAAGTGGTATGTATTCAGGAAGCGGTGTATACTCGGGCAGTTCTGGGATTTCCTCCAGGAAAGCAACTTCAGCAGCTCTGGCTTCTCTAGCAATCTTTCTACTTTTGTTCCTCCTCTGAGTCCGTGTCAGTGGTGGAATTCTCGAGCTGGACTCGATTTCGAAAACAGAAGGTCTCACAGGAAGATCTGTACCCTCCACAGGTTCATCACAGTTCTGAATTTCTTTCCCCTTTAGTTTGGCAGAAACCGGGGTAGGTGCAGAGACAACTAGACCAGTGGGGGTAGCAACAACAGTCCTTCTGCGAACAACGATATTCCTCTCGCTGGAATCTTTGCGAGGAGGGAATTCATGAGTTGACTCGAGGTTAAACTCAATCAACGGCTTCTCGCTCTGGTACTTTGCTTGTGAGTGAAAAGAGAGTGACGTCGGGGATTTTGATGTCGGCGTCCCTGAATCCTTGTCTGAATCGAATGATTCCATTATTAGGCAGTTCGTCCTTGAACACAGCTAGGTCCAGTCCGTTGACGAAGGAGAAGAACAGTTTTGGGGCTTCGATTTATGCAGCGCAGATTCCAAGTGTTAGTCCCCGAATCGTGCTTCTTCTTGTCGTAAGACTTATGACGAAAAAGAAAGAGTCCGAACACATTTCCGTTTATCTTAGTGTATTTGTGGTATTAAAAGAAAATTTATTTAGATAATTGTTTTTCGAAAAGATTTGTTCGTTAGGGACGTAGAATTATTAAAAGAAGGAGAGTTGTAGGAAGGGTAAAAGGAATTGATTAGGAACCGGAAAAGGAAGAGAAAGTCTCGACCCGCCGTACCGCTCCTAAACTAATACCTATTGGGGTCCACCCCACCTCGAAATGAGGTAAAAGGATCTCGGAACCTCTCTCGTTTAGGGGTGTCTAAACAGTGGCTCCTAAATTCGAGAGAATGTTGGCTATACTCGCTCAAGGTAGAAATGAACATAGTATTCCAAAGGAAAGAAGGGTAGTTTGATCCACTAGGGACATGGATACGCTACCGATTTTTGAAAGCAGAACTATCTGATTAAAATGGAGAGAGGAATTTTCCCCACGTGAGTCGCCGTAAGTTGTCGGCATATTTTTAGGTTATGTGTTTTATTTTTGAAAAGGGGTCGCCTAACAAAAATTGTCGGCGAATTTTAGATTTTAAATTTAATTTAAATATATATATAGTTTAAAAGATAACATTTTATTTTTGAAAGTAATTTTAAGTTTAAAAGTTTTAAGATATGAAATCAAACCAATCTCACATCCCAAATAGTTTATATAAACGAGCACCGCACCACAAACCGTGTATCTATCCCGAAGAATAGACACACCGCTTCGATGATGGGGCTCGATTAAATAAACTAGGAGATTTATGACATCTGTTTGGTCTGCGAACCAATTTTATAAGCCGACAAGTTCCCCTGCTTAATATAAATGAATTAAACAGGGTTTATATTACCTCGGTTCTTAAAATTCCCTATAAGGGCAAGCCCCTATAGTTAATTACATCTTAAGTGACGGAATCACCTAAGAAAACTCTCGATAATAATCGCAGTTCTGCTCTCAAGAATTTCAAAGTTTAAGTTTTCAAGGGATTGAATTTTGGAATTTCAATAGGGAATGGATCAAATTTGGAACATTTTATTTTGGGAATTCAAAGGAAGAAAGGTAGGATAAATCACATATTCGAAGCGAACTTCGGTAATTTCCCGACTATCCTATTGTTTGGCTCGAATTTAGGAAAGCAATAATGTTTATTTAACGTTTTGATCTTGCCAATTTTAATTAATTAGGACTTATATTCGTATGACATGATCATACAAATAGCCTCGAAGATGTGAGGGTTTATGTCGTATCGGACAACTACCTCGGAATCCTAAGACCGGTTAGGGCTTAATTTGCAATGCAAATGCCTAACAAGAGATTGAGGATTTATGTTGCACTAGGCAAACTACCTCGAAATCCTATGGCTTGGTTATTTAATTCTAAGAAAGTTTTGTTGATGTAGATTCCAGTTTTGCTGATGACGATGGCCGTGCTGCCCACCATGCTCCGAGCTCCTTGTTGCAGAGGTTTAGTTTTAGAAGATTGTAATCAAAAGTGAAGAGAAGAGTTTGGTTTTAGAAATCTTAAAGTCCAAGTGTTTTTTATGTTTTAATTAAAACAAATCTTAAAGTTGATTATAACAACACCGGTTAAGATCCCACGTGCTCCATCCTTCCGGCATCGTTATTTTTATCGGATTCACTTAGCCAAGATGAATTTGCTAAACTCAACTAAATGAGTTCCACACTTTCATTTAGACCGTGGAAATCTCGTTAGCAACACATATGTTACATCATCCGAGGTATTCCCGATCATCCAACAAGACGTTTTAATTTAGTTGTAATCGTAGTTTTGTTGTTTTGTTTGTGATTAAATTTCGAGTTGTTTTATATTTTGAAATGTTGTGGCGGTGAATTTTATCTTGCAATGACTTTTAATTTAGTTTTGGTTTTGGTTTTAGGGGCTATCCTAAAGGTGTGGGTTTTCATGCAATGCTTGTTTATCATGCAAGAAAAGTAAAGTGCATTTACAATAAAGTAAATTGCAAGAAGGTAAATTGCAATAAAATAAAAGCGTACCTGGAGGGTCTTCCCGTCATCCCAAGCTACACTTAAACACAATTTAGGATATTTAATCATTTAAAGCAAGTTCCTAGGTAAAGCTAAGGGAAGAGTTATGGTTTTCTACCAAGTTCCTAATCCTATAGCTAGTCATTTCCTATGACGTCTAGGTTCTTGTGTTTTGGTTTGAGGACGATTTTCTTCATCAAAGAACAATTAAGTTCAATTGTTCTTATAAACATCCTATCATATTGAGAAAGTGCTTAAGACGAATCTTAAACATCTTTTCAATACCTCTAGGATTGTTTTAAGTCCAAGAGAATTTAATTATACAAAATGAATTAAGCATCCAGGAGTTCAAGTTTTGTTATCTTGCTCAGTTGAACTAAGACATTCGAATATCCTATGAGTGAAGTAACACTTCACTTAACACTGCTTTAGGAGTTATGACAATAAGAGCTTTTGAGGGCAAATTAATATTCAAGTGACTTGTGATTTAATTTAATTTCAATTAATGGGTTTAAGTTTGGAATAGTGTTCAAGTTGTTTTAGATTTATTTTGAATTCTTTATGTCTTTGGTAATGTTATATTTAATTCAATTTAATTTAATTTTAGTTTAATTTAATTTAATTTGGTTTAGTTTTACTTTCAATTTAATTTTATTTAATTTAATTAGGTTTAATACACTTTAATTTAATTTAATTTAATTTAATATGTTTTAATTTAATTTTATTTTATTTTATTTAATATGTTTTAATTTAATTTAAATTTAATTTAAAATTTTTAATTTTAATTTAATATTTTATATCTCTTTTTTTATATTTTAAAGATGGTTTAATTTAATTATTAAAGTATTAATTTAATTGAAATTTTGGAAGGATTTAATTTAAATGTTTTAATCTTTAATTTAATTTAATGATTAAGTCTTTTAATATTTTAAATCTTGAATTTGGATTATCATTTTAATTAGGAATTAAATGTTATTGAGGTGATTAATTTAGGGATTTTTTAGATTAAAGAATAAATCTCTTCCTAATAATATCCCTATTTTAATAATTCCAATTTTTTATTATTCTTCCAAGTTTAATTAATTAATTGATTAAGGTTTATTCCTAAAAATGATTGATGGGTTTCTACCCTTAATTATTTAAATTTCAATCATCCAAATCAGATTAGGATCAAATATTTTACTCTTTCATTTTATTAAGCCTAAAGTTTTAATTAAGGGTTAAAATTTTAATTACCATTTTGCTCTTCAAGCTTACTAATTTCATAACTCACTAAATTGAGCTTAAATGAATTTGAAATTTTTATGTGACTTCACTCATATGTCAATCAAGACATTAGAGGAGAAAATGTGATTTTTCTGCATTTAATTTATTTATGTAATTATTTTTGGTGGAAAATAAGGATTTTCAAGGAAAATTTAATAATATGACCAAGGGAAAGTTTCTGTCCTTAAGAAAATTATGGGACATTTCTAATGACCAGAGGACCACTTGGACCAATTTTGGTGATTTTTTGAATTATATTATTTTTATTATAATTATTTTGAGTTTTGAAGTATTAATTAATTTAAAAATAAAATAAAGGTTGAAAAATGAACTTTATATTTTTCAAAAATCTATCTGATATCAAGGAAACCAGAGAACCAATCTTCATAATTTTCTGATTTTTCTTTGATTTATTAGAATTATTTTAGTGGAAATGCTAGAAAATACATTTTTTTAATTTTAAAATTACCTTAGTGCTTTAAAATTTAATATCTCATCATAGGGACTTAAGAAAAATATGAGGTTTGTTCCTAAATGATTAAAATTCAAAATGTGACATTTTGGTGAATTTTATTATTTTTGTGATTTTTATTATTTGTTAATTATTAAAAATATTAAAATAATGTAAAAAAATCAACTTTTTTGGAAAATTACAATTTTATTTTTCTTAAATTCCCCTAATATCAGAGAGGCTCCAAAACCAATTTGATGAATTTTTGAAAAGTATTTTGAAAGTTATGAATTTTTGAAGTTTGAATTTGGCTAAATGGCTTAATCAACCCATTTGATAAGGCTAACCAAGTCCAATTGACTTTAAACTTTTATGGTGGGTTCCTTTGATCCTAAAGGTCAGTGGAGAATTGATTTCAAGTCAATTTGATGTATGATTAGCTCTAATTAATTAAAGCTCCATTTTGGGTGTTTAAGCCAATTAGGGTTATTACAAGTGAGTTAACCCAAAAACCATTTTCCCTAGTGGTCCTCTCGGTCATAAGAAACATCACCAAATTTTCTTAGAATTTATTTCACAACATGCTAATTATTAGAATTAAAATACTCGTAATAGTGACCTAGAATTGAAAAATCAATAACTCTTCATAGGGTGGCCTCGACTTTGGAAAATTCGGGGAATATTCTCAAATTCGGAGGCTTCAAAAGTCCTATGGTCTCATGCCATTGTGAATTGTATACATGCATGGAGAATTGAAATAGTGCAGAGAGTAAATAAATAATTAAAAATAAAATACTTGATGAAATTAAATGATTTCTTTTCCATATTATCTCCTCTGTTCACTGAGCAAGTGGGTATTTTTATTTTATTTTTCTGATTTTCCTACACAAAGTTATGCATTTTTGAAGTTTAGGGAATTAAATAAATAAGAAAATCCCTATTTTTCTACTTAAGTGACGCGGCGCCAGCTCAACCTCGGCAGCTCCGAACGCACACGCGTCGTCTTCTGATTCGGCGCCGCCATCCGACTCAGCGCTCCTGGGGCCCGCGGTTCACGTACCATCGAGTCGTCCGGCTCAATCCGGACCGTCCGCTCGATACACGCTCGATCCGACGGCTCCGCGTCATCGTCTACGACCGGTGTGCACCCGTGACCGTCAACCTTCTAACCCTAATTTCTCACTCGATTCTCAACGGATTTTCATGTTCTTATGCTCTATGGATTCGTCTCGAGGAGACGAACACATCCATACGGTAAACATGTATTGAAATTAACTCAAATTAAATAGAGAATCTCCGTAAGCTCGGGAAGAAGAGTGAGTCCATACCTTTGCTCGCAGAAGTGTGGCTTCGATCCGAGGGTTGTGTCACCTTCGATTGGGTCCAAGCAAGCTCCGGATGAAGTCCCTTGGGCCGGTGAATTGTCCAGCATGATTTCGACCACAGCTCGATTACAAAGCTTCGGAGTCCGCAACGGATGGGTGGCCTGGAGAGGGGGCTTTCACTAGGGAACTCCTTCTCTTGACCTTGTGCAGGTGTGGGTGAGTTTAATTTGAATTTGGTGGAGAGTTGGGAGATGTCCTGTTTTTGGGTGGAATTTTGGCTGAGAAATTGGCTTTGTTGGTGGGGATTAGGGCAAATTGTCACTGGGGATCAACTGCTCTAAGTGTGGAGAGTGGTCTGGAGCAATTTTGGCAGGGTTTCAGTAAGGTCTGGTTCAGCACCTCTCATGGCCGAGAGGAGGTGGTGTTTAAATAGGAGAGGGTGGAGGGCCTCCCAGGGGGGTTTAAGGCTTGGGATCAGCTCGCTAGGTCAAGGGAAGAACGAGCCATGGTGGCCACTGGGCATGGGGCGGCTCAAGCAAGGGAGAATTGAAATTTTTGGCTCCTCCTAAGGTCTCGGCCATGGTGTTTTCTGGCGGCCTGGTGGCTGGCCGGCCAGGCATTGGTCACCATTTTGTTCAGGTGGGTCAGGGCTGGGGTTTAGTGCAATCAATTGGCCAAGGACATGTGTAAAGGAGTTTGATTTAAATGGAATGGGAGAAGGCTCATTTTGGCTTGGTTTGGGTCAACCCATGGAAATAGGCTTGGTGCACCTCCCCAAGACCTGATTTTGAGCTGAGGGAATCATTTAGGTCAGCTTAGAAGGAGTGGTGAAGTCTCCATCCATGGTGAGGTGGCTAAGCATGGTTTAGTGTGTGACATGCTTAAGGTAAAAAAAGGTTTAAAAGGGTTTAAGAAAGAGATCCTATCTCTTGCCATTAATGGTTTGGTGAGGTGGAAAGTAGATTCCATGGCTCTCATGGCTCCCATGGGGCTCATGCATGGCTTCATGGCTCACCTTTGGCTTCGGGGAAAAGTTTGGTCAATTTCATGAAAAAGGCTTTAAAAATTTTGGTAATTTAGGGGTGATTTGATGGGATTTGGCATATGGCTTGATTTGGATTTATTTTATCATGGATTTAGAACTTAGGAGATGGTTTTATCAAATGGATGATGATAGAGGATTGTCATGTGGGCTTTGGGCCTTTTGAAATTATTTTTGATGGGCTTTTAGGAAGGCTAAGGGGATGGGCCTTTAGGTTTAAGAATGAATTCATGGATGGGAATTTTTTAGAAGTTTGGGCCAAATAATTGTTGGGTTTGGTTTAGGGATATGTCATGAGTGATTTGAAATGAGTTTGGAGTGATTTGGGTTTAAATGGGGTTGGATTTGGGTCTCTTTGGTAAATGGGCCAATGTAGGTCAAATTGGGCTAACTTGGGCCAATGTTGGGCTAGGGTTGAAATTGATGTAAAATTAATGTTGGGAAATGTTTATGGGAGTGTTTCAAAGAGGTTTTGACTTTGGTTGGGTTTTGATTTTGGGGTTTGGGCTTATTTGGGTTAGGTTTGGGTTTAGGTCAAAATTGGGCCTTTTAGCTTTGGGTTGAATTTGAGTGGGGTTTGGGTCTAAATTTTGGGTAAATCATGTTAGTGTTTTGTTTGTGGGGATGTTAAGGAAGGTTTAGAAAAGGTTTGGGGTTAATTGGAGTTGAATTGGGTTAGTTTGGGCTAAGCTTGGGTCATGGGTCCAAATTGGGCTTTAAGGTCAAAAGTGAAATTGGATTCAAATGTCAATCAAATTGGACTTGGATTTGGTCTAGATTGGTGTTGGGGATGTTGAATTGAAGTTTAGAATTGAATTGGACCAGAATTTGGTTCAATTGGGTAGGTTTGGTTTGACATTGGGTTCATTTTGGGTTAAAATGGGTCAAATTGGGGATTTTGACAAAAGTGGGATAAATTGACAAAATTGGCCCATGGTGTAGTTGGACAAAATGAAATTAGGAATATTTGGGATTTTCTGGAATTTTCTGGGAATTTTCTGAATTTTTGGATTTTTTGGCTAAGAGGGGCATTTTGGGTATTTGGAGGGTATTGGGAGGTATTTTTGGAATTTTTGGTACTTTTGGCTATGAATGATCAATTTGAGTAATGTGGGAATGTTTGGGATTGGTTTTGAGGAATTTTGGGTATTTGGAGATTTTTTGAAAAATTTGGGTAATTTCAAGGGTTTTGGGTAGGCTAGGCGGGTGTAGGGTCCCGGGAGTCAAAAATTGAAAATTTAGAAAATTGAAGATTGGGTAAATGTAAGTGGAATGAAATCATTTTGGTTGAGCCATGAAGCCATATCAAGCCCACATGAGCCATGAAGGGACTCATTTGAGGCATTCATTATGTTGTTCCTAACCCTCTTACCGAGGGCTTAGGAGTTAAGGACCATCCATGTGAATCACCTTCATGAGTCGGGAGGTCAAGTTGGGTATAGGTGTGGTTTTAGGAGGTGTGTGAAAGTGTAGTGTATAAGTGTAGTGTGTGTGTAAGTCAGCCCTCACTGGACCGAGGCCACCTGCAGGCGATCCTAAGGCCAAAGAGTCCTATAGGAACTCATCCTTTAAACTTCCACATTTGATTTCAACCCTCTAGGTGATTAGGGGTCTACAATCAAGTTTGTGGAGTTTGCAGGAGTTAAGAAGTGGTTTGAATTTCTAAGTGGTGGGTCCCAATTCTAATCCTCTAGGATAGTCAAAGGAAAAGCCTAAGGCTAGATCCTAAGTACTAAAAAGAAGAAGAGAAGACCTCATCAAAAATGAGGTCAACAGGTTTCTTTTCTCAAATAATTTTGCATTAGGAGCCTCTCCGGTATCTATCACATTTGCCAGAAATTTGTTTTTTTGCTCACTCGTTCTAACTTCCCAGTTCTATTAAAAAAATTGGGAGGAACTCCAACTGACGCAGATTAGAAGGACTACTCACATCAGCAGGCAAGATATTCTTATAGCAAGCCCTCCAAACCACTCCCAATTCTAGTAACATAAAAAGAAAATTGGGAGCAACTTCTAGTGATGCAGATTAGAAAGAATACTAACATCACCAGGCAAAAATACAATATGTATTTACAAGATTCATCACCAATAATGTCCCAACTTAGTAAGAAAAAAAAAATAAATTATCTGTGATGTTTTCTCTGCTCAAATAATTATGAATTTTGAGCCTCTCCGTCATCCATAACATTTGCAAAAAATGTTGTTTTGCTCGTATGTTATAAGTTCACAGGTCTATAACCATTCTCGTTCTTAACATTAAACTCATTTAGTTCTTGAAGTGACCTTAATTTCCCAATTCCAGTGACATGAAAAAAAAAATTAGAGCAACTCCAACTGACGCAGATTAGAAGAAGAATTCACACCACTAGGCAACTAATCATTATAGCATGACCCCCAAACAACATTTTTATGGATTATAATAGGGTCTGTTTGGTAGGGCGGGGGCAACTCCAACTAGCATTAAAAAAAACGGAAGCAGCTCAAAGTGATGCAGATTACAAAGACTACTAACACCACCAAGCAAGAATTCATTATAGCAAGGCCTCCACAACACATTTTTATGAATTATTAACCGTAAATAATAAAGACTGCTTAGATGTTAGATAAGTAAAAAATAAAGAATCAAGCAATATGTATATGCAGGAATCATCACCATTCTCGTTTTTAACATTAAGCTCAGTAGTTCTTGAACTGACCTTAATTTCCCAATTCCAGTAAAAAAAAATTTGGAGCAACTCCAACTGACGCAGATTAGAAGCATAAAAATAGTTGCTCTTAGGGTAAGATCCATCAGAGCATGTAAGAGCAAAACTTTTCAAAAGAAGTCTTAAATCCAAGCCTAAAACGGAACCAGGCCAAGAAAATTTCACATATGGAGATGGAAGAAATGAGAAAGAAGAAGGAAGAGCCCTCTGTGGTGCGAAGGAAAAAAAAATTTCATTTTTTTCCGTCTTCAGCGTAAGATCCATCAGATCGGTAAAACCAGTGAAGAATAGGGTTTGCATTTTACCTGGGTTGGGTCGATCTTCGGTGAGAAAGAAGAAGGAGGCGCAGGAGAGTGAAAGAGAAATGTATCAGTCGAGAGAAAGGTCGTCGGGCGGAAACCTGATCCAGGGGCAAAGGGTAATAATCGCGAATCGAAAGCTGGGCCGCGGGGTTATTCCCGCAGCCGGCTTTTCAACAGCTTCGGCGGCCCCTGGCCGCGAAGCTGCAAACCAAACGAAAAAAATTTTTTTTTCATGTTGGCGGAGCGCGCCGCACCCCTCCCACGCCCTACCAAACGGGCCCTTACTCTAACACCTAAACATGGCTTTCTACACTTACAACATCTAAACCTTTCATAGCACATAACAAAATTCGCTGTTTTAACTTAAAAATACAACATTTCATGTATAGGTAGCGGGACATTTATATAAAATTAAAATTTATGAATTGAAATTGTAAATACATGAAAAATGAGTGGTACGTATGCAATTCTTTCTTGTTTAAAAGGTTAAAGGAAATTTATCAAAATATTAAAATTTAATGCAAGGTTAAGCATGCTGATAAAATGTTTTCAAAATTTTCTTGTTATACTTATATTAGAAATTTAATTTATAATATGCTTAGATTTGGCCGGTTTGATTAAGTGGAATAAGCACAAGAAATATGTTGTTAAGTTCAATATTGGTGGTGGTCTGAATAAATGTTTTGCAGGTATTGGCTGTGTGTGCATAAATGATGCTGATGTCTGCATACTATGGTTCTCTACGCCTATTATGGCCTTTTCCCCTATTTGTGCTGAAGCTGATGTTGTGGTTGCTGCTATGAAGCTTGCGGTTAATTGTGGTTGGAATAAAATTATGACAAAGAAGGATAATTTGGAGTTGTGGAACTACCGTATGAGAAATAAAGAATATCCTTGGTTTCTGATTATGCATATGAAAAAAAAAATTTGTTTTTATGTGATTATGTGTATGTTCAATGTTTGTTTATTCATCGTGAAGGTAATCGGTGTACAAATTGGGCTACGAGAAGAGGTTTGGAGTCCTAAGCGATTAATTATTCTAATATGTTACCTATGGAACTTTCTCTTTTACTTGAATGGGATTGTATTAGTCTATCTTTTATTCATATTGATAAGAATTTTTTATTTGTTGCGTGGATTGTATACTGCCAAACGGGTCCTAGCTTTCCCTTTTGTTCATGCAAGTTTTATGTTGTAAGTATTGGTTTTAGTTTGGAACTATTGGCCACCACTCCCTTATATTTATTTTTTCGATGAAATAAAATTTTCTACACGATTAAAAAAAAGGTGTCTGTCTCACATCAGTTTTGTTTATTTTTATTTTTATTTTTATTTTTATAAATATGTTTGTTTGGTATAATTTTTAAATATTTTTAAAATATTAAAATAAATTAACTTATTTTAAAAGACTGAAAATATCTAAGAAATATTTTGAGTATTTTCTTATTAAATATATTTTACCTATAAATCGAAACATAAATAATATGAAATAAAATAAATAAATAAATGACCTCTTAAAAAATTAATTTATGGGTACTTTTATTTTTATTTCATTTTATTTATATTTTAATTTCCCCCAAAACGTATTGAACATATTTAATTAAAATGTGATTATTTTTAAAAATCCCAAATATTTTCCAAAATATGATAATTTGTTTCGAGAACAAAAAAATAAAAAACCTATAAATAATATAATAAAAATATATATTAAAAAAAATAATAATAAAATTGTTCCCAAACGAACCGATCGAGCTTAACAGTCGTGCTGGATTTTACTCTTATGAACCGATTCAATTTTAAGAGTAGGCTGCGAAGCCGTTGATTCCACGTTCAAAGTCCACGTCCTCCGGCCGGCTTAAACTAAAATATCATAAAAGTATGCGAAATATTTTTTTAATGATATCAGTCGAATATTCAGATCTGTTGGGCTCGTCTTAAATAGCCGCTCTATGATTGGTAGTATTTGTTAATTTGAATATACAGAAAAACTAACAAATATATATGCAGGAAATTTTTTATTGGCTAAATGGAGGAAGGAGCGGGCGTTGAAACGAGTTGTTTCGCCACCTAAGAAGGAATATTCAGTGTGGAGCAATTATGATGGAAGAAATTATGAATAGAGAAAAATTAGATCACATATCACTCAATTCATATTTATTTATATATCTAATACCTAATTTTCAATATATATATATCATATTTACATGTACAAAAAAAATTTATTTCATCTGTTAAGAATTAGAAAAACTTTACATAGATATCACTTAATTCTTATGTATTTAGATATTTAACATATAAATATTAATAATTTATATGTTAGATATGTAAATACATAATTTTATATATCTAGGGCTGGATCGCGAGAGAGGGGACCGCAGGAGTCGAGAGAGAAGCTTTGTTGTTAGACAGGAGAGGGAGGGAGTAGGGTAGTAAAAATCAAATAAATAATTTTTACGAAATGTGAGCCTTGGGGTCGACCCGTGGCCCGAGTTTTACGTCTGCGCTGCAGTTATCTACAAGGCATAAAAAAAAAAAACCCGTTTTGGGGCCGCACCGTGCGAAAAAACACACATTTAGATGTTTGATGAGTAAATATACAAATTTGGAGTATTAAATTCGTAATTAATATGTTTGAAATGATATATATGGGGCATTTACATTTCTAACATCTATATCATCCAATTCATTAACATCACATCAAAAAAATAATATATATATGTATGTATGTATATATATAAATTCCTAAAATTTACATTATTATTGAAATAATATATATATATATCTTTTTTCAGGTAATAAAAAATTTTAATCATTCAGTTAAATCATTTCTTATAGAATAACATTAACCCTTCATTTAATACTTTTATTTATATTATTTATATGCGCCCGGAAATCTATTTAATTAAACACGGTTCATATTGTAACTTTTTATTTGATTTTTTAACAATTAAATTCTATTTACTGAAAATTGATGTAACAAATTTTTTGTTGAACTGAACGTCTCGATAGGACAAAACATGAACACCAAAAGTGCACGAATTTAAGTCTAAACGAGCCCAAATCAATCATTTGAAGCATAATAGTATGCTTCGGATATTAACCAAAGAACAAAATGATCTATGAATTTTACGTGTTTATCATACATTTAAGGACTTCAACAAAAAGAATTTAAACCCTAAAACTGTTTGGTTCTAACGCTATTAAGACATTCAAACATTCACAAAATATCATACAATCAATAGGGGATCATTCTAAATGAATGTTTTAGATTTTGGCAGTATGGCCAAAAGGAAATTTAAAAACCGAGGGGAGGTAGAGAAATTATAGGTTTGAAACACT
Organism: Papilionanthe hookeriana x Papilionanthe teres; assembly: GCA_022702705.1. NCBI lineage: Eukaryota > Viridiplantae > Streptophyta > Magnoliopsida > Asparagales > Orchidaceae > Papilionanthe > Papilionanthe hookeriana x Papilionanthe teres. Next base: position 59,992,822 of record CM040423.1, on the reverse strand, counting down.
ATTCAAGCCAACCACAGAATTAACCCTAAACCCTAAAAATAACAAAAAAGATTTACACACGAATCTATAGATTCTTATACAGTTAGTCCCCTTTTAATTCTATTTTTATATGCTATGGGCATAAATAAATTGTTCTGCTGTCCTAATCTTTATAATCTTTACTGGCAATTTTCATGTACTCGATCACTATCAGTATCAGTGAACATACAAGCCATTCAATTCTACTCTTTTAGTGACTTCTGTTCAATCACAATGGGATTATATTTTTCTAGTTCAAGCAAACGTGGAATTCTGCTCTTCTAATACACATATTTATACTAATTATTCTGATAGTGATGTCCATATATGTTAGTCTTAATTCAGCATTTTACTTAAGACGTTATACCAAAGTAATATATATATATAAGAATTCTGTCTAATTGACAGATGAGACCCAAATAAAAAGCTCTGCGCATAGCTGGAGACAAGAATTATGTACGCAATTCTGCGCTAAGCTGGTTCTATTCAATTATACAGGTTATACATAGGGATATCAAAAAAACTCGTTGTTCGCGAACAGTTCGTGTTCGGTTCGCCAAGAAGTTCGTGTTCGATTCGCGAAGAAGTTCGTGTTCGATTCGTTCGATAAGCAAATAAGACGAACACGAACAATTTTTTGTCGTTCGGTTTGTTAAACGAACCAAACACGAATAGTGATGTGTTCGTTCGTGTTCGGTTCGTTATTGTTCGAAATATAAAATAATTTAAAATAATTGTATATAAAAAATTTATGATATTTTAAAACTAATTGTATATTATAAAATTTATCATATTTTAAATAAATAAACTTTTATAAATTATAATATATGATAAATTATTAATAACAATAATAATATTATAGTATTAATTATATTAATATAAATATTATAATATTATAATTAATATATTATACTATATATTAAAATAAAACTCTAAACAAAATCCTAAACGCCTTATTCAGTTTGTTTCATTTTGAGGAAGTATGAATTACCTGATGTGTACAGAATACCTTATCAGTTACTTCATTTTGAGGAAGTATGCTATCAAAGCTTGTGATCATCAAAAAACTCGTTGTTCGCAAACAAGTTCGTGTTCGCTCATTAGGAAGTTCGTGTTCGATTCGTTCGATAAGCGAAACGAGACGAACACAAACAACTTTTTCCTTCTGGCTTGTTAAACAAGCCAAACACGAACAGTAATGTGTTCGAACATTTCAAACACGAACACTAGCTCTGTTTATTCGTGTTCGGTTCGTTTACACCCCTAGTTATACATAACATGGCCTTTATTTTAAAAATTGATTTTAAGCTCAACCTCAAATCATATTACATTATTTATTATAATAGTTATTGATGATGTTTCAATTTATTCTAAAAATTGAAGTGTGGATATCCAATATCTTACATCAGCGTTAATTATTCTCTTCAATAATAAACTCATTGAATTAATATTAATCCAACCAACTCTTAACCAAATATGCCCTAATGAAGCTCTTTAATCTAATTGCTGAAAATTCAATGCTCGCATGTGAGACGTAATAATCCGCACAGTTCTTCTAAATACGACCGTTGACTAACGGGTAATCGGATACTTAATTAAGGAAACCATACCCTTCGCCTCCCCACCGTATATATTTTCATCGCCTTCCTTTCGCGGCTCGGGAAGCTGATAAAAGACGGAATTGGCTCCGAAGCGCGCTGAGAGAATCGATTTCTCTTTCAAGAGTTGAAATCCGATAGCGATTGAGCAGATTTTTTTTTATTAAATTGATGTCACAGTTTGAAATCTCCTTCTGTCTCACGCGGTATATTTTCTAATTTGTTCATCGTTTCTCCTTGATGAGTTCTTTTAATGTTTCCTTCAATATATGTTTTGTTTTGTTTTCCCATGAGGATTGGTTCTGTTGCTCATTTTAGGTTTTCGGATTGTTGAGGGATTTCACCGTGGAACATCATTATTTTGCCAACTTTTTTATTTTAAACTTTTCCAAATTCGTCGTCGTCTTCTTCTTTAATTGGAGGCAGGACAGGTCAACGCGGGATGTATTTTTCTTTAACCTGTTGGGATTAATATAGCGAATATTGGTGATTTATACATTTCCTGCATTAGAGGGCTAAATTATCTTGATGTTTTTTTCCTTCTGTTGAGAAATTATTGGTTATTTCAACGACTGCTCTTTACATTATTCATGTGCTCGCGAGGTGCTTGAGATGAAACAAAGTGGGTTGTTCGCTAGATTGAATACTTTGGACCTGATAAGTGTTCGGGCTTTATTGGGTGAAGAGATTTCGAATATTGAACAAAGTTGCTGATGTCATTTTCCAGGATTTGAAGTTTTAGTTGATTAGTCTTTATTTTGATCCGGAAATTTCTAGGTTTCTTTTTTTCTGCTTTTATATTTCTTCGAGTAATTTATTTTAGCTGATAATTTTTCCTGACTTCAAACATGGAGTTAGTTTTCCAAATCGTTTTAGCTACCATTAGGCCTGGCTACAAATTTCTTTGAGCACTGTCATCGTCTAATATTTATTTTTTATTTTTGATTAAATTGTTCCTTGGAAAATACCAGATACGTAACATGCCGGCTAAAAGTGTTTCTTTTGGTATTTATTTGTGGCAATTTTTACTATATAATTGCTTTTCAGTTTCTATTTAAACAAACATAGTCATATAGGCTAAGTTTAAATGGTCTCAAATTTACTTTTTTAGTTGAATCAGTATGCTTTGATTCCTCATCAAGAAGAGTTTGCTCATCTCTTTCTCAGATATTTCTACTTATATCAACTCCTTGAATATTATTAGCAGTTTGAATATGTCAGAGCCATCATGTTGAATTTTTTTTGTTTGTGTTATTGAGGGATGCAGATAAACGCTTTTGATGATCAAGGTCCAAAAGTTGGAAAAATGAGCAATCGTTATAATAAATCCAACTCAGGCAATCGTTATCATGAATACAGTAAGTCATCCTCATATTTCACCTTTAAACTGTATTATTAAATAAGCTTTTTCTTATATTTAATGACTTTTTAGAAAATTAAAGTTATTAAAAGTCATTGACTTTACTTCTCTTGATTTTAAAGATTTGCAAGCTGGAGGGAAGAGTAATCACTACTATGAATACAACAAATCAAAGTCAGGTGCAGATTATAAATCTTGTTGATGCCTTTTTGCGTGGGTGTGTGTGTGTGTGTTTCATTTTTGGGAAATTTACATATGCAGCACACAATTTTTATGTATTTGCATATCTCATACTTAAACATTCATATTTACATACATAACACATTGGTGTTTTAAACCTATGCATGAGAAAGTGAATTTCACTTTTAAAAAGTAATAATAGTGCCATTTTTCATGTGATATTAAAGATTTGAGTGCTATGTGTGTAAATATGAAAGTTTAGGTATGAGATGTAAATAGATAAGAATTGTGTGCTATGTATGTAAATGCCCTCTCATTTTTTTGCATATATTGTGTACTATCTTATTAAATGGGTGTGCATCCACTAGCATATTAATCTCAAAAAGACTCATTAATTCAGCTCCCAACAGTAGCACTGGAACTGATAGCTCTCAGCAATTACTATGAGATTTGTATGGTTTGTGGTTCCCATGATCTTCAATATCTTGCCTCTTGACAAGCAACATTCAAAAGGAAGGAGTTTATGCTAGCTCCCCTTGGTTTGGTTTGCTCTTAATAATGATATATAAAAGCTATTATTTTACGGGGAGTGATGATTAGTTAAAGAAAGATTATTTAGATGAATCTAATAAGAGTGGCAAAGAATAATCCACATGCAAGACGTGAGCTAAGTTGTTTTGCATATTTCCTAATGGTGATACACATTGGCTTAGTGTTTTGGGTCAAGTTTAGTCCGAGAAGATTTGCTGCTCTTTGCATGCATCCTTGATCTTTGTCAATTGTGGTACAAATTTAACTTCTATGATGTGTGATTTTCAATTAGATGGTTTCCGTGTTCTTAAATTTGTGTGCAGTATTTATAGTAGAAGCCTTTGAAATTATCACATGTTTGTTCTTTTTTTTTTAGATTTTTATTTTCATCAAGATGTGAGATAAATTATTTTGCATATTTGTTAATGGTGGTACCCATTGGCTTAATGTTTTGGGTCAACTTAAGGCCGGGAAGTTTTGTTGTTCTTAGCATGCATCATTAATTTTTGTAAAGTTTGAAACAAATTCGATTTCTATGATGTGTGATTTTCAACTAGATGGTGTCTGTGTTCTTAAACATTTGTGCATTATTTCTAGTAGAAGGCTAATAAATTATCACATATTTGTATTTCTTTTAGATTTACGAATTTCTTCTAAGGAGTCAAAAAGCCATCAAAATAAAGATTTTGTAATATTTCTTTATTTCTAAATTTTTTTTGCATTATTTCTCATTGTTTTCTCTTTTATGTTGCGTTGTGTGTGTTTGTGTGTGTGTGTGTGTGTGTATATATATATATATAATGATCAACGACGAAGCGAAAAATAGAACGAGAAAATTCACTCCAGAAAAAAACACACAAATTTACGTAGTTCGGCAAATTTCGCCTACGTCCACGGAGTTGCAGAAGATTTTATTATATGAGGAATTTACACGGTCGACCACGTCGTCTTACAAAGAACTTTTGTCTCTTCCTCTATTTCTCTCTCTCCTCCTTAAGAACCATACAGAAGAAGAAGAAGAAAAACGGGGGAAGCATCTTCACGTACAAGAGAAACCAATTTCTCTTTTGCCGCAAGCCACTAAGGAAGAACCCGCCGAAGCCACGCCGAGGAAAGGGAACGCCAAGCGAAGCACCAAACTTGCAATTCCCTCTGCCTTTGACACCTGCGATACTCTTCACGCCAAAAAAAAGAAAAGAGAAGGGGAGAGCAGCCACCTTTTTCTTCTTTTTTTAATTCGTGCCTCAGCCGTAACTCTTTTTGCATGCATTTAAAGATGGTGGAAGTGGTTATTTGTGAAAAGGTGTGACTCTCCAAAGCAAAAAAATAATTAATTGCTGTCTTAATTATGAGTTTCCCATTCATGATCTCTTATTATCTCTCCAAAAATCATATTTCCTCTCTCTCCAGTCTCCACACGCCTTCCTCACCCTTGCTCATGTGTGTCATCCCCAATCGCTTCCCCTCCTCTAATTTCACTCCCAAGAGGTTTTCCCAGAAAACTCCATGTTTTCTCAAAAAGCTTCCTCTCTCTAATCACCTTCATACCCTTTAGATAACCGATCCTACTCTCTCCCTCCACGCACTCTCTACTTCCATGCATTCCCTTCTCTCTCAAAAACCAAAAAATTTTTTAATCTTATTACCAGTCATCCACTCCCCCCTTCCCTCTACCCACCCCCTCCCTTTCTAATAAAAAAACGCTATATTAATCTGGCATTACGTGTATGTCCTTAACATGCACAATTTTATTATCTGTTTATTGTATGCCTCTGACAAAGTAGCCCAGTGCCTTGTCACGTCTAACCACCATATAGTCCTTGTAACTATTCTAAGTAATGATGTGTTCTGCTGTCCAATTAGTTTCCAAGTAAGTTTTGACAGTGTTGCCAAAATGATTGAATACTTATTTTGTGGTCCAGTACAATTTTTCATGCGACTGAAATTTTTTGTCACCTGCATATGCCTTTGGCAAAAGGTACAAAGAGAATTATTATTTGTTATTTTCTATCCAACTTGTACTTAAATCGATATTCAAAAATATCACACCACAAAGCACATATTTGTGCCCATAGGATTTATATTAGGCATTTTTTCTGTGATGTGTAAATATTCAATCTTTATTTTTCATGGTGTCTTTATGTATTCTTTTTTCTAGTAACTATTTATTTTGATTAACATTTGCATTAACTTTCAACCAAGTTTCTTCACTTTGACAGGTACTTCTAAGAAAATGAAAGAGTTACTACTGAAAAGTGATAACCAGGTGTGCGCCGACTGTGATGCTCCCGATCCTAAATGGGCGTAAGTGCTATAGCTATTTTTGGTGCAGATGGACTCTTTGCCTCAGCTACCACTTTTAAATTGGATATATTTAGTTAAAGGCTACTTATAGTTCATATTCACAATCAACATCGTTATTATTCCTATCCCTACCACATGGGTTGGCTTTATGGATCCTCCTCACTGTTCAATTTTCATTTACTTCAAAAAAATCAATCTATTAAAATTAATTTATCTTATTTTCTTTTAACTTAGAGATTAGCATTAATTAAAAGAAAGCTTTTTATGTGACTTGTGGTCACCATGAAAATATCGTAGCTGTGCTTCCTATGTATCCTTAATAGTGCATTGCCTTTTTTATTGACATTTAACTATGTAATCTATGATTGAAACTAGCCCGAAACTTTCTCAAAAAGCTATTTTGCATGTTATCCGTGCAGTTTCACCACAGTCCATGCCAACATTTTCATTTTGACTACTCACAATTTACTCATTTGTGCTATCTTTAGTTGTCCAATAATATTGCTTACAGATTTTGTTAGTTTTTCTTACACTTAACTAGGATCCTTGCTTTTTGAGTTCTTTCTGGATTGTTATAAATTCAGCCTCTACTTTCATTTTTGTCTCGTCTAGTGCTTCTACCTCACTTTCAGATGTAAGTAAATAATTAGATTGAGCAACACGTAGAGGAAATTTGAAAATTTTTTTTTTGTCATATCCCAAGTCCGGAAAGCAGAACCCCCGACCCCGACAATATAGGATGTAATGAATGGATATCAGAATAATCTCATTTGTACTAAAAAAGAAATTTTCGTATACAAAAAGTATAGACAATAAAAACAAGCAAAGTTAATTATTTTGTCATCAACAAAATTTCTAACAACAGTTCAACGAAGAAGCAAGTCAACATCTAATGAAAATGTAAAAAAAAAGAAACAATTGTGAAAATAAAATTACCTAAAATAAACTGAAAGAAACAACTTCAAATAAAACTACATGAACTTAACAATAAAGAATAAAATCATGTGGTTAAAAAAATTATTTTTGAGGTGGTGATCCACTAAGTTACCTGATAGAACCTGTTATAAGAAAAATTATAATGAGTGGGTTTGATAAGTCAAATCCAACAAGTAACTACGATCTATTAAGATATAAATGACAGAGCACTAAGCCATGTTGTATGTGGACTCACAAGACATGATTTGCTTATATATACTAGCAAGTTATAAGTGCTATTAAATTATCATCCAGTTTCAGTAATATTACAATGCATAAGTGAAATGTATCGCATGTTCAAATGATTTAGTAAAATGATGTTCATAATCATTTTTTGATAAAATATAATCATGTAATTTATTCTAATATTTGTATGTACAACCATATCAAATACAATTACATATCTCAAAATGACTCATCAATCATTATCATTTCATAATATATCAATTTTGCTTATTTATTGTTAAAACTTTGAAACTGGTAAGTAAACAATAAACCAAATAAATTCAATAATTTTTTTTAGTGTTATCACTCTCTGTGCTCATCAACCTGGCTAGCCAATATTCATAAAGATTTTACCGATTATACTCCACTTCATACAAGTATACAAGTTTATTTTAATTTATCAGTAAATTCTTAATAAGTATTTTATAAATAATATGATCAATACCGTTGATAGAATTAAACATGTGTTGAATAAAGTCTATTGCATTCAACTAAGAAAGCATGCATGAAATGCAAGTGTTATAACTTCAGGAATAAAGGAATTCATGCAACAATAAATCTAGACAAAATTGTTCATGTGACTTCTTACTATTTTATTGTGACCGTAAAAGTGAGATCCACTAACATATATACAGTAAGTAATAGAATATCAACGACATTACTGACAACCAACTTATATATAGAAATTTATTATAAACATTAATGATAATACCTCTTTCAAAGAAGTGTACATTTATCCTTTAATAAATAACAATTACTTACTTTAAAATAAATGATATTAAAATCCAAATTTAATTGAGATTCACTAAAATTTATCAAGCAGAGGTTCTACATAAAGTAAACCCAAAATAGTTATAAGTATTTAATTAAAAGCATAAATTTAATATTAAATTGGATTAGGTGAAATCTAATTACTAAGTTTAATATACAACCAACGGAAGCTATCTATTATTGTACTAAGCTAAATATGTGTTTATTATCTAAATTATTTTTTATTCTAAATCTATTGAATTAAATAGAAGATAATTCATACATTTAACCAAAATTTATCCTTACTTGGTTTAACCTAAATAATAAATTGTGACACAAATTAATCTACTACAAATTAAATATTTAGACTTCCCTTAATCACACATATGGAGAAGACGGAGTGAGTTGCTATAACACTAATGCTATAAAAGGAGAAAATGATAATGTCAATGAGAAAGATTAATAGTTACTTCTTGGTCGAAGGGGAAGAAGATGAGAAAAAGGTTTGTTATCAACGACTCTTGGCTAAATAAGAAGAAGATGAGAGAGAATCTTCGTTGCTAGCTTTTAGTCAAAAGGGGGGTGGCTGTTGAAATGAAGAGGGAATAATAACCTAGTCCTTTGCCATCTTATATCACAATTAGAGGCAGTCAAAAGCATGCGATGATTTTGCAATGATGAGCAAAAAAAGTTGAGAGTTGCATGAAGTGGAGTTGGGGGATATGATAGTCCACGCAAAGGGTGGTTTTGGTACAATTTGGTTTGGTTTTCAGCCAATTTTCAATTATAAACATGCCTGTCGGCGTTGTTTTGTGCCGGTGAAGTGCCCGTAAGAAGCTGTCGGTCGCCGGAATCGGAATCCCGTCGCCCGCTTCGGAAGGATCCTTCAACGAAAAGAAAGTGAGTCAACCGACTCATATTTTTCATAGTCTGAATGAAAGAGCGCTACACCTCAAGTCACGCACTTATCCCGAAAGACAAACACAAGACTTAGGCGTGAGCGCTCGATCAAATAAACTAAGAAATGTATGACGTCCGTTTAGTCTCGCGAAACCAATTTATTCGTCGACAAATTCCCTATTTGATACGAAGAATTAAATAGTGTTTATTTTAAGTCTGGTTCGGAAAATGCTTCCTATAAGGGCAAGTCTCATAGTTAATTACATCTTAAACGACCGAAATCATCTAAGAATACTTCGATAAAAATCGGAAATATTATCTTCAAGGAGGTCAAAAGGATAGGACTTTTCAACGAAATAAGATGTGGAGGTAGTCAGAAAGAGTTGCTCAAATTTGAATGTAGAATCCAGCGAGAAGAACCAGTGGATGTCGAGGTCCGAAAGCGAGCCTCAATAACTTCCCGAGCTATCCTATGGTTTATTGACGACGACATGTCTCCATCTGTCGAAGACGACCGTGTCGCCCACTATACTAGCTCCGAGCTCCTCGCTGTGAAGAGGTTGAGTTTTCTAGGTGCGCAGGTCAAAATGTTCAATCAGTGTAGCCCTATGGTCGAAGTTCTTCTAAACATCCTATGCAAATATGTTTAAGTCATTGTACAGCTTTATAACAAGGATACGTATATAAGTACAGAGAGTAACGATAGAAGCAACAATGATATAACGTAACGTGTCGAATAGGTGATAACACGCAAGATATGCATTATGAAAAGTGACTGCTAAACAAGATAAAGATGCAAAGCAGTATGACAAAGTATGTAACATGCGCAAATGTAAACAAACTCCGTATACCCTGGAGGCTCGTTATTTTCTTTTGTCTACCAAGTAGAAGTATGCTACATGAAAGCCAAGTAAGCAAAATAAAAGGTCGTCGAAAAACTCAAGAAAACAAAGCTGATCGACCCACAACAGGAAAGCTCGAGAAAAGTAGTAAAAGTCACCCAAAACTCCGAGAAAATCCTAAAAAGACCACGAGTGCTCTATCAAAAATCAAACGAAAACCCGAAGAAACCGCAAGCACTTGGCCGGGCTAGCTCGAACCGCGTAAGATCGCTCGAAGAGTCGTCGAAGGCTACTCTGGCCACACGAGTGTATAAAGCCCCGCCACTCAGCAGAAGGCGTGTCCAACTAAACCCGACTCGCGAGAGCGTTCCCTACCCAAGATCGACAATCAACGAGTGGACAATATAGTTTGAAATTTATATTTTAGCATGCACATGGATTTCGTACATGCAAAGAAAGTTTTATCAATTTTTAATCGTGGTGAAAATATATTTTTGTTGCGAAATGTAAGTATCGTATTTTTATCGAATTTGAAAAATATAATCGTCCACGAGTCGATCATTTCGTAGAGTAAAGGATCGCTAACAATCCTGAAGCATGCACGGTGCCCCGCTCGCTTTCAGACGGTGAACGATACCGCCATCCTACGGTTCACCGGGCCCCTGAGCGAGTCCCGATGTCGTAGGATGGGATATCATTCTACTCTATCACCTGGCGCGCCTTTTGCATCATCGCCGTCATCGCCCCAAAACAAAACAAAACCAAAACCGACTCCGAGTGAAGCGGAAAACGTGTCAAGCAACGAAAAGGAAAAGAAGATTAACTTACCCCCGAACTCGGAGGGTCGTGACTGGCGGGTGAGTTAATTTAAAATTCCCCTAACACATGTAATAACAAGGCGTTAAAAAAAACGAAATCCGAGTTCCTTGAATCTACCCCGAGGGTGTCATTTTCTCGCTCAAGTACAATTATATCAAAAGGAAATTTAAAAGCGAAATCATGGAAAAGTCGATCAAAAACTTTTAAAATCAAGCAAAGGAGAAAAAAGGCTCGAGACAAGCACCGGTTGCGAACATTTCCAAACCCATAAGAAAGTGGATGGACAAGCTTCCCAAGAACATCAATTTAACTCCAATTCATCAAATGAGGCACCTAAGAAGTGGCCCAAGCACAATGCTCAATATCTTCCTCTCAAACAAGCAAGGAGCAACTATAGGTTCATCTTTATCAATTCTTAATTCAAACACAGCAGTAAACAAGGCCACCATCACATCAGCCACCAACAAAAAGGCAGCAACAAGTAAAGTTTCTATCTAACCTCAAAACTCACAAACCACATCAATGGACTCACGGCCAGGCCCCAAATTGAACCCAACTCCTTCCATAAACATAGAATCGGCTTTCACCAAATGAGCACAAAGCCCAGCCCTTACTAGAGCCAAACCCGAGCACAAACCTGAGCCTACAACAAGCCTCCAAGTGAATCAAATGAATTATCCCAACTCCAATTACAGCAGCCTTTTAAAAAAAAGCCAAATTCAAACTTCCATTGGGCAAGAAACCGAGCCGCAACAAGGCCAAGAAAGCCATCCCTACTCCAAACCAAAACAGCCCTCAAAGAAACAGGTTCCAGTCTACAGGGAAGCCAAACCCGAGCCAAGACAAGGCCAAAAGAACCAGCCCAACCTCAAGCCACGACAGCAGGTCCCAAATAAACTCAAACCCGAGCCAACAGCAGGCCAACCCGAGCCAAAACAACAGGTCCCAAAGAAACAAAACCAGAAAAGACAGCCCAACATATAATCAAAAAAAATAATTCCATCACAAAGCTAAAGGAGAACCGCCACATTAAGCATTCAGCCAAACCGATAACATCAGCCCAAAATTCGAGATACCACACTCCCCGCTCAAAGTCGGAACAAAAGAGGGCTAAAAGAGCCAACCCGAGCCCATATAAGGCTGAACCCGAGCCAACCTCGATTCGAAAACAAGGATACAATAATGCCAACTGGAAATCGAGCCACATGAGGCTGGAAATAAGTTCTACTCCAGGTTGCAACAATTCCAACGTAAAACCAAATCAGAAATATCAAAAGAGTCAAAACCGAGCCCCAGTAAGGCTGAAAAAAATTCGGCTCCAGGTTAGAACAATTGCAACGTAAAGCCAAACCGAAGTATCGAAATAGTCAAACCGAGCCTCAAAGAAAGCTCGAAAGCAAGCCCAACTCCAAATTACAACGAATCCCAACATAAAACCCAATCCAAATCTACTACAAACGAGGCTCAAAATAGATATTCCAAAAGCTCTTAAACAAGGGATAGCAATGAATAGAAATGAAATGTGTTTTCGCCTAAGGGTTAGAACAAGCTAACCAAGCTTCCAAGTGAAGTAAAGAAGGACTAGCCTGGGGCTTTCTCAACAAGCATAGAACCTTCCCAATATCAAAATAAAATCCTCCCTAGCATGCTCTTTGATAAAGAAGAAATAAAAGGAGCGGGAAATGAGCTCCACATGCATGTAAAACTAAATAAATCCTTCCATGCTTCATATCAAGCTAAAGTGAGTAAAGAACATCTCAATACCTATGTTAACATGCTTGTAAACGAGATTAACCTTGCCTCAAACTCATGCTTTCAATATATCAAAAATAGGAGACAAGTACATGCTTCAAGTAAGAATGAATCCAAGGATATCCCAAATTTCCATCACATGCTCCTCATAGGGCAAGCCTAGAGTTTCCCAAAATTCAAAGTGAATCTCTCCTTAACATGTATATATATATATTTTTTATTTTGACAAGGAAGAGCTACAAAGAGAAGGCATAAGTTCTTCCCCACATGCTTGTAAATAAAGATGAGCATAAAGAATTTCCAAACTAGCTAACCATATCTTCATGAAAGATTAAAATGCAAGAGGCCCAAGAACAACATAAACCTCTCCAAGCTAAGCCTAAATTTTCTCTCTAGCATGCTCAATCGAAACTTTTTAGCCACATTTCAAATTGTAAAGAAAACATTCCCAAGCATTTATACAAGTATCACATTAGCATGCTGTTAGAAGAAGAAACCCATAGGAATCGATATTTCAAGCAACTAGATAAGACTTTCCACAGCATACAAGTGCTTAACCGAAACCATGGACAGGGCAAACCGAGCCAAAGGCACAAGTGAAGCCTCCCTGGGGCCAAAACCGAGAATAAGAAAGGGGTAGAGGAGAGTTACCAGATTGCGTAGAACACACAGGAAGCAAACCGCAAGTACAGGAAGCGTTCCAACAGCAACTCCCCTCTCTTCACAAAGGTTTCGGGCCAACCCCAATCCCACCCCAAATGGGGTTTAAATAGGCAGAGAAGGGGAAGCAGAAGTCAAGAGATCAACCTACAGGATCGGGCGCAAGTGGGACTGGCGGCAGATTGCCGCAGGAGAGGAGCAGAGAGATCGGTAAGGGGCGTACGCAGGGGCAAGTTGCTCGCACAGGGATAAGGATAGGATCGCGAGCGGCTCGAGGAGCAAACGGCCGCCAAGGGAGCACGCTCGAGCGCGGGAGGGACGAAGCTTCCATGGAGCTCGCGCGGGAGAGACGAAGCCAACCGGTCGAGCGTGAGGAGAGTTAGGGCAGATTTAGTTTAATTAGGTTTTTTTTTTTTTTTAATTCTTTTAAAATAAGTTTTAAAATATATATATATATTTTTTTATTTTAAAAAAAACTTAAATTACGAGTTTTGCCCCCGACAGGCTATCGTCGCAAGCTTAACGTCGATTTTAAGTGAAATCGACGTTCCGGACGCATCGGCGCAGTCCGTTTCGTCGTCCGAGGTCGTCTGGGCAACCTCGTCGACGAGCGCGTCAAAATTGCGTCGAAATTTAGTATCGTCGCAAAATTTTGACGCGAGCGCGATCGAAAGCGAGGTCAACAATGCCGCCCCCTTATTAAAAAAATTTGATCCTGAAATTCCAATCTTAACTCTAAAATAACAGCAGATACTTTGCGATTATACTTCAATCTTACGTGTTGCTTCATGCTCTGATGGGTTGTTCCAAACTACCTTGACAAGTGGAATAGGTTGACGATAAAAAGTTAAAGCTCTCTATCAACCCCACCCCCGCATCTTCAAGAATAATTAACAAGCTAAAATGGGAAAGGAAGATTCTTGAGAAGACCGGAATCTAAAGAGCAATCCAAGGGACTCTAGAAGATTTCATGATATTCTAGAAAAAACTAGAATAAAAGAGAAAATTCCAAGGAATTCTAGAGGTTCCACATAATTCCAGAAATATTTTGAAAGAAGCAAGCTTTAAGAGAACTCTAGAGAGTTCTAGGAGCATGTATATGTAAAGAAAAATGTAGAATTATCGAAAAGATAGTATATTCTAATGTAATCTAGAAAATTCTCTTAGGCTTCTGGAGGACTATAATAGAAGTCCCTCCCCTTTATTTGTATCCATGCAAGAACTATTAAGATTCCCAAGCATTCTAGTGTTGTAATCACTCTTACTTAGTGAAGTGTTTCCTTCTCCAATACTTTTTCTTACTTTTCTTCTTAGAGTGTTTTATGCTTGGAAGCCCAAGTGTTGTGAGAGTTAGGTGCGATTTAGTGCCAAGGAAGAGCGTTAAATCCTCATGGGTGACTTGAGATAAGTTAGTCCGTGACATCCCATTCTAAGATGCACTTCAATGCCTATAAGTCATATTCATGAATCAACAATGGCTTAAATTGAATAATATGAGAATCATCATATATGTAGCATTGCAATAAAGAGACGTGAAAAATATCATGCACTCTTACCATTCTCAATGGAAGAGCTAATCAATATGAGGCTCTACCAGTGCTCCAATCACCTCGGATGAAGCTTTCCAGACCTATTGACCCTTGTAACTCCATGCATAGGTAAAACCTTAAGAAATATATAATCTCCAACATCGAGCTCAATTTCTCTATGCTTAACGTTGAACTGTCATCTCTGATGCTCCTGAATTTAACACAGGCATTCCTGAATTTGATGAATCTTTTGATGGCTTGATCAACTAACCTCAAATCAACACAAAATTGATCTGCATTTTCTTCCAGCTTTGCATGGTGATATGTTGATACTTAATTGAAAATTATTGTTGTAGGCAAAGTCTACCACTGAATGTAATTCTCCTAGCTACCTCCTTAATTAAGAATGCAAACTCTTGAATAAACTTTTAATATCCAAATGATTCGCTCTAAATAGTTGTTTATTTGAGAATGAAATGTACTATTGAAATCCAACCACATACCCAAAGCTTCTTTTATTTTCCTCCGGAGTCTAAAAGTAATGCTTTCATCCTAATCAGGCACAATGATGATTGGAATCCCATGGCAATAGAAAGCTTTTTGTGCCCCTTCTTTTGGACCAGCTGAATTGCATGGCCTTGGATAGTATATCTATGACAGGCCTTGTTCAAAATGACACAATTACAGTTGTGCAAATAAATAAAAAATCCAATTCTTTATGATAATAAATGTCATTTAATCACCAAATTATCTTAAAATTAAGTATGGATATTGACCAAAATATGACACATTAAATGATGTTGAAATATGAAATGGCACAAGATGTATGGCTGAATTGAGGTAGACAACTTACCTTGCTTCAAAATATATGTATGGCTGAATACAGATTTTGTACTTGTGCAGGTCAGCTAATATTGGGGTTTTTTTATGCTTAAAATGCTGCAGTGTTCACAGAACTCTTAGCTCTGATATTTCCAAGGTAATCTTAATTCTTTCTCACGCGAGATACCTTACGTTTTATTTATGACTGAATTCTTTACTTTTGTGATGCAATATAACTTGGTTATTCTTTTTTGGATTTTGTTTTTCCCTTCTCTTCAATAAAATAACTGGGTCAGTGAAAACTGCAATTTTAGAGTATTGCTCAAACTTCTTTAACAATAATTGATTGATCTCATCCAGGTATTGTCTGTGACATTGGATGAGTGGTCTGAGGAAGACATTGACTCGATGTTTGAAGTTGGTGGAAACTCTTCTGCCAATGCAATCTATGAGGCTTATATTCCTAAAGGAATTTCAAAACCAAGACCAAATGCAAGCATTGAGGAGCGCACAAAGTTTATCAGGTTTGATATTTAAATTTCGTTCGTAGTAATTCCATGAGATGGATGCTCATGATACTGTTTTATCCATAGAGCTAAGTACGAATTCCAGGAATTTTTGAAACCAAGCTTGCGGATGGTCTCTTCCAAGAGCTCCTTCAAGTCTTGTGCTTCTGGAGTAGATTTAGATTCATTCTACAGTCCAGCCACTTCAAGAAATGCTGTTAGTAATGCCAATTGTTCTTCTTGTTTGAATTACTTGAAATTTCAAAAGCAATAAGCAGAAGATTTGTAATGGATGCAGACAGATGCGTCAATATCTGTTGGAACTTTGAAGGTCAAAGTGGTTAGAGGAATAGATTTGGCTATTAGGGACTTCAGATCCAGTGATCCTTATGTTGTTTTAGCGCTCGGGCAGCAGGTCGCTATTTCTCTTCAATATTTGACCTAAAGATAAAGATTAGATTCATTTCTAACGATGGGGATTAATTTAGATTTGTTTCTTCAATATTGGATCAATTCGTATGTATTCTTTAATAGTTTCCTCTTTTCAAGTTATTTTTTTGGTGGTTTTTCTTGGCCTGTGCAGAAGGTTCGGACTTCAGTAAAAAAAAGTAATTTGAATCCAGTTTGGAATGAGGAGCTGAAGTTAACTGTTCCTCAACGTTGTG
Organism: Papilionanthe hookeriana x Papilionanthe teres; assembly: GCA_022702705.1. Lineage (NCBI taxonomy): Eukaryota > Viridiplantae > Streptophyta > Magnoliopsida > Asparagales > Orchidaceae > Papilionanthe > Papilionanthe hookeriana x Papilionanthe teres. Next base: position 59,976,386 of record CM040423.1, on the reverse strand, counting down.
GAGCCCTGAAGCTGGTAATTACTTCCCATGAATCAAGGCTTCTTTACTTGAAATTTTCTTTCGCCTTTTATGACTAATCACTTGAATTTCTTTTTCCAGTGTAGTATTTTATTTTATTTTATTCCAGTCCGATTTGTCCAGAGCATCAGATATCAAGTGTTATGAGAATGTTTATTTCCTTACTGTTGGATCTCTTCCGAGTGTTTCCTTCGCTTGATATCTACGTTTTTCTTTTTCGTAATTATTCTGATTGATTTTGTGAAACGTGGAAGTGTTTTGACTCAATAATTTATTAGAGAATGCATAAAGTTTAAACAGTTGGTTTGTTAGGAAAATAACAAATAATTGGTTACTACTGATATGAAATCATGTTTGAGATTTTGTTTTAATAGTTTGTCGCTTGGATAATTTTGTGTCATAGTTTCAGTCTGTTTGGGATCTAAAATTACCTTCTAGGTTGAAAGCCGGTAGCATGGGTTGTCTAGCAAGATGGTAAAGCGTTTGGCGGAATGAAGTTCGGTTAAAATGTCCGCCAATTGGTCCAGGGTAGCACAATAACATCCTTACAATGAATGCAATCACAAATATGTTATATTCAATCTCAATGTGCTTTGTGCAAGCACGAGCACATGATTGTTTGCAAGAGCCGGTGTAGAATATTATCATAGTGAAGTGGATTGGGTGTTGTAGAGAAATCTCAATAATTGTGAGTAAATGTTGAAATACAGAAGTTCAATAACAGCTGCAGTGAGAGCTCTATAATCCGCTTTAGTACACGACCTTGCCACTATTTTTTTGCTTTTTTTGCACACCAAGAAGCAAATGTTTTGCCCAAAAGAATACAACAGCCAGTGATAATTTACTTTTAATGTGACCTCTTGCCCAATTAAAAGTTGAATAAGCTTGAAGCTGTAGATAATCTTGATAAATTGGTAAACAATTTTGAATGGTTCCTCGCATATGTTGAAGTAGGCGTTTGAGCTGATCAAAATGATGATTTAGAGGTTTATGCATGTATCTGCACACTCGATAGCAAACAAGATAGCTTGATTGCCAAGAAAGTATTAAATGGTACCAAGGTTGCATAGCGGAAAGTTTGTTTGAGGTTCTTCTGTAGATTAGAGAGTGGGATTATAACTAATTAGAAGAATACTTCCACATAAAATGAGCATGTATGTAGCTGTGTCTCTAGGGCAAAAAAGAAGAAGAGAAGGATTGGCTGAGCAGATAATTTGAGCCGAAAATGTTGCAAAACCATTGTCTAACTAACAACATGCTTAAGACCATAGAAAGCTTTCTGTGAGAAGCAGACATGTTATGGATATTGAGGATCATGAAATTTGGGAGGTGCTTATATATGCATCGTCTCATGTTAAGTGGTCATAAAGAAAAGTGATAACATCCTATTGCAAAATTGACCAATTCTACGGAAACACGGATAGTGGATATTTTAGTGTCTCATTGTGTTCAATATCATACACTTGATGGAACATTTAGCCATGAGAAAAGCCTTACAGCGAGCAATCAACTCGTCAGAATTAAACTTGGTTTTGTAAATCCACTTGCTATTCAAGGCTTGCTGATTTAGATCCAACATGTTACTCATGTTGGATCTAAAACTATATAAACAATGGTCTTCAACTAATATGTTTAGGCATAAATGTTTCAGTCTTATTCTTCATTATCATGGGATGACCATTGGCCTTAGAATGGTAGATAAGACTTAAAAGGCGAGTAAGGGCTGGGCAGAAGCTTGTTGGAGAGATTGAGTGTAGGTTACTAGGCTGTAGTGTGATTTGAGGAATGATTTGGTTTAGAAATCAAAAGCATAATTAAAAAGGAGAGAGAAGGTAAGACAGAAAAACAAGAGGAAGAAGATTTTTTCTTTTTTTTTAATGGCACAAAAACTCACTGAATTATGCTTCTTTTTCCTTAATTTGATACTCCACCAAAAAGAAAAATATTTTTTGAAGAACTTTTAAAGTGAGTATTTTTTTTTATCAATTTTAACCTCTTAATAATCATCTATCAAAATTTTTTCTTTTTTATTTATCCTGAAATATTTGGTTGTTTTCTTTTTTTATGAGATTTTGTGCACTTGGTTTAGGCATAAGTATTTGCTGGTGTCTATTTTATTAGTCTAGTTAAGGGCATTCGATCAGATCACCTCTATTCTTTCTTGAACATCAGCTTAATTTAGTAGAAATAAATAATTTTTGGTCTTTAATTGCACTGGTTCTTTGGTATTATCTTTTGTGTTTATTATTTTTGCTCTTTGATGGTGCTTCCACTTAAGAGTTTGGGTTTTACCTAAATATTATTAGTGTAATGAAAAATATTATAGCTATGAAATTAAAGCTCTAGTTTGATGGCTTATAGATTTTTCCCATATGATGCATTTTGTTCTAATCCAGAAAGGATTTGTGAAGCACTCATAATGTCTTCAAAATTGCATGAGACAACAAATTACAAAGATAACATAAAGATTGATGCAAAAACTCTATGGATTGTTGACCATAAAAAAAATGAAAAAAAAAAGAAGTTAAGATTAAATCAATTAACGAAAAATTATCTGCTCCCCCATTTTCGGCTCAATAACTGTTCCCAGGCAAGGCAAGGTAAGGAGTTTAAAAAAAAAAAAAAAAGACGGTCAGGGGGGAACACAGAAGAAATGGGGAAAGGAGAAAAGCAAAATCCTCTTCTTTCTTTTTGTACTGGAGCCAAAATTTCCCGTCTCCTCTCCATTCGCGAGTGACTCCTCCTTCAGGCGCGATCCAACAAGGTCGACGTCGCAAACCCCTCCTCCTACTGCTGGTAGGAAAGCAACAGTGGGATCACGGTGTATGAAATCCTTCGAAAGGCGGTGTTGTCTCCTCTCTCTTATGCGACTCACTCGAGACCGACGCAGAAGTTTCAGTCGCAACCCCAATATTCTTCTTCCTGCTGTTATTCGCAAGTCCCGCATCTATGGCTAGTGGGGAGGCCAATGACAGAATCACGACATATGAAGACCACCGAAAATATACGCGCGACCACACTGCCTCCTGCCTTCACGATACAGTTGCGATCAGGGCCATGGAAAACCCAAGGCAAGATACTTGTTATCAAGAGAAAGGGCCACTTGTTTGAGTTGACATCGAGCACTAAGACGGGATCCTTAAGCATATTCAGCTGGCGTCATACTTTCCTTTGTTATCAAGACAGGGGGCCACTTATTTAATTTGAATTGACATGGAACACCAGGTTTCTATCTCCAAATATGTGTTTCTTCTATTATTTGGGTTGACGCCGAGCTTCAGGTCGAGATCCCCAAATATATTATATATTTTATCATTTGGCTTGACATCATGTTGGATGTGAGATCTCCAATTAAATTTTGACACCCCTAAACATCGTGTTGAAAGCCATTAGTAGCAACAGATGCCCGAGGGGCGCCCAGGCCCCAGGATCAAAGTGGCGCTCTAACGCTTATTTCAATCACTCCCGCCCTCGATTCCAAAGGGGACGACGCCTCCTATTTCATATGGGGGCGCCAAGATACCAGACTTCCCTCAAAAAGAGAGCACTAGGAAGTCTAACGCCCATTCGGAGTACTACAACGTCACATTTTTAAGTTCAGAAACAGGACACTTGGAATTGAATGCGATATGAACAGGAGTGTTTGACTTTACAAAAGTTAAAATCATGATATTTTGAGTGCGATATGAAAGCTTATGTAAAAACTAAAGTTTAATTGTTAGACATGTAACTACATTGGAATTGGATGATATGTATGTCAATGCCCCCTTTTAAAAAGTGAAATACATCTCTTCTTGCGTAGCTAAAGTTGAAGTTTAGGTGTTAGGCATGTAAATACATAGTAATTGAGTTGTATGTATGTGCATCTTCCTACGAAAATAAAGGTAGCCCATTCTAAATGTTAAGTTCTTCCTTTTCAAAACAGCAAGTCTATGACCATGACATGTTCTCCGCTGACGACATCATGGGCGAAGCGGAGGTCGATCTCCAGCCGTTCATTGCCGCCGCAACATTATTTGGCGACGAAGAACTGCCTGATGATATGCAAGTTGGGAGATGGCTGAAGTCAAGCGACAATGCGTTGATAAAAGATAGCACCATCAACATCATCGGTGGAAAACTAAAGCAAGAGATATATCTGAAGCTTCAGAACGTTGAGAGTGGAGAACTGGAGCTTGAATTGGAGTGGATTCCTCTGCACCCATAAATTTTGTATTTGTGGCTGATAATTGATCTCCTTTACATAAATCAAAGGTGGTTCTTTCCTTCCCCGAATGGCTATTTGTGTATATGTATTTTTGTAGGTTAGTTCTGTGTTTAGCATAAAGGTTCATATACTGTCTCTCATACACCTTTGAATTGGAACTTTATATAGGTTTTGAAGGGTTTGAAATCATTCATTTAATTTTGTGTTTTGATTGAACAGACTGTGAGGCCTCTTATTCCATTTCATTGAAGGTAATGTTGCAACTCTTTGAGTTTTGTTAGGATTGAATCTATTTTTCTATATATGTATAAAGATCTATGAAATAAATTTTTAATTTGAATTTTTGTTACAGTAACCATATGTTTATGATGGTCTAAAAATTATAGATATATATATTGATCTCTTAGCACAGGGATTCAGATTCTCTCTAAAGATTGATATTGGAAATTCAATTCATCTTGGATGATAAGGATTTTTCATTATGATCAGGATAACCTTATTTTTTCCTTCTTTTGAATTCATCCCTAAAGTTTTAATTTTATGATGTCTTAATTTTGTCATATCCACACAAGTCTCTCTCTGCTTTATAAGATTTGTGCAGCTGAGTTGACAGATGGTTGATGAGGATGACACTTTTAAAATGAGGATAATTTCCACATTGCCTTCTAGTTCTCCACTCATGGAAGTTTATCTGTTCTTTTTAAATTGGGAGGGGCTTAGTGCAGTTTGATGCCAACTTATTGTTGTATCAGCCGGATTTATGCTTTTTAGTGTAATAGCTCAAAAAAATAACAAGGTAAACCTTAAATCTAAAATATCTTATGGTTTTTTAAGCTGTGATTTTGAAACAATAATGCGGATTATAAATATTGTTCTAAATAAAATATATTCTTTGTGATTAATGGTAGTTTGGCTTGAAGGTATTTTATGTATTGAATGAAATAATATATATATATATATATATATATATATATATATATATATATATATATATATATATATATATATATATATATATATATATATATATATGTGTGTGTATGTGCGCGCGTACAGCTCTTACTCATTGTTGCGGCCTTTGATGTAAGTTTATCGGGTCAGTGTTCAAATCCTACCCATGATGGATGAATTTGAATAACACATAGGACTGGAAGGGGGGTCCGCTCCTCGATCAGTTCAAAAATTATAGGGATTGATCGGCGGTCTCTGACTGTTGATCAGTCTTTAATACATAAATATATATATATATATATATATATATAGTTATTATTTAAATGAAATTTCATGAAGATCAAGCCTAAAAAGGTGCTAAAGATTTCACTCAGTGAAACCACAAAAAATTCAAGATCTTCTTGGATTATAAAAGAAGAAAATTTTGCAGAATAGTCAATTTTACGAGTATATTTAATTGACTGTTGCGGCCATTTAATAAAATGCATTCAATATATAATTATTTTTTTTTTTATTTTTTTTTTAATTGTAGGGTTTGTGGAGCACAATGTGTTAAGTGTTAGAAAATCAACCTCAATATTTAAATATTAAATATCACTAGTGATTAATTTCAAAGTGGATTTATTTTATACAAACATCTTTTATAAGAAAAAAATTTGCTGTGATTATCTTATCTAAATTTTAATAACAAATAAATTTCAAAATTAAGTAATTTTAATTTAAGATGTGTAAAATAAACTTCTTTATTATTTATTTATATAATATAGTTTTTAAAAAATTAATATTATATCCTTCCTAACCTAAATTATTTTTAGACTAAGAAAATTATACATTTTAAAATTATTAATTTAGAAAAAAGGATATACATTAATCGATTATAATCAAGTTTATCATTTAATATATATATATATATATATATATATATATATATATATATATATATATATATATATATATATATATATATATATATTAAAACTAAATTTATTTGGATTGTTACTCATATTTGACTGATCAATACCTTCAAACTATGAAAAACCTAGATACTATTATTTTAATTTTAATTATAATATCATATTCTTAAATATTGAACGTTCAAATATATTTTATTTTTGATAAAACTTAAAAGTTGCTTTAAACACGTATCGATCTAGGAGCATTTCAAACAATTATTATTCTATATTCAAGTCCAAGATCATCCAGGGCTCCATTCTGGCAAGCTTATAATTAAATTGACCGTCTCGACAATGCGAGCTCAATGAAGCAAAAATCAGTTTGATCTGAGTTCGATCAAGCTCAAATCAAGTTGTTCAAGAGGGCAATTGAATTGTTAAATAAATTCTAAATCTAAAAAACTTATAGTCAAATAGGGCATTTTATTAAGTGATCATCAAGTTGAATCCAATGAGTCAATAATCACTTGATTCTAATCATTAAGACACTCAAATGCTCATAGAATACAATCTAATCAAATGAATCATTTTGGGTCGTCTGATGGAGCGCTCCAGATTCATGTGGAATTTAAAAAAGATGACATTCACAAAATCTATAGATAAAACCCCTCTCCCATCATGGTAGGGGACTTGGAACCTGGACTTAGAAGAGGAGGCATTGAGATACAATCTTCTGAGGATTCTCGAGCTCCACCACCATCAGACTGTCATCGCCCCGCCATTGTCGTTGAGCTCCACCACAACCGGACAACCATTGTCAAGTTCCACCACTCTTGGACCACCAATGGTCTGTCATAGCCGCCTAGCCACCATTGGTAGATCGTTGCCACCACCGTCTCAAGTGCTACCACCGCTGTCTGATCACCTCTATCGAATACGTTGGCATTAAATTTTTTGCCAGCTTTTCTTCATAGTAGCTAGGTCACCACCACTTCTTTTATTCCATGACTTTTCTGGCTGAAGCCGCTCCACTTGTGTAATGTTGTAATTGGTTATTCAAAAGGCAAGAAAGTCTTGATTGTAACTTACAACAATATAGTGAAATCATTTCAAGTGATTTTTTTTTTCTGAAATTTCCATGTAAAACAATTTGCTATCTTTCTGTTAATTTATCCTTAGCCATGTGTGTGTTAGATCTTTATCCAACAGTAATATTGTAATATATTACTCCGCCATCATAAATTTATTAGAACACAACAATTTTATGTTTATATTAATTAAAAATGTCATTGTATAAAATATTAGTTGAAATATATTGATGATTGACTGGTTAAAAATATTCTAACATTAATGGCAAATGTTATAAATCATAAATTTTTTTATTAGCATATATGTTATCATATAATATTAATAATTTTGAAGAAAAACATCTTGAAACTGTTTATAAATAAAAAATAAAAAAATGTTCATCTTTGCCTTTATTATTATTAGTATTTTTTCATTGCTACTTATAACATTAGTCGGTAGATGCCTCTTTACTCGGTAGAAGATAAACACATACATACTCTAAAGCTGCCCAAAATTGGGATAGGTGGGTCGAGTTCGGATCCGATCTAAAAATGATCCGACCCAAATTTGATCGACACGAATCATAAACAGGTCGAATTATCAGATCCGAACCTGACTCGAAAAATATACATGTTAACTCTGTTGGATTTTGGGGATCATGCGCAACGGAAGCGAAATTAATTAAAACGCATATTAAAGTCATTTCCCCAAAACCACCAAGGATCTCATGTGCTCATACAAATCAAAACATAAACCCAAAAGTAAGTGCAAGAAATCATACCATGCAAGAGTTCTACTCTTAGATTTCCTCGGATCTTTAAGGCGCTGAAACCACCGCCCTCTACCGGTATCCACACTCGAACGGATTTCCAAATGGCTTCCAACTGCTAGATCGGAAACGTGGTTTTCTCCAAAACCAAAAGAACTCTCTTCCTCTCTTGCAAGAGTTCAAAAGGAATAAAAAAATTGACTTCATAAGCCATGACCCCTCCTTTTAATCAAGTGGCACCATTTCATGGTACCTCTTCATTATTATTATAAATTACTCAAGAGAGAGAGTGTTCATCAACCATTCTAGTCCATTCAAATTTTGTGCGACCCTATAGGTTCAATTAACATTAGCAGTAGGCTTAAATCACCATTTAAAAACCTACAAGTTATAGTTGGTCTCCAGCAAGACACTATAACTACCCAAGTTAGTATGTAATAGCCTCAAGATCCGAGACAACCCGATCGTTAATGACATAATCCTTTTATCACGTGATATCATGATGTAATATAAGGCATGGAATAATGTCAACCTTATATCTCTCTATCTTTAATTTCTCGACTCCCGATTAGATCGATAAAATAAATGCAATCGATCTCCATCAATTCATTCGAGTGTGGCCACACAATTCTCGCCTAAATCATTCGAGGGGCCCGTAGATATCTCTCTTATTATAAGAGGGATAAATTCCATCTCGATTACTCATATCTCACTACATGATTCACATTATGCCCAATCATAATCTTTATTGGTCATCCCATCAAAGACAACGTCAGGTTATGTCTAAACATAATATTCCTCATGTCGAGAACCACGACAATCTCAGTGTCGAGGATTCGATGTCACTACAACTCGAGATTAACATATGACTTATATCCATGATTTAATCTCAAAGCGAGTCGATCCAATATTTGTTCTCCAATAAATACATATAAATCTGATGTGTATCCTCATACATATATTCATCTCACGAATATCCATCAAACTTTATATTAATCTTTATTTATTGTCATTCCCACAACAATAAGTGATTATGGATATTTAGAATAATCTTCATAATAAACATGAAACTATTCAAGGTTCTTCTTCTATCATAAACATGCTAATTAAAATGAAAAATATTCATAAAAGTTCAAAATACATATCCATATAATAAGCCTAGTGGCACTATCACTAACAGCCTCCCACTCGTACTAGGCCCATTTATCAATGTATCTAATACCCATGGACCTTACATGACCCTCATGCTTTGTCAGGTAGTAGGCTTAGTTAATGGATCCGCAACATTGTCATCCGTCGCAACTTCGCATATTTTAACGTCACCTCTCTCAATAATTTCTCTAAGGAGATGATAACGCCCGAGTATATGTTCGGATCGCCGATGCGACCTAGGTTCCTTTGCTTCGTGCTATAAAGCACCATCGTTGTCACAATAAATCTCAACAGATTTGTGATACTAGGAATCACTCCAAGGTCGAAACAAATTTCTTTATCCAAACCGCTTCTTTCGCCGCATCACATGCCGCTATGTACTCGCCTTCTGCTAGAATCAACAATGATGCTTTGCTTTGAACTCTTCCAACTAATAAGACCACCATTTAAACAAAACACATATCCCGATCGCGATCGATAATCATCTTTGTGTGATCGAAAGCTCGCATCCGTGTAACCTCTTACAACCGCATCATCTTCCAATCCACCAAACACCAAGAACACATCCTTAGTTCTTCTCAAGTACTTAAGAATGTTCTTTGATCGCTATCCAGCTGACTTTCACCGTGATCCGATCGGTATCTCGCTCGTTATGCTTAAAGCATAAGAAACATCCTGGTCTAAGTACATAACATGGCATACATGATAGCATCCTATAGCAGTAAACATAAGGAATTTTACTCATACGCTCTCGCTCATCATTAGTGTTAGGACACCGAGTCTTGCTAAGCGTTATGCCATGCGACATAGTGCAAGAATCCTCTCTCGACTCTTCCATACGTAACCTTTTCGCATAAGGTCTATATATGTACTTCGATTTAGAGTAATTAGCTTTTAGATCTATCTCTATAGATCTTTATCCCTAGACATATGATGCCTCTCCTAAATCCTTCATCGAGAAACATTTACCCAACCAAGTTTCGACATCGTCCAAGGTAGGTATGTCATTCCCAATGAGTAATATGTCATCGACATATAAGACCGTAAAAACAATAAGTGCTCCCACTAACTTTCTTGTAAACACAAGGTTCATCTTCATTTTCGATAAAGCCAAACTCTTCGATCGTCTCATCAAAACGAAGATTCCAACTCCTGAAGCCCGCTTCAAACCATAAATGGATCTTGAAGCTCAGCACACTTTACCGTAATTCTCGTGATGAACAAAACCTTCAAGTTGTGTCATATACACATCCTCAAACAAGTTTCCATTAAGAAACGCAGCTTTAACATCCATTTGCCATATCTCATAAGTCATAATATGCAAAGAATGGCAATGAGAATTCTAATAGACTTAAGCATGGCTACCGATGAAAAAGTTTCATCATAACTAATACCATGAATTTGTTTAAAACCTTTTGCAACAAGTCTTCGCTTTATAAGTATGCATATTACCATCCATGTCAGCTTTCTTCGAAAACCCACTCGCACCCAATGATCTTAATATCATCTCGTGGATCAACCAAGTTCCAAACTTCGATTATCATACATGGATCGATTTCGCATTTCATAGCTTCTAACCATTTGTCGAGTCTAGATCTAACATAAGATCTCGATAGTAAGTAGGATCACCATGATCCATTAACAATACATCATGATCATTATTCATGAGAAATCCATATCTCTCGTGCTCATAACGTATTCTATTAGATCTACGTAGTTCTTGTGTTACAACCGGTGTGTCAATAACTCCTTGTCGACCACCATCATCCAAAGGCATTTCAATGTTATTTTGTGACTCTCGAACTTCTTCGAGTTGTACTTTACTCCCACCGATTCCTTTAGAAATAAATTCCCTTTCCAAAAAGAAACCATTTCTAAGCAATAAACACTTTGTTCTCAATGGGATTGTAAAAGTAATATCCTTTAGTCTCATTAGGATAACCCACAAAAATACATTTATCAGATTTAGGTTCAAGTTTATTAGAATGTAAACGCTTTACATAAGCTTCACAACCCCAAATCTTAAGAAAAAGCAAACTAGGCTTCTTCCCACTCCATATCTCATATGGTGTCTTTTCAACCCTTTTGATGGAACTCTATTTAGTGTAAAAGCAACTGTCATAAGTGCATAACCCCAAAAAGAAAGCGGAAGATCCGATGCACTCATCATCGATCGAACCATATCAAATAGAGTTCGATTCCTTCTTTCGTACACACCATTCCATCGTGGTGTTCCAGAGGAGTAAGTTGTGAAACAATTCCACAACTCTTAAGATGATCACCAAACTCTTGGCTCAAATATTCTCCACCTCGATCGATCGAAGCACCTTAATTGTCTTACCAAGTCGATTTTGTACTTCATTTTGAAAATACTTGAACATTTCAAATGATTCATATTTATGTCTCATCAAATAGACATAACCATACCTACCGAAATCATCAAGAAGGTAATGAAGTACCCGTAACCTCCTATGGCTTCTATACTTAATGGTCCACATACATCCGTATGTATTAGGCCAATAATTCACTAGCCCTTTCACCGTGTCCAAGCAAAAGGCTCCTTTGTCATTTTCCCCAAAAGACACGATTCGCAAGTATCAAATGATTCATAATCAAATGAATTCAAAAGTCCATCTTTATGGAGTTTTGAAATGCGTTTCTCATTTATGTGTCCTAGACGACAATGCCAAAGATAGGTTACATTCAAGTCATTCGACTTAAATTTCTTGGTAAAGAATGTTACATACGTAAAAATCATCGGATATTCAAGGTTCAAAACATAAAGACCATCTAGTAAAACAACATTTGCATATAACATATCTTTATGATAAATGGAGCAAATATTATTCCTAATAATAAAAGCAAAACCATCATTATCCAAACAAGAAACCGAAACAATGTTTCTACACATCGTAGGAACATAAAAACAATTGTTCAATACTAACAAAAGCCCACCTGGTAAAGAAAGTTCATAACTTCCTACAGCCTAAAGCAAAGCAACTTTTGCTCCATTGCCTACGCGAAGATCCACTTCGCCCGTTTCAGCTTTCTACTCCCTTTAGTCCCCGCACATTCGCACAAAAGTGAGATGCAGCATCCAAGCATCCAATATCCAGGAACTAGAAGGAGTATAATGAATCAGTATAACATTTATACTCGAAGCACCGGTCCCACCCGCCTTCTGTTGATTTGATCTTCCTTATAAAGTTTGTAATTTCTTTTCCAATGACCAGTGTTCATTGCAAAAGAAACGGACATCATCCTTCCGGGATTTAGCCTCGGAACTAAGATCGGGCTTAGGTTTAGGATTAGACTTTCCACCCCAACCTTCGCCTTTTCCTTTTCCTTTCTTCTTAAAACCCTTACCCTTTGCTTAACCATTAAGATTTGCCTGTGCTTGGATTTTATATTTTGTTCAGCTAGCTTTAAGCATCGTATGCAACTTCGATATCGATTCGTCCATCTCATTCATATCGTAGTTCATGACAAACCGGTCATAACTACGAGGAAGTGAATTCAGGAGTAAATCGCAGCCAATTCTCGGCTCAATGGAAATCCAATCCTTGCCGTGTGCTCCATGTAACCTTTCATTTTCAATACATGAGCACTAATCGAACTACCTTCAGCTCATTTTGCAAGAATGCAATGCCTTGGTAGTTTCATACCTTTCTTGCCTCGCTTGTTGCCGGAACATTTCCTTTAGGTTTATGATCATATCATAAGCCTCCATATGTTCTAAATCTTTCCGGATCTCGTAACTCATGGCAACTAACATCAAGCAAGCAACATCTACAGTAGTCATTATGATGCTTCTCATAAGCATTCTTTCTCGTTATGGAGGCATTATCATCTGGTTTTTCAGTGTGAGGTTCATCCAGACATATAACTTCCTTTCGTGTTCGAGAACAATTCTCAAATTACGAAACCAGCCAAGGAAGTTAGCCCTCGTAAGCTTGTCCTTCTCAAGGACCGATCGCAATGAAAATGCGTAATCGTTATTATTGTTGTTGGCCATCTACAATAAATGCAAAGTTTAAGTATATTAATTATGAAAAACTCCCACTAAATTAATAATCCCTCTTTAAAATTATATTAACTTTAGTGGTATAAGATCCATAATTATACTTAATTTTAAGTCACTTTGTATGACACTTAAAATCAAGTATATTTAGGTAGGTAACTATTACCAATTGCATCAAATGCAACTCTTAATGAGATTTTTGACATCTTATGTCGTAGCATGTTTAAATATCATCTCATGCTCTTAGGCCCAAAATCATTTTGTAAGCCTAATTAAGTTTTACCATTTTAAACACATGAGTAGCACCATTACTCATCCTGCCATGCTAATATTATCTAATGTACTCCTACTTTGGTAGAACCCACATCATGGTGATATTAGTTTTCGATGTGTGTTTAATAATAATGGATGGCATGAAAAACTTAAAATTTCAAATGAGGGATCGTTATAGATTTTAAATTATAATGATGTTATGATTTATTTTAAGTATCATATACTAAACCACATCACGTAAAATATCAAAATCAAGCATAATTAAGCGTGTCAAAATATGGCCCCAAAACTGTAATGATCTTCATAAGCCAATTATGAAGATCAAAAGTCCAATCTAAGGGTAAAAAGTAACTTTTAAAGCCTTCGAGATCACCATCTCCCGCATGGACTTCTAGCTCCTCCATCACCACGTGGATAATGGACTTCAAGTGCTTCGCTTTGTCTTCTCACGATTTATCTCACCAAGAATAAATACATGTAATATAAATTACAACAAAGCAAATTGAGCACGCAGTGCCATAATTAATAATTACATCCCATTGCAAAAAATTAAAAATATTACAACCATGCAATTCACGAAGTCACTCGGCCATATTATGTGTCACGCAAGTCAATACATCATGTATTAATCTAATTAATACATCCATGTTCGACAAACTAAAAAAAAATAATAATAATAATAATTACTTGATAATCGGCTCGATGTTTCTAAAACAATTAAATTTATGAGGCGTTAGAATAAAAACGGTGGTTCCGATAGCTGGTTAGCTGGACGGGGTCGAGGGGCAGCACTCGCGGGGTTGCAAGGCGCGCCTCGTTAAAAAAAAAATTTCTTAATTAAAATCAGTACATCGCAATACTAAAATTTTATATTTTCGCCAAAAACAATCCAAAATTTCATAAATTATTTAAAAGGAATTTCATGCAAAAAATTATAAATATTGCGATATAAATTCAACACTTTAATCTAATTAAAATTTGAATCCGCATTTTAAATTCGCATTAAATCATAATTTAATTAATCATATAAATTAATTAATGCGAATATGTGCCATTCGAACGAATAGACACGAGGGAGTCGGGCCTCACAAACCAAGAGGTGTCAACCCATTGGACACCTATCGGTGTCAACTCCACATCGACCGCCCGCCATAACCGCTCGCCAACGGCCAACCGCCGCCGTCGGCCAACCGCCGTCGCTGATCCGTCGGCGGCCATAGCCGCCGCAGCTCGACGTCCAAAAACGCCGTTAAATCGATTTCTATGAAAACACAAGTCGGCTCGATACCACTCGTCGGATTTTCGGGATCATGCGCAACTGAAGCGAAATTAATTAAAACGCATATTAAAGTCATTTCCCCAAAACCACCAAGGATCTCATGTGCTCATACAAATCAAAACATAAACCCAAAAAGAAGTGCAAGAAATCATACCATGCAAGAGTTCTACTCTTAGATTTCCTCGGATCTTTAAGGCGCCGAAACCACCGCCCTCTACCAGTATCCACACTCGAACGGATTTCCAAATGGCTTTCAACCGCTAGATCGGAAACGCGGTTTTCTCCAAAACCAAAAGAACTCTCTTCCTCTCTCGCAAGAGTTCAAAAGGAATAAAAAAATCGACTTCATAAGCTATGACCCTCCTTTTAATCAAGTGGCACCATTTCACTAGCACCTCTTCATTATTATTATAAATTACTCAAGAGAGAGAGTGTTCATCAACCATTCTAGTCCATTCAAATTTTCATGCGACTCTATAAGTTCAATTAACATCGGCAGAGTAGCTTAAATCACCATTTAAAAACCTACAAGTTATAGTTGGTCTCTAGCAAGACACTATAACTACCCAAGTTAGCATGTAATAGTCTCAAGATCCGAGACAACCCGATTGTTAATGACATAATCCTTTTATCACGTGATATCATGATGTAATATAAGGCATGGAATAATGTCAACCTTATATCTCTCTATCTTTAATTTCTCGACTCCCGATTAGATCGATAAAATAAATGCAATCGATCTCCATCAATTCATTCGAGTGTGGCCACACAATTCTCGCCTAAATCATTCGAGGTGCCCGTAGATATCTCTCTTATTATAAGAGGGATAAATTCCATCTCGATTACTCATATGTCACTACATGATTCACATTATGCCCAATCATAATCTTTATGGTCATCCCATCAAAGACAACGTCGAGTTATGTCTAAACATAATATTCCTCATGCTGAGAACCACGACAATCTCGAGTCGTAGTGATTCGATGTCACTACAACTCGAGATTAACATACGACTTATATCCATGATTTAATCTCAAAGCGAGTCGATCCAATATTTGTTCTCCAATAAATACATATAAATCGATGTGTATCCTCATACATATATTCATCTCACGAATATCCATCAAACTTTATATTAATCTTTATTTATCTGTCATTCCCACAACAATAAACGATTATGGATATTTAGAATAATCTTCATAATAAACATGAAACTATTCAAGGTTCTTCTTCTATCATAAACATGCTAATTAAAATAGAAAAATATTCATAAAAGTTCAAAATACATATCCATATAATAGGCCTAGGGCACTATCACTAACAAACTCAAACTCAAAATTTTCAAGTTGAGTTCGAGTCTTGTTGGCGTGCTGGGCCAGTTTTTGATATCCGGAGATGTTAAATTGGGTCGGAAGGGTCAGGTTAAGGCTCGATCGAAAAATGACCCGATCCAACAACAAATATTCATGTCTAACCCAAATCTTAATGTTCATAAATCGAGTTAGAATTGTGTTTACGTATGGGATCAATTTTTGGAGCCATTATTCCATACGGAGAACCTACACAGTCCGCACGTATCTCCCCCAATACCCATCCAATATCCAATACCCCTCTCTTAATACCCATCCAATACCCACCCAGTACTGACCGGATGGAATAATTGGCGCAATTTTAGACCCAAGACCTAAGATGCTTTCCAATATCCGCGGACCCCATGCTCGCCTTTCAGGTTTTAACCGATCCTGTAAGGTTCATTGTTACCTAAACCCAAACCAGACATTTCCACGTCATGCCTCTGCCCCTTTTATACGCCTGCTCGGGACTTCATGCGCTTACTTCCTAGTCTTGGGGAAGAAGCAGGTGCGAGCAAGCAGGCAGGTTGGTATAAAAAGGGTAGAAGGAAGAGAAGGAGATACCAGAGGAGGAAGAAGAGATGCATCTCTACAACGCATGGCTTCCTCCGCAAGTGGCCGAGGAGACGAAAAGGGAATCGGAGTCGTTCGCCTTTGTCGTGAGATCCGTAAAGGAGGCTTGGCGATTGGAGGATCCCGAATCTGTTTACTCCACTCTGAAGTGGATCTCTGTCCTGGACCTGTAATTTTTTGTCTTCACCCTTCTTCTAATCCTACCCCTTTTATAAATCCGAATTCGGTTTTTATGTGCCGTGCTCTGGAAACTTGGTTCTACCTTGCTCGATTCTTGCTTCATTCATCATTTCGTTTTCTGATTTTCTTACTCTGTCATTTACCACCGCTCTCCCTAACCGCCATCCTATTTGCATTTTAGTGGAATATGATAGTCCTTTTTTATTGGTTGTTTGCTTATTGTAGCTTTATTAAAGCGAAGAGTGAAGTTTCTATGGAAGATGTAAAGGAGCTGGTTGAGTCTGGTGTGGAGATTTTTAATGCATCACAGAACAAACTCTACGCCCAGGTGAGGATAATTGAGAGGCTGGCTGTATTTTCTATTCAGATGATAATTCTACTTGGATGAGTTGTTGCGGTAGTTGACGCGGAGTATTGTATATGTTGATTAGGTTAGATGGGGAGGCATGTTAGTCAAGTTCTTAAAGAAGCATGGCATGAAGTTATCACTGAGAATCGACTGGAGGCCTTTGTATGATACTTTGATGAGGACGCACTTTAAAAGGTTGGTATCTTGTTCGTTTTTTACTTAGTTGTGTAGAGCAAACAGTATGGGAAATATATATTCCTGTTAATCATATGGGGGAGAGCATTCTAACCGTACAAATTTTTTTTCTTTGTTTCGAGTAAAGTGCGAAAGTAGTCCCCTGGCCGTTTACATGGAGCCATTTTAGTGCTAGAGTCTATAAAGGTGCCGAATTTGTTCACGTACTCTTTTAATATGATCGGAAATGGTCCTTAGGGAGTACCATTTTAGTCTCCATTAAAAACTAGAAGACTAAATTGACACTTCTATAGACTTGAGACTAAATTGTCCCTGCAAATAATTGGTGACAATCTTTTTTTTCTATTTTTTTTATTCCTTTAATCTCACGTAAAGCTCTTTAGCTACACTCTTATTGGGTAATCTGTACCCGCATATGTGATCGATACTATTTGATGCAAAATAATCTCTCTGTTATATGTAAATGCCCATGTCATGCAAAGAAGATCCATTATTGAGAAGCGCATGAGAGAAAACTAGTTCCAGGCTAATTCTTGAAGCTAAGCCAATCCATAGTCTATAGAGGAATTGATTTAAGAAACCTTACCTCTGCATTCAAACAATATATTTTCATAATTCACAATGGAATCAACTACCAACTGTCCTCTCCCACCACAAGAATTTACAAATTATAGTATGATAAAATAAACTGCGAAATTAATAGGTTTTGATGTATTTTGCTTAAAGAAAGTGTGAAAAGCCAATTTTAGAGCTACCAGACTTCAAATTGCTTTCAGCTTGACTGGAGTCGAATGTAGAGATCATTACAGCTTTCAATAGAAAGTTCCATTAATTATTCAGGATGAGTGAATGATTAAAGCTTTTATAATATTGAAAAGTTAAATAATGTGCATCGAATATGAAACTTCTCATAATAGTTTTTTAGACTATGGAAATTGGAAACTTGATAAGGTCGTAGCCCCTTAATATAGCTGCTTAGCAAATTATCTACTTTGCAAAGCTATTATTTGTTGTTATTTATCAGTGCGCTGATGATTTTTAATATCCCAACTATTTTTCTAACTGGATATATTAAACAGAAATACAGGTCCAGAGGGATGGCGATTGAGACAACGACATTTTGAGACTGTTACATCTCTCATTCGTTCTTGCCGGAAGTTCTTTTCCTCTGGGTCAAATTATGACATTTGGGCAGAGTTCAGGTATTTTTTTATTGATAGCTACATCCCATTTTATTTAGGTTTTGGTTAACTTATCCAAGCAGGTCACTAAACACCGCTCAATGGAACACATTTTGTTTGAATGATTTTTGGGTTAGTTTGAAGTGTCATTAACTGACTTTAACTTTGAGGATTTGAAGATGGCTAATGAAATTAGTTGGAGATTGAATATCATTACTAGGAGGTTTGCTTGGAGTTAAACAACTATGATTTTTCTTTCTTATGTATTTTAATTGAAATAAAACATTATGTTTAGGTTTTAGCTATTTCTAGTGTGGTATAATATGTTACTACTGCTCTTCTCATTTCATTAAAAAAATAATAAATAAAAAAAATAAAATTAAAAAAAAGGAGGGTGGCGGTGATAGGGGGCGGGCTAGATGACTTTTTGCTCTTCTACTCCTAGTTTTAAGTGTGTTGAGCACTAGGAAGAGGTCAGCTTTGTGAAGAATGAGTTGATTGTTTATGTCAGTTGTGTTCAAGACCAGATTGAAGCTGGACCACATTGAAATTTTCGTCTTTCTGTTAAGCCTCAGGACCAAGAACCTAAAATAAGACCATTTGGTGTGAAACTGAATTGAGCTATTTCTTATGTGAAATTTCTGTAAGGTTTGTGTCAATTATTTATTTGAAGCATTAACAAAACCACTAATTTAATAAACAATGCACTGATTCTTATTATAACCTTCATTATGAATTGTATTTCTATATAGCTTTTAAACTAATGTTTGCAACAAAATAGACCATAAAATTGACCCATCATCTAGTTTGTATTCATTACCTATGAAGTTTGGAGTAAGCTTGGTTTCGATCTAGCTAAATTTATAATTGATAGAGTTTGTTTAGTTCTTGATTTAACAAGAACATGTTAGACCGGCATCTACGATGGCGACTGCTAAAGAATTTGAAAACTTATGTTTGGTGCGAGACTAAAATGGCAATTTAGGCATTTTTTAGTTATTATTGTGGGGTATAAATATGGCTTTATGTGCTTAGGGTTATATTATGTGTTAGGGTTAGGGTAGAGGTTGACTACCTCTTGAATTGTAAGTGTTTATCTTTTATGTATTTGAGATTGATGAGGGGGCGTGGTGTGTTAGCACTGCCATAAAACATAGTTAATTTAGACTAAAAAATAATTTCAAAAGGAACATGATTTTCATAAGCAAGTTTCTGTAAAATATAAACTTGAGGAGTGTGATTTTTTTAGGAACATGAGATTTACTACAACCATGGACAAAAGTATGAAGATATGCTCGAGGATAGAAAATCTTAAGATTGAATGTTTTTTTTTTTTTTTTTGGTGCAAACAAGTATATTTGAGAAATTTCAGCCAAATGATAATTTAAGGATAATTCGTTCAAAAGAAATTCAGCAAAAAATAATAACCATTAAGATTACAATTCTATTGGAAGCCTCACCATTTTTAAAAAACCTGTTTTCAATCAGCTTACAAATCAATATTAAATATGCTAAGAAGAAAGAATAGGATAATATATCACCAACCACAAAAGCTTAAAAAATGATATGCTGATCCATGATGACGATGACTATTTTACCGCTAGCAAATGAAATGGAAAATAAGGATAATCACATAAATCTGACACATCAAAATATGCTGTCAATCCATTAACAAAATGACTCACTTAGAACTGACCTAGACATCTCTTAATACATCATTGTTACTAAGAAAAAGCTAAATATCTTCTTCTTTACTATCAACTTTTGCTTTACTGAAATCTGTTTTAATTTTGTTGGGTTGGTTACAAATTTGTAGGTCTTTTATGGAAAATCCTTGGCATAATTCATCTTTTGAAGGTTGTGGATTTTTAAGGCTTTTTCTAACTACAAACTTAGAGAATGAAGATTTCTATACAAGGTGAATTTAAATTCATTTCTTATGGGGAGTAATTCCTTTTATTTTCCTACATTTGTTCTTTGAACGATCCAATATTTCTGGACTTGCAGTGACCGGATCAGAGAGTTCCTGGACTTATGGAGCTCCATTCCAAATTGCCAATTTTGGGATATCCAGTGGGCCTCCATTCTTGCACGCTGTATAAAGAATTGCAAGTCAATTGATTGGGAATGCTTTTTACCTGCACTTTTTACACGGTACCTAAATATGTTTGAGGTGCGCAAAAACTTATTTACGTGTTTGTTTTGCATCGTTTGGCTTAGTTCATCAATTTAAAAAATCTGCCAGCGTACAATAAATTCATTCATACACATTTTGATCCACCCCCCCCCCCCCCCCCTGCTCTCTCTCTCTCTCTCTCTCTATCTCTATCTCTCTCTTTCAAAACCCTTCAACTCTCGCAAGTACCAATTCCATTCCGTTTTGATCCAGCCCTCCCTGTCAAAGCCCTTAAGCTTCCGCAACTGCCACTTCCATTCCTTTTGCTCCTACACGAAATCCTCTCTATCGAACCCTATTTCTCACAATATCGCCGACCTCCCATCAATATCTTTTTCATCATCGTCAACTCTACCAAGTACACAACCGATGCTTCTACTGACCCTTAGCATCAAACTTCATGTTCGACTCCCTAAATTCTCTCAACCTCAACCTAGATAGGCTCTTAGCATCAAATTTCATGTTCCTAGCCTTCCTAAACTCTCTCAACCTCATTCTAGGTAGAGATTCTTCAACCCTTTTAGCTCTTGATTCCCCTCAGCCACACTAGTGCACACTCCTGCTTCGTACTTAGATATGTGAGCTCCCAGGGCACTGCAAGCTCATTGATCTTTGATAAACCCTTTACAATCCATAGTTTGCTATGCTAGTTTCCTGTTAGCATATTTTATCATCTTCAGTCTTGTGACTTCATTGCATTCGAGCACCTATATAAATTAGGTCTTCTTCCCCACAACTACTCCTTAGCCTCACCAATATAGGAGTAAAACAGTTTGAAGACCTTATGTTTGTGATTTTTTTATTTAACTTGAAACTTATTTTCATGTCTAGAGATAATTGTCAATTGGAGTTCAAAGACCCCACATTCATCTGAACTTAGATCTGATTGGGAAGAATAACTTCCCTCTGTTTTTATTCTATCTTTGACCCTCCCAGAATCCCACCTTTGCATTCGATGATCTTTGATCTGATCTAAATTTGAAGATATCACATTCTTCTTATCATTGTTTAGACCTGGAAAAATACCACATGCATCCATTGTATGTTTGATCTGTGCTAGAGTACCACATCTACATTGATCTAGCCAGAGTTTGAAGGTACTTCATTGGATGTTTATTTTGCTAGAGTTTTGCATTTATTTTTTTATGTTTGATGCAAGTTCAAGGAAATGAATGCTCACCATGGGTGGCTATACTTGGACAGAAATCTTAATAGTAACTTTATTGTTACTAGATTAATAGGTATGGTTATTGCAAGGCTTCAACGTTCTTGACATACCCATGACCTCCAATTAGTGTTCGGCGAGTTCCTATCTTTAGTTTTGAAATCATAGAGGAGAAAGGAAGATAGCAGGGTTGCATTTGCTACTGTGTAATACGTGTATGCCATTTATAATAATAATAAACTTTTCAAAAAAAAAAAAAACAAAAAAGAGTTTAAAAATGATAAAGTGTATAAATTCTTAAAGTTAGGCCTCAAGAGATAAAAATAATATTTTTGTCGTAATTTGAAATAGTCGAACTGCATAATAGATATCATGCAAATTCATTGGTTCATCAAACAACCAATTATCTTCTAGCTTCTATTAAGAGCACAAAAGAAAAAAAAAAATTATAGAGTAGCTCATGTTTGTATATAAAAGTTAGTACAAATGTTTTGGTTGGGCAACATATAGATCCTTAATGTAGATTTGGCTTTAATCTATGGGCAACATATAGATCCTTAATGTTGATTTGGCTTTAATCTATGCTTTATTTGCTTTTAGAAGTTTGCTTTGGCTGCCAAAATAGTCAAAAAAAAAAAAAGTAATAATATTTATAATAGTAAATGATTTATGAAAGTTCTACCAATGATATAGATTATGTATGATTACCGAATGCCAAGAATGTGAATAAAGATGCCAAGGCTTCATGCAATAAAAAATTTATTGGTAAAAATATATTATGGGCATATTCGGTATCTATAAATGATGCGCAAATATCAATAATAATGTGAATAAGTTGATGAAAATTTTCCATAAATCAACATGCGTAGAAGTGCACTTTTGAATATAAATGTAACTAACTCAGCCCAAGGATTTCAGTAGATCCTTGGGGGACCTCTCTCTCTAACAAAGCTATTGTTTTACACTCTGCAGGACCCCAACACAGAAACGTTTAGTGTCTCAGTTGATTAGGCATATATGCAAATGACCCAAGTTTTATCTTGCTATGAACCATTTGCAAATGACCCAAAACTGATCTTGCTGTGAATCATATGTCAAGGACCTCATGGTGAATGTATGTCATGCTTACAGGTTAAGATCATAAGATCTACTATCATTTTGCCTTGCATATAATGTGAAGCCGTAAGACCTATTGTGCCAAATAGCCTATAGGGTTAGGTTATTAGTCTCACTATTAGATCAACTCTAATATATGAGTCGAATGTCCCGCATCCAAACATGCCAAAATCTAAGATTGTAACCAAGTCAAAACTAGAGCTATACGCCCCAAATATTAAATCAAAACTTGGGCTTTCAAATGAATATAAACACCATCCCAATTAAACTGTCTTTCCTAGAGTTAAGATCCCCATCTTAATTAAACTTGGTCCTCTAATGGTTGTAAGCCCCAAGTTTATTACTTTGGGCCAATATAAAGTCAACAAACCCACTAAATAAAAACTAAAAAATTATAGTGGACATAAGATTTGTCCCAAAATTTGGGCCTGCCAGTGGATACGAGTACAAATCAAACCTATATTTGATCAGTGTCCAAGCTAAAAACCTATTTTTTAGGCGTCTCTCTCTCTCTAAAAAATCATGTTATAATATTGTGCACTAAATATTTTGGCTGGGCGCCTCTATTTTCCTATGAACTTGTACTAAAAGTTAGAAATTATAGAAGGCTATTGATGTTGTCTTAGTAGATGCATGCTTGTTCATCTACGTGAAGAAAGAAATAAGGGATAAATATGTTGTAGGAAGCTGAGAACTGTCGATGCTTTGTTGTTGGACCAACAATTGCTATGACCAAATGTGGTACAATTTTCATGCGAGACAGGATCCTTACACAAAATTCACTAGCTTCTCGTAAGCTCTCCACTTGATTCACATAAGATCTTTACAGATATCCTCCTGGGTCTTCAAAGGATCCCATGAGATATTATGGAATCCTCTCAGAATCTTAGAAACATAGAGGCAAAGATGAATAGTTAAACAAAGAGACTAAGACACAAGGCTTGTGAGATCACACGAGCAAGCGAAGCAAGCATGAGCGACAGTCAGGCTAGATGACATTTAGTGAGATTGAAAGTCACTTGCAAGGAACCCATTGAATGCTTTGCCTCATAAACTTTATGCACCTTACCTAGCTTCTCCGCTTTTGTTGGCAACACCTCAACAATGCTACTTTTGAAGAAGGTTGGAAGGAAAAGATGCTGCGAGATATAATCCACTACTATTGAGGGTCTGTTTGGGGCAGTTGCAGCTTATCCAACTTATTCAGATAAGCAGTTTATCTTGAAAAGCTGCTGATCATCAGCTTATGATAAACTGGCTGTCTGTTTCATTTGTGTTTGGAAAACAACTGATTTGTAGCTGTTTCTGGATAAATGACCATTCTGCCCCTTTTATTTTAGGAATCATTACAAATCTAGATAAAATCAAATGAAGGAAGAAATCAACCTAAATGTAGGTTGTATGTGACTCTAAATGTTGATTTAATGCTAACTAAAATCTCTCCATGGTTTTTTGCTTCTTCTTCATTGTTTTCCAAAAAATCCCAAAATCTTCACCAATACAGAAGGAATCCATGGCTAAAAGAGAAAATCACAAAGCTTAGGGTTGAGTATTACCTGGAGAAGATGAGTTCTACTTGTTTGAAGCCCTAGAAAGCAAGCACAAGCCAAGAAGCGGAAACCCTAGGGAGCCTTTTCCAAGCCTTGTGAACAATGGGGGAGCTGGTCCTTTTCGCGATTTTGATAGAGGGAGCTCGGCCCAGCTAGAGCAGGAGGACGCGATCGAATGAAGCGCGGAAGAAGGAGCTCAGCGCAGGTAGGGCAGGACGCAATCGAATGGAGCGAGGCTTGCAGAGGCGATCGAATGGAGCGAGGGCAGAAACATATACAATTTGATCGAACGCGTACCGCAGCTATGATTCCGCAGTCCGCTTCCTTCAGAAATTAAAAATCGCGTATTTTGATAAGTTATCCAAACACAGTTATTAAACGAGGTGGCAGTGAAAAAGCCGTCGCACCAAATAAGCTGCCCCAAACGGGTCCTGAGTCAACAAAATTTTATTCTTACAGAGGATAAGTTTGCTGGCTATATTTTTCTACTAAGTACCGGTTTTTTACTCGAGATTCAAAAAGAAGTTTTCTTAGAATGCAAGGATTTAACCCAAAAGATTTTGTCAGTGCGAGGTGTTCACTTGTGCTTGGTAATGTTTAAGCCACTGGCAACAAGCTGTTTGATCGATGTCGACGCCAAATAATTTGAAAATTTATGTTAGGCACAAGACTTAAAGTGCAATTTAGTCATTTGCTAGTTATAAATGTATAGGGCTTTATATGTTTAGGGTTATGTTATGTGTGATTTTTGTCTTGAATCTTAGGATTAGGGTTTGGGAGAGATTGCCCACATTTGGAATTGTAGGTGTTTATCTTTTATGTATTTGAGACTGTCTCCATTCGAATCGCACGACATACTAGATCGCGGTGTCGCCTTCTTGATCGAACCTCGCAAGATAGTTGCCACTCAAGCTAGTGGGGAAGCCAACATCGGGATTACATCATATAGTTCTCCCTTCATGACCGAAAATCATTGTGGTTGTAATGATGACAGAGAATGTAGATGTTTTGGAGGAGAAATCAGAGGGAGAGATGAGTCAAATCGGATATGGAATGAATGTATGTTTCTCGTACATGGAGGGGTAGTTCATAACCATAGAAGGGAGATACACGGTCCTGGAAGAAATAATGAATAAGATCGTGAAGTTTTTGACAAATTCACCGCCGCTTGCTGCAGGATTGAGCGAAAACATCTGGTGCAAACACAAGCGGTAACGATCAGAAGATTGGCACATAAGTGCAGTGTCGTTGCCTTAGGCGGACCTGGAGCAAAGGAATCGGGACCGGACTAGAGCGACAACGTTTGGAAGGAATAATGTTACATTTAGATGGCTCGAGTGGTAGTAGGTGGAACGAGACGACGTATGTTTCAAGGCTGGAGAAGATAGATTTGAAGGATTTCAGCCTGAAATAGGGAACCACGGTGGGCGGGACCCCAATCAAGGGTTGCATCCAACCAAGTCAGTGCCTTTTGTTTTGACAGCCTTTCTGGTAGAAGGCGATTCAGAAGCCTATTGGGACGGGTGAGCTGATTATGGAGCGAGCCATACTTATGAAAAAAGAGAAAGCACTATGGGTCAAGGAAGGGAACGCAACCCCCGCTTCATGAGTGCAACGAATTTCAGTCGAAGAAATTGGGCAAGAGACTCACGTATAAGGAAGTTGAAATTGTTAATCTTTGAATGACATGATGCTTATTGTTGGGTTTGTCACGTAGAAAGGTACTTTATTATTAGTTTGTTGATGAATGAAGAAAAATTAATAGCGACGACCATGTGTTTGGAAGGTAAAGCTCTAGCGTGGTATTAATGGAGAGAATAACATCAGCCCATCAGAACATGTGAAGAATTCAAGGACTGATTGTTGAAGCGTTTCAAAATCACGCGAGAAGTGGATTTATCCTAGCAATTTTTTGCATTGGTCAAGGAAATATCCATCATGTATTATATAGAGAAGTTTGAGATGCTATCCGGTCATTTGAGAGGGATATCAAAAGTACTGCTGAAAGGAAACTTTATGAAGGGATTAAAACTAGAGATTCAAGTAGCACCTCGTTCGATGAGACTGCAAGGATTGGGGAAAACTATGGAATTAGCTTAGTTTGTTTAATATAAAAATTCAATGAAATGGGCTAACATGACTATAGCAAGTGGAGTGTCATACTAAAATGCTATACCACGACAATGCTAAATCCTCAAATTGTGTTATTCCATAAGGAGGCTCCGCAGGACAGTAATAATGGGCCACAACCAGTGTTGACATTCAAATATCTTACAGAGGCAGATTTAGGAGCAACGAGCTAAGGGATTATGTTTTTAGTGTGACGAGAAATTTGTTCCAGGACACTTGAAGAATCAAAATTTTATAGTTCTCACAGTGTGTGATGATGAGGAGACAAGGGATTGAAGAAACAGAGGAGGTTATGGTGGAGGAAGAACACCCTCACTTGGATGTCTTAGAAGCATCATTGAACTCGGTGATGTGGTTAACACTGAACCACACTGAAACTTCGGGGACATATCAGAGAGCATGATGTAGTGGTGTTGGTAGATAGTGGAGCTACCCACAACTTCATCTGTATTGAAGAAGTGAAACAACTGGGGCTTGAAATGATTGACATATGAACTTTTGCAGTTATGATAGTGACAGGCATGTGGAGAAAATCAGGGGAGTTTGTAAAATGGTGATTTTAACACCGCAAGGTATTCGGGTATTGGAAGATTTTCTTCCATTGAATTTAGGAAGCACTGACGTGATATCGGGTATGAAATGGTTGCATTCTTTAAGCATTCTAAGATGAATTGAAAATTTCTGCCAATGGAGTTCCAGTAGGGAGACAATATGGTAGTGCTTCTTGGTGACCCTACTTTATGCAAGATTTTGGTGACACTCGAGACCATAATTAAGGCAATATAGAATGTAAGATTGAGATTCTTGACTGAGTTGCATAGCATGGAAGAGACACATGACAAGAAGTAGGCAGAGATTCAGACACTGATCCAACCGCTCCCACAATAATTTATAGAAGTTTTTCAGTTCACTTGGATTGCCGCCTCGGAGGGAACACGAGCACGCAATAACCCTATGCTTGAGAGTTTCTCCCTTTAGTGTGCGCCATACCGCTACTTCTACGGTTTCAATTCAACGCTAACAAAGTTGGTTGAATCTTCTGGTAGAAGTGGAGGCGATCAAATTTAGAAGATGGAGCTTAAGCTTCACGTAGGCTTAAAAGACCATTGAAAATAGATTGCAATGATCCAAAATCTACCATTGTGGTTCTTATTTGGAAGTAATAAAAGTATCTTAGATGCTAAATTTGGGGAGTACAATCTATGACTGGAGCAAACAATGACATGTTTTTGTGTCTTACAGATAGAGTGGATGTGCCAGAATGTCTTAACATGAATTGGGTTAATATTTTGAAACATTTTTTTGAGTATTTTACATATAAAACTTCTAGGTCTCACTTCAAGCATTGGGAGACCTCACTTGTATGAAACTACAAATATGCAGAGATGTTCAATTTGGAAGAATTCAAGCAAGGGACATGCTACAACATCTATGGGCTGGTCCAATGTCTAATGCAAGTAGCAGCTATTGATGTCGTCTAAGCAGTTGATCAATTGAGGTCCGTTCTTTGGAGGTCACAAAGGGTGTTGCAATTAATCAAATATTGAGTGTCAAAGTCCATAACAAGAAGATGATTACAACAATGTATTATATTTTATGCATTAGACACTTCCGGGAGACAATGAGGATATGAAAGTTTTCTTGGAGCCACTTGAGTTAAAAATGGTGGGCTAGGAATCGACACGTGAGAATGAAGTGTTGATTAAATGCAAATGATTGTCAGACTATGATGCCATGTGGGAGCCATATGACTTTATCCGACAAAAGTTTCCTCTCTTCCACCATGAGGACAATGTGTCATTTGATTGGAAGTAATGTTAAACCTACGTCTATGGCGCCGTCCACCAAATAATTTGAATACTTATGTTATGCCTAAGACTAAAAGTGCAATTTAGTCATTTGTTAATTATTATTGTGCGGTATAAATATAGCTTAATATATTTAGAGTTATGTTATGTGTTATTTTTGTCTTGAATCTTAGGGTTTAGTGTTTTGAGAGATCATGAACTCACGAATTGTAGGTGTTTATCTCTCTATGTATTTAGGATTGTATCATTTGATTTGATATCACGGAATAAATTATATTATTTCTTCCATAATTCTTGCGGAAACTTGTCTCGTTTCTATCACAAGTTTATTCAAACTAATCTCTTTGATGCAGCAAGCATGCGCCCCATGCCGGTCAAATTGGGTAGCTGAACAACTTAACACCATCTTTCTTATTGTTCTTATTTTCAACATTTCGTTTTACTTCCTGTGTGATCACACTGGCAAATGAAGTGGATGCAAGTCGTAGCATAGGCACAAGGTTGCTCTCGATCACGAGAGGAGGTGAAACTGGCGTCAGCAGGATGAAGTTGATTGAGAGTAGTGATCAATTAGCCCTTGGACAAGTGTTTGGTCGGACGATGATAATTTATGGAACTTTGATAGAAAGTTCATGATTGTATCTTTAATACGATGTTAGAAATCATAAGAGTCTACATCTTTATTTGATAAATTTTTTATTTGTACTTGCATGCCTATTTATATGCAAGAGAAGAGAGGAATAAGGTAAATACAATATCCATCATTATGAGTACAAAAATAAGTACTATACATTTATAGTAATTATTAAGCTTGTGAGTTGCAATTGATATGGTAATATAATAACTCTAATAACTTCTAACTCTAAGAGTGTCGCAATCCATATTGTAGTTTTCCAATTTTTTTTCTTTTCAATTAAGGTGCTGCAACCAGTTTACTGATTCATCTGATGATTGTAACCACTAGTTAAGAGGTACTTATTGATCCACTATATATCTTGGTTTCTTGATGTAAAACTAAGGAACTGCAATACAAAATGTAACTGTAGGCGCATTACCAAATATGGCCAAATTAATGGTATGATTAGTTATCTATTCATTAATTAATCATTTTATTGTGAAACTGACTTAATTTATTTTTTTTAATTAACAATGATGATATTCTTATTGATTAAGCATGTAATTAATGACTCATTACTTATCTTTCAAGTTATATTTTCTTTATTTGAAATAGAACCATGAATAAAGTTGAGTTTGTAATGTGTCTATCAACGGATTAAAGGTCTAATTATTTGATATTTCCTTTATTCAAAACATAGACAATGGTTATGCTGCAACTCTACTCCCTTCATACCTATCTGATTAATTGTAAGAAGCTTGTATGCTGTCTCTTTTTTTTTTTTTTCATTTTCGTGTTTTTAGCTTTTACTATTGCAGCGTGTGAGTGCATTCAATGTTTGAATGCGAAGGAGTTTCTGAGTCCACATTTGAAAATAATATTACAGGCTGATATGAGAGTTGGCCCGAAAAATAATAGAACATATTGTTGAAAATCAAAGGAATCACAAAAAATGTTCTTAGAACAGGATCAAAATAGCACAAACCAGAAATGAGCTCCAGGGAGAGGAAAAAATGGTGAACCCGGCTAGACAGCTGGTGGGAGGCGGTCTAGGAGTTTGCAGCAGCAGTTTGGGTTGCTGGAATGGGTGGTAGCAACAGGTGGGGTGTAGGAAGGGCTGGCAACATTAAATTGGGGTGTCGAAAGGGTTGACGACAATAGGTTGGGGTGCAAGGGGGTTGGAGGCAGCAGGTGTGGGTGCAAGAAGGACTGTGTTTGGGGTGCAGGAGGGGTTGGCAGCAACAAGTGGAGGTGTAGGAAGAACTGCCGACAACATGTGGGGGTGCAGGATGGATTGCCGGCAGCAAATCACAACAAATGTTCTTAAAACAGGATCAAAATAGCACAAAGCAGAAATGAGCTCCAGGGCGAGGACAAAATGGTGAACCCGGCTGGATAGCTGGTGGGAGGCGGTCTAGGAGTTTGCGGCAGCAGTTTGGGTTGCTGGAATGGGTGCTAGCAACAGGTGGGGTGTAGGAAGGGCTGGCAACATTAAATTGGAGTGTTGAAAGGGTTGACGACAATAGGTTGGGGTGCAAGGGGGCTGGAGGCAGCAGGTGTGGGTGCAAGAAGGGACTGTGTTTGGGGTGCAGGAGGGGTTGGCAGCAACAAGCGGAGGTGTAGGAAGAACCGCTGACAACAGTTGAGGGTGCATGATGGACTGCCGGCAGCAGGAACAGAAAAGGATGGGCATAGTGAAGTTGGCTGCGAGCCGGAGAATAGGCAAGGGATTATGTGAACCTTGGAGTAGGGTACTGTCGGAGCACCACCTAGCCTCAGACATAGCCCTAACAAGAGAGAAATGCTGACGACAAGAATTGAGAAATAAGAAAAAACTAAACCCTAACACAGAGAACAACATATTTATAATAACGGATAACCAGGAGGGGGGGACCTCTCCCCTTGGGTGATAGCCCAACACTGAGCTGGGTCGGTCTGGTTCAACTTCCCTTCTAAACTGGTTTTTGGCCGGTTCGGGCCCTCAACCCCTTGCCTGTCTTACGGGTTTGGGGAAGCTTCGACTTCATTTGTCGAAGCTTTTGACTCCTCATAGTACGGTGTCAAGATCCATTACATTGAACGTAGCAAAAATTTTGTAGTCCCTCTGGTAGGTCGATCTTGTACACGTCATTCAGCTTCGAGAGCATTTTGAAAGATCCATTTGCTCCAGGTTTGAGTTTCTCGAATGCTCTCACTAGAAATCTTTGCCACTATGGCTGCTAGAATTAGGATTCTGATATTGGTATTCTTGCACTCAATGCGGGAGCACTGAGACACTGACCAACCTTTATGTTTGTTTTACGCCCTCTTTCGGTGCCACCTCCTAGTTGGTTTGAGGTATCCTTAATCCAAGTTCTAAGTCTAGTACTATTGTGCATGGCAAACCAATGGGTGGGAGAGGACCCACCTCTACAACACATCTTTTCCACCGAGCATAGCAGATTAAACTTTATTTTTTTTATTTTGTTTTGAACACTTGGACTAGTGTTTCTTCCGCCTTTTGTCTTGACTACATGTACAAGATGGAGTCCCTTCTCTTTTGCTTTTTCATTTGTACTCTTTTATTTTTAATGAATGAAATATGCTCACTTTCAAGCAACTCTTTTTTTTTTTTCAGTCGGATCCATGCCAAGTCCCCTTCTTGAAAATTCATCTTCTTTCTATTCTTATTTGGATATGCTTGGTACTTGTATTTTTGCTTACTGATCTCCTTCCCAACCTCCTTGTGG
The DNA here is from genome assembly GCA_022702705.1 of Papilionanthe hookeriana x Papilionanthe teres. Classification (NCBI taxonomy): domain Eukaryota; kingdom Viridiplantae; phylum Streptophyta; class Magnoliopsida; order Asparagales; family Orchidaceae; genus Papilionanthe; species Papilionanthe hookeriana x Papilionanthe teres. The sequence goes on along the minus strand of CM040423.1, from coordinate 59,944,635 downwards.
AGCTGTAGAATCTCTCGCACCTGTTCCTCAACATTCTTACTAATCTCTGATGTTGGTATGAGCGGTACCGAGTCAAATGGAGTGAGCGGGTTGCGCTCGCACACATCTCAAATGAGGTGGGTCATGTATTCTTGACTCACGGATCTATTGTAAGCAAACTCGGCTTGAGACAAAATCAAATTTCACTGTTTAATATTCTTTCCCACAAAACACCTATGGAGGTTCCCTAGGCTCTTGTTTACTATCTCTGTCTGATCACCGATCTGTTGGTGAGCTGTTGAACTGAATTGAAGCTTAGTGCATAGCGTTTCCCATATTATCCTCCAGAAGTGTCTCAAAAACTTAATGTTTCTGGGTATCCTGTGTAGTCTCACAACCTTCATGAAGTACATATCAATAAGCGATGCGTCCAACGTCAGGTACCATAGTACAAAAATGCACCATCTTTGAGAATCGGTCCACCACAACTATCATGGAATCTTTATTCTGCTGTGTACTCGGGAGACCCACCACAAAATTCATACTAACATCGCGGCCTCCAGTACTGGTAGTGGGGTATATAGTCCTGCATTTCGCCCCCTGGTTTCAGTCACATGACAAATCCGACATCGCCTGGTGTGCCGCTCCACATCTTTCGTTAGTTGGGGTCAAATTAAGTGTTCTCTCACGAATGCGAGTCTTATTCCAGCCAAAATATCCAGTTTGTCCTCCACTGTGGCTTTCTTAAACAATTGACTACCTCAGTGAACATCTACGACCACACAACTTACTCTAGTTGAATAAGCAACTATCAGCTTTGTAATACTGTTTGGTATGCTTCTCCTGACACTGCTCCCAGATTTTTTTGAAATCCTTGTCTGTCCCTTGCAGTTCGTTTAATACCTCAAAGCTTACAACTCGAGCCTGCATTGCCATGATCAGCAAGTGACGGAGAATCAGTGCGTCTACTGGTTCTCCTCCTTGGGCTTGAGCATGAACTAGAACGATGCTAAGAACTCCACTCAAGACGTGTGTCGACCCTCAGTTTACTCTAGTTATTGAATTTCAAAGCCTCATGATTTGCGAACAAATTGATCTCGTCCGTCAGTAGGCATTCGCTCCGGTGATCAAGAGCTCTTATAATAGCATAGAACTCTTTGTCGTCCGTCAAATATTCCCTCTTGGTCTAATTCAGCTTCTTACTGAAGAAGGCAATGGGCTGGCCTCCCTAGCTCAACAGTGCTCCTATGTCCCCATGTTGGATGCATCACACTCTACTTGGAACAATTCAGTAATGTCAAATCTGGTGTCGGAGTCACGTTCTCCTTCAGTGTATGGAAACTGGTCTGAGATGCATCTTGTCTATTAGAATTTCTTGCCTTTCAAAAGCTCCGTCAGGGGAGCGGTGATGTTACATAAGCTCTTAATGAATTACATGTAGAATGATGCTTGTCCCATAAACTATCTCAACTTAGTGGAAGATTGCGGAGTGGTTCAACTCACAATGGCATCAATCTTTATAGGATCCATCTTAATGATTGCACTAGACATGATATAACCAAAAAATCATTCTTGTGCTTTCAGAAAGTGACACTTCTTTGGATCGGTGTTAAACTTTTCTTATTGCAAAACCTCAAATGTCGTCCTTAGGTGCTCCAAGTGCTCCTATGATCTGCGGTATACCGGAATGTTGTCGAAGTAAACCACTACGTACTTCTCAACATGGGCCCAGAACACCTGATTCATCAATCTCATGAACATGTTGGGCACATTAGGAAATTCGAAAGGCATGACCGTCCATTCATATAATCCATTCAGGGTTTTAAAAGCGGTCTTTCACTCGTACTCAAGTCTTATTCGGATATGGTAATAACCACTGCGTAAGTCGATATTGGAGAAGTCTGGCTCCATGCAACTGATCCAAGAGGTCGTCTAAGCGATGTATGGGTAACATGTGCTTGATGGTGATCTTGTTGGTTGCCTGACTGTGAATGCACATCCTCCACGATCCACATTTCTTGGGTACTATTAAGGCGGGAGCAACACATGAACTGCTACTCTCTCATGATGAGATTCTATACCTGTTGTTACAACTGCTCGTATCTGCGGGTCTCAATTTATAGGCAAGCCTATTTGGTAACACTGATACGGGGGTATGAGATCGATGGCGTGTTGAATGCCCCGTAGTGGTGGCAATCTCTTTGAAAGACTATCGGTCATCGCATACTAGAAGTCACATAACAGTGGTTGTATAGGTGTTAGTGTAATCTCCTTTGTTCACTCTAGTAAGACCAATGTCATTGCCATTGGAGCTTCCCAGACAAACTGCATGAAGGTGGCTCTCAAAACCATGTTCTCCTCTATGATGTCTACTCCTCTTGCATCCATGACAGGTAAAAAAGCTCGATGCATCTCTCTTCCTTTTTAAATGAATAAATATACTTGAAGTCGCCCCGTTGGGTTTCGCGTTGGAATTGTCATGGCCTACCCAACAAAGTATGACAAGCGCACAGGGATCTCGTCACATCACACTTCTTCCTGTAGCTGATCCCCAATAAAAAAATTAACCAAGTACTGCTGATCCGCTCGTATCTCATTTTCTCTTTTCAACAAGATAAGGGAGTAGGATTGAGGACACTTCTGTGTGGCAACGCCGGTTTTTTCACCATCAACGTGGATATTATATTCTTAAACCTCCCGCCATCGATGATAAAACTGCAAATTTCGCCATTCACCGTACACTTGGTGGAAAAATACTTTGCCGCAGCCATGAATTGTCATTCTCTGGCTTTGTTTGTAGGACTCTCCATATGATTAACATCTCTTTCTCGTCTCCTTGGAGCTGAAGTTCCTCCTATGTGTTCTTCTTTGATTCCTCTTTCTCTACATCCTCGACGATACCCTGCTCCATTACTGAAAAAACTTGGCTTGTGGGACAATTGGAGTTTGTCTATAGCTGTGACATCTGAAAAAGCTCAAGGTAGGCACTCTACTTGGTGAGCTACTTTTTTTCGGCTTCTTTCTACTCCGATCTGTCTTATCACTTATTTGCTTTGTCTTTCAAACTCCTCTAGGATGTGATTGCTTGAATGAGGATGAATTTTTGAATGAGGGTTGTTACCTGCTCAATTTTTGTTGTCTTTCTACCTTAAAAGCTATGTTCTTGATATTTCCCGGTGACCAAATAGAGCTAAGACTACACTTTTTTGATAGCAGGCTTCGGGAATCCAGATAAAGGGCTATGGTAACTCACAAGTTTATTTATAACTGGTCAAACTGAGCTATGAACTCTTCCATCGATAGTCTCTCTGTTACTATCGTGGAGTCTCAAAAGCATATTTGGGTGGTAATGAAATGGTAGGTATTTTCTTTGTATCTTCTTCCTCATCTTCTCCCAATTAGTAATATTGTCATCACCCTTTTTCTTTCTCAGTCTTTGTAAATTTTTCCACCACATGGAGGTGCTCTTCTTAGCTTGACTGCCACAAGCTTTACCCTTTTTTCCTCGGGCACTTCCATGTACTCGAAGATTCTCTTAACTGCTTGTAGCCATTCAATAAAGTCATCCGGATCCATACCTCCACCGAACTCTGGTAGATCCACTTTGATGCCAAAATATCAGTGTCTTCCACATGTAGCCTCCTCTTTCAGTCTTTTTTAATACTGAATTATGAAGCGTCGAAGGCCGTCTTCCTCATCACTAACGTCTTCCCTATTGAACGGGTTCAGTTCCTCGTTCTTTTCTCATCATGACTTTCCCGATCATGATCAAATGTAATTTCCCTTTGTGTTCCATCATTAATCTTCACAAGCCTCTGCTGATGCCGACGGATCTCTCGTTGTATCTCATCGCGGGTGGATTCCGACATATTTTTCCTTAGTGGCATGATTAGGGATTTGGGATTGGAAGATGTGGTTGAGAATAGGTAAGAAAATTTTTGATTGGGGGGAAGGTTGGGGGGGGGGGTGTGGTTTGGGTAAAGTGGTTGTTAGGAAAGCTTATGATAGGATTAGGGTTGGGCTAGCTCTGATACCAATTGATACCGAAGTTAACTCGAAAGACAACATAATGTGTTATAACAAAGGTTATAAAATAGCACAAAGCACAAGCGGTCCCAAGTCGAGGACAAAAATGGTGAACCGGCTTCAGCTAGTGGGAGGCGGACTAGGAGGTTGCGGCAACAGATAGGGTTGCTGGAAGGGGTGGCGGCAGCAAGTTGGGGTGCAGGAAGGGCTGACTAGGGTTGGGCTAGCTCTGATACCAATACCGGAGTTAACCCGATAGACAACATAACGTGAATATTACTGCTGAAAATTCAAAGGAATTATAACAAAGATTAAAACAAAAATAAAATAGCACAAGACAAAAACGGCCACAAGGCGGGGACAAAAGTGGTGAACCAGCTTGACAGCTGGTGGGAGGCGGACTAGGAGCTTGTGGCAGCAGATAGGGTTGCTGGAAGGGGTGGCGGCAGCAAGTTCGGGTGCAGGAAGGGCTGGAGATGGTAGATGAGTTTCTTGGAAGGGTTGATGACAACAGGTTGGGGTACAGGAGGGGCTGGCGACAGCAGGTGGGGGTGCATAAAGGATTGGCGTAGGCAGGTTAGGGTTCAGGAGGGCTGGCTGCAGTAGGTAGGGGTGCAGTGTGGACTGGCGACAACAAGTGAGGGTGCAGGAAGGGTTGTTGGTAGCAAAAACAGAAAATGATGGGTGCAGGGAAGATGGCAGCGAGCGGTGAGGGGAATAGGCAATGGATTAGGTGGTGATAGTTACCACCTAAGAGCATAATACATCCTGAGCACCACCTTTCCTTGGAAACCCTAACACGGGAGAAGCACCGACGGAAAGAGTTCTCAAGGAAAAAACAAAGCCCTAACATAGAGAACAACATATTTATAATCACGGATACTAGGAGGGGATGGGATGGGAGGGGAGGGGCAGCAGTCCAACCTTAAGCAGGGTTGGCCTGGTTCAGGCCCCAGCTCTCGCGTGACAAGCTGCAATCTTAGTTGGATCATCCTGAAACATGGGACCACGGTAGAAATCCTCGTTTCATACAATTATAACAAAATTAGATTAAGCTGATCTTTTTTTGGTGACAAACAGCCTCTTGAGAGCTAAATTAGGGTCAGTCTGTGCTTAGAGCATGAGAATTCCTGTCAATAAGGACTATAAGAAGGGACTGATGATGTACACAGCTTTACCCTTAACCTTTAAGAAATTAGCTAATAACAAGTAATTTAAAACCTTGATCTTAAATCACATTGGAAGTAGCCTAACCATTTTAATTTTTAATTGGAATTCGTCTTGCCAATTGATGATGTCCAGATCAAATTTATTTTATTTGTTATTCCAAAATAAAGCTTCTGGATTACTGAGTTTTATTCTTTTATGTCTCATTATTATTCGTGTTGTTAGCTTAGCTCTTTCATGCATTCATTTCCCCTCACTCTCATTCCATTATGTTCAATTTGACAAGAACAAATCTCTTTGTAATGTGTTAATTCCGAGGAATTTCTGTTGACTTTTTATTGCAATTGTCTTCGCAGGTTCCCGTATCAACTGGAAATGGAACGTACCCTTTCCCTCTTGAGGTTCCTAGAAATACAAAGTTTCTGTTTTCCAGCAAAAGTGGCACACCTGCCAAAGCTATAGCAAAATCAATAGTAAGGTTCCTTTTTCAATTTGGAGAACTGATCGCCATCATTTCATAATTGTGTTTTTTTCATTCCACCTATCTGCAATTTGTTCAATAGTTGAATGCTTCAGTATGCTGTATTATAAAATAATTCTGTATATCACTGCAGGTTTATCTCTTAAAACCTGGTAGTTTGGCGCACGAGTACTTTGAGAGATTAGTGTGTCTTCTGGAGCAGTTAATTTTCCACTTACCCAGTTTATTCTAATTTTAACAAAAGAGTTTTGTTTATATTGTTACATTCAATTGATTTACAATAACTTCTTTATCCTAGATATTATCATCCTTCAAATGGAGGTCGTTGGACTCATTCCTTGGAGCGCTTATTAAGATACTTAGTAATTAGCTTTCAAAAACGCCTTCAGCATGAACAACTGTAAGCAGTCCCTAATGACATTGATCAAAGTAATTTGGTTTTCATGTTGAGACGTATATTCTTATCATTGATATTCATGCAGTTACAGTAAGGGTGACAGACAGTCTGACTTGTCTTTGGGAAAGTTGGAAAGATCTTCTTTTGTTAAAGTGGCCTTGAAATTAATTGATCGTGGTCAATATAGCAAAACTGAAACACTTTCAGAAACAGTTGCTGTAGCAACTTCAGTATTAGCATATGTGGAACCTTCTTTGGTTCTTCCTTTCATTGCATCTCGATTCCAGTTGGCCTTGGAGACAGTGAGTATATCTTGATTTTTTTTTTCATTTACTGGATTTGGCAACTTTATTCTGATCAGCCATCCATTCTCTCTTGTAGGCTGTCAAGCGTCCTTAATTTTTATTTAATTGTTTTTAGTAAAGCTTTTACTATGGCAAATTGCTAAGGCATCTTTATTTTTTTTTCTCTTCATTTTTCTTTGTCTCCAAAAAGATGACTGCCACTCACCAGTTGAAAACTGCCGTTACCTCAGTGGCTTATGTTGGCCGTGCTCTCTTTCTTGCTTCTTTGTTGTCCTCTCCCCAAAAGGAGGATTTACATGCTACTGATTCTTTGGTGGATGTTGTTGCAATATCACTGTCTAATGCATTGCTTGGAATGGATGCAAATGATCCTCCAAAGACCTTAGCAACTATGCAATTGATTGGTTCCATATTTTCCAATGTAAGTATTGTAGTTCTTATTGCATATGATACATAGAATGGATAATACGTCTAAATGTTTTCCCTTCTGGCTTGCAGTTAATTGTAGTGGGTGACAATGAAGATGCTCCCCTATTCCTCCAAAACCTTGCATTATCAGAATGGCTAGATGAGTTTTTTTGTCGCTTATTTTCTCTTTTTCAACATCTAGAACCAACGAGTGTTATGTAAGTAGTTGCAGCAATGGCTTGTGATGTCTCTATGTTAAAATTTAGGATGTTGCTCATTTGTACTTTATTTACATATATACACCTTTTTAACTTCAAAACCTGCAGGAATGATGGTGTGCAAACTTCCATTACTTCAGGGACTTTCCTTGTTGAGGACACTCCTTATTACTTTTGTATGTTAGAAGTTCTGCTAGGGAAACTTTCGAAAACATTATTCAATCAGGTTATACGCTGTCAAAGCTGTCAAATGCTGCCACCAAATTATTCAGTTTGCTCTATTTGTTTTGGATCATCACGTGTGGATCATAAAAAAAATTCCACCCACTATCTGTCATTCAGGTACTGAAGAAAATTTCCAGATTTGTGAACACAAATATTCTTCCTGGTGCTACTGCAGAAGTTGGGCTTCTTTGTTGTGCTTGTGTACATTCTAACCCAGAAGAATCGGCTGTAAACCTTATCAAACCACTGCTAGAGTCTGTAACTTCTTCTTTACAAGGGACACCTACTTATGGTTTTGGCAGAAAGGATTCTTCTTCTGCAACCAAGGTATTTCCTGGATCATTATGTTGTGCAGTTCTCAAGTATCAGGATGTCTTAATAAATTTGTCCTAATTGCAGGCTACACTTTCTCCAGCTCTTGAAACAGCAGTTGAGTACCATTTAAAAGTGCTAGCTATTGCCATCAGTTATGCAGGCCCTCAGCTGCTTCATCACAAAGATGAACTGAAAGAAGCAATTGCTTCGGCATTCCGGGCTCCTTCATGGAAGGTTAGTTAGCGGGCATACCTCGTCGTGTCTTGAATCCATCAGTACTAAGCTTTTGGAAGCGGCAGGTTTTGCTTCCCGATTTGTTTTCTTTCTGTAATGGCGGCAACGTGTTATTTTTTTCTATCAATGGTGACTTCAATCTTTGACTTCAATCTTTGATTAATCGACTTTTTTCTATTAATGTTGGCTTCAATCTTTGATTAATCAACAGGTTAATGGCGCTGGTGATCATGTTCTGCGATCTCTCCTTGGAAGCTTGGTTCTCTATTATCCAATTGAGCAGTATAAGTATATTTTTTCATTGAATAATTTTTCTTTCTCAAGAAGAACAAATTGAATGTTGAAGCTGTGGTATTTTTTTTAGATAGTTTAATTTTCCTGTATGCCTAGATCAGTGCAATTCCAGCTTGGAGCTTCCATTTTAGAAGAATGGGGCTGCTCAAAAAATGAAAATGACGGCTCCCTCCCAAAATGGCACATCCCTGGAGAAGAAGAACTTTCATTTGCAAATGAACTGTTGGATTATCATTTCCAAGCAGCTTTAGATGATCTTCTTGAAATATGCCAGACAAAAACTCATGTAGATGCAGGTGAGCATGATGAATGTTTTTCAGTCTGTTAATGTTGGCTCAATAATTGTCAAGGTCTGGGTAAGAAGGAAACTCAAACATCTTTTGACAATGAGGGTATTCTTTGAGCATGTTCCGGGTCTCATATGTGCCTTTGAGTGTGGGAAAACAAGATAGTTTTAGTCATGAAGCACAGATCAATATGCTAAAACTATCTTGTTTCAGCCAGTTTTTAAATAAATATATCTCTGAGAAGTTATGAAAATTGAGCAGTTAAAGTATTAGTAGTGTTTTATTTTTAATCGATTCCAGAGTCTGAACTCTTCTTATAAGGTCACTCAGGTTAATTGCCATTATATGAATATTATAGCTTAATCAATTCAGTTGTGTCAGTACCAATGTTCCAATTGATTTAGAAAAAAATGAGAGAGGAGAAGCACATGGAAGATTAAAGTTGGAAAGTTTTGGGAAAATTAGAAACTGTTACTCACTAACCCTCTTATAGTTTTCCCTCATCATCGAACAATTGAAAATCAGTAAAATTATCAAAACCAAGAACTAATTCACAGAAAAAATGCAAAGAGTTTATCTTATTCTCAGAAGAAATAAACACAAGAAAAAGGCGAAAGTGATGCCTCTAAACAAATTTGAGAATCTGACTTAGTTTGAAATTATGGCAATTTTGAAACTTAAGGACCAAGTAGAATTTTAGGTACGCTCAAGAAATGCTTGAATGCATTTACACTTTCTTTTTTCTAGCCCATAACTTTGGCTTCCTCACTAGATTAGTTGACGAAATTTCTCTTTTTGAATGCAAAATGGTGCATGTTATGTTTTAAAATGATTCGTACTTTTTGCAGGGCATGAGAAGGAACACTTGAAAGTGACACTGTTGCGTATATACTCATCATTGCAGGGTGTTATGTCATGCTTGCCTGAGATGCGTCCATCTCTAAGAAGCACAAGTATTTCCGATCAGGATTCCAATTTCTTTTTAATTGCTGGGGCGGTTGGTTTGCCTGTTGGTAGTTCAGAATTGAGGGAAAGAGCTGCTCAACAAGTACATGTGGCTTGCAGGTTTGAGCTACTCAATTAATTAAGCATTCCGTAGTCATTTTTTCTATGCTGAAGTGCTTTCTTTTGAGCTTTTTGTAGATACTTACTGAAAGAGAGATCAGACGATAGCATTCTCTTGATACTTATAATTCGCATAATTCATGCATTAACTAATTATGGTATGATTGCAATATGTGAAGTATATTTCTATTTGGGATCATCTGATAAGATGAAAAATTACAGCTGCTTTCGATTACAGGAAGCTTGGAGTATGAAGATTGGTTAAATCATGTTCAGGCTTGGAAACTGGAATCTGCTTCAATAATTGAACCTCCATGTAATTTCATTACTTCTTCTCATGCACGTGGAAAGAGAAGGTACGTAATATTTAGTGAAACATTGTTTTTTCTTTCATGTCCTTTATATTTTTCGTCTTATGCAGTTTTGATGGACATCAGTTCCTTGAAAGTGTATAATGTTTTCCAGACCCAGGTGGGCACTTATTGACAAGGCATACATGCATAATACATGGAGGTCATCACAGTCCTCATATCATAAATTTAGAGCTGATACCAGATTGTCTCCATCAGAACACATGGTTCCTCTGATGGATGATCTCGTGGAACTCTCTTTGCACAACTATGAAACAGTTCGCTTGTAAGTGGTTTTAATTACTAACCTGATGTCTATAACAATTCATGATATAATTCATTTATTGTTTGTCGTCGATTTCATGTACTTAACTAAGTTTCCTGGTGAATTAAGTACAGTAATATTCTTAATGAAATTCAAATGGAGTTGCTTATGCATGCTGCACACGAAGTTTCAATTTTACTTTAGGGTTTGCTTTTACTGTGGGAAATAAGCTACTGTTAGTTTCTCTTCTATTCATGGTAACTTGATATGAACCAAGGCGATTTTTTCACAGAAATTAGAGCAAACAAATCTTTTCTTCGATAACACAAAAGAACACAATCCAAATACATAAAGATAAACACCTACAATTCGAGATGTACACAATCTCTCCCAACACCAATAATTCGAGACGTAGACGATCTCTCCCAAACCCTAAATCTAAGACTCCTAATCCTAACCCTAATCGTATTAGTTCTATTTATATCACACAATAGTAACTAATAAATGACTAAATTGCCCTTAGACACATAAAAGACTATATTGACCTTAAGCGCCAATCTAACATTACTCCCTCCCAAAAAGATACATTGTTCTCAAGTCGAGAAAAAATAAGTTGATGTTGGATTAAGTCGTTTGGTCTCACATGGCATCCTCATCTGACCATCATTCCATTTAATTAAAAAATCGTAGTGACTCTTATCAGTTCGAAATGCAGTTTTGTGTGTAACTTTCGACTGCATTTGAACCTTTTGGTACCCTGGGTTCAAGTCAACTTGAAGGTTATCGCAGACCTAAACTTGTCCAGTAGCTCATTGGCCACCCGGATGGAAAATTTATCAGGTACTATTTACTCATTCACTACACAATAATCTAAACAAAAGCTGCAACTCCCATTCTTCTTCAATAGTGAGACCGGGCTAGAGAAGGAGCTCACAATAGGTTGTATGATCCCGACCTTCAACATCTCTCATATCCATCTTCAATTCAGTCATGTTGTACCTGGGATAGTGGTATGGGCACACATTGATGGAAAAAACCGTCTGGTCCTAATTTCTTTGCTCGATCACAGGACTCCAGCTTCGCCTAAAACGACGATGCTGCCGTGATGCCGCTGAAATCCTTCAGATTGCTGTCTGTTGAGTCTACTCCCAATTCATGTGCTAGATCTCACGGCTTCAGATCCACCTAAAGAAGGGAAGCTGCCATGATGGCATGCAAATCCTTCTTACTGTTGCATCTTACGTTCACTCCAGACAACATCACTCGAACACACGGTAGGTGGCGGCGGGTTTTGCTTGAAACTTCTTGATTTTCTTCACAATTTTTTCCAGTGTCGTGTCGATTTCCTCGAAGTGCCCCTCCATGACCGAGAAACACTCATTCATTTCAGATCTGATTTGGCTCACATGTTTCTTCAATTTCTCCTCTAAAGCATTTGTTTTCTTGGCTTCCATTACTTCTAGAAAAGTTTTCGATCACAAAGGCGAGACTCTTTTACACGCAAACCCGTCTTTGGCTTCCCAATTGACTAGCTTGAATCACGATTGTATCATTATATTATGTCATTGCACACCGCGATCTAGTCGTTTGATTGTTCGGATTTGCACGGTACAGTCACTAGGGCACACCTTATCTTCTCGTCGGCTTTCCAAATCAAAGTATTTGTGCGTTTCTTGTCGATGGTTTCCTAGCTAGCTCGATTCGCTGCTCTATCACGAAGTTTGATCACAAAGGTAGCGGCGATCCCGATTTTGCTTGCCAAATAGCTCGATCGTGACTGTATCGAGCGAATATTTATGCGGTGATTCAGTCGTTTGCTTCGTTGCTAGGTGGAATCACGACTGCTTCGCATGTTTCTTTAGGAAGGCACAACTTAAATCCCTTATATGCAGCGAATTGGTCCCTTGTAGGCAGTGATTCCGTTGGTTCCCGGTTGCAAATTTTTCTTCCGACTCCCTTTGCGATGTGATCCTTGTATGCCACGATTTGTACGCCTTTTGCTCTGCGATCCTTCTGCTCCATGATTCTTCACACATATTAGGCAAAACCTTAACAAACTCACGCCTGTAATCCTTCGTAGAATCGAATGCTCTGGTACGAATTTAATATGAACCAAGACGATTTTTTCACAAAAATTAGGTTAAACAAATCTTTTCTTCAATAATACAAAAAACACAATCCAAATACATGATGATAAGTGCTTATAATTTGAGAGGTAGGCAATCTCTCCCAACACCCACAATTTGAGAGGTAGGCAATCTCTCCCAACACCTACAATTCGAGAGGTAGGCGATTCCTCAGACATCCGAAACCTAAGACTCAAGACAACAATCTCATAGCATAATCCTAACCCTAAACATGTTAGCCTTATTTATACCCCACAAGAATAGCTATTGAAAGTCTAAATAGCCCTTAGACGCATAAAAAACCACATTGACATTAGGTGCAGGTCTAACATAACCATGTTCTCTTTACAGAAATATGAGATGGTTTCTATAGTTTCTTCTTGGCAACTTGCTGTATCCATGCCTGAGAAGTATTTGTTTCCTTAATAATTTGTTTGGAGATGACGAGGATTTACCCCTTCTCAATCCAACACGCACATGGCACAGTTAATCCAGAAGAAAAGAAAAAGATTATATTTGAGTTTCAATTACCTCTAATTTGTTGTCACTTTGACTTTTAGGCATGCTACGAGATCTTTAGGAAAACTGCTGAAGCGCTGGCCACCATTTATTGCCAAATCTGTTCTTATAATGACTCAGCATCTGTCTAATCCGAAAACTCCAGAACATGCAGTGTTAGGTTCATGTGCAGTTCTTTCAATGAAAACTGTTCTCGGGCATATGACAACGGTAAACCTTAAACATTCATTTGCATTGTGAGCAAATTTGCAAGATAATTGCTTATATGTAGTTGTCACACTGTCTAGGATGCAACATCGTTGTCTTCATTTGTCACAAGTCTTTTGGCGAGGTAAACGTTTTAACATTTTGTCAATTGTTCCCTTTCACAGTCCCCCTTTTTTTATTAATTTAGGAACATCAATCTCACTTTATGATGAATTCTCTGTAGTTCCCATCATGAGTCTCTGAAAGCTCAGAAAGCTATCACTGAGGTATATTAGTTGATTAAAAGAAGTTTATTCCTATTTATCTTTGTTAACTCCCCTTTATTTTTTCATTTATTAATTAACATTGCTTGGTTTTTCAGTTGTTTGTTAAATACAATATCCACTTCTCTGGTATATCAAGGAGCTTCTTCAAGAACCCAGAAAATTTAGGGGATGCTGCAGGATTTGAAGAGTTGGTTTCTAAGATCACTTATTTTAGCTTTGACTCAACCAGCATGCACTGGCGGTACTGATTCTATCTGCATCTCTTCCCTCTGAATGAACAATCGTGCTTGCGACATTCATTTATCATTTAAGAGTAGCTTTTATTTTTGCCCACTACATTTAAAAAGGCACTATCTTTGGTTTTAATTTTAATTTTCATTTTTCTTTGTCATTTTACTAATTGTTGATTTATGAAATGAATGGAACTTCAGGTATAATCTGATGGCAAATAGAGTGCTACTTCTGTTGATTCTGTCATACCGAAATTGTTCTACTGTGTCTGAAAAACTTCTCAGCCAAACTACAGGTTAGTTATTTCTTGATTGATGGAATGATATCATGATTAAATATATTCATGTCTCTTTAATTTAAGAAGGCTTCCAAACTGATTATTTACAAAATTTGATTTGCAGCCCACCTCAAGTTCTAATATCCTATTCATCCCTTTTCAGGACATTTTTTACAAAATTTAAGAAGTCAACTTCCTCAGTCAAGGATGCTTGCAATTTCTGCATTAAACTCTTTATTGTTGGGCGCTCCTCACAAAGCCAGTAGTAAAGAACTTCGGCATTCCTCTAACAATCTAAGCCAAAATATAAACTCATCAATTGAAATATTGGGCCAAATACTTGAGGAGGATTTTTTCACCGAGACACTTAACTCTCTTTCCCATGTCCATATTATTTCTGACAGTGACAGTTCTGCTTCCAAAGGAAGTCATGGCGCATCGTCTTTTCAGAGTGCGACAGACAAAGCTATCACTTATTTTTACTTCGACTTTTCAGCATCTTGGCCACGTACTCCCAACTGGATGTCATCATTTGGAGGTCATACATTCTATTCTAGCTTTGCAAAAATTTTTAAACGATTGGCTCAAGAATGTGGTATACCAGTTCTGCATGCAATTCAAAGGGCTCTAGAAGAGTTTTCTTGTTCAAAAGAGAGGGTAAAGCAGTGTGTTGCTGCTGAAGTTTTGGCTGGCATAATTCATTCTGATATTGACGGCCTTTCAGAAGCTTGGGATAGTTGGATGAAATTTCTGCTGGAGAAGCTTATCACAGCACCAGCCGTGGAGTCCACACCCGAGTGGGCAGCCTCCATTCGTTATGCTGTGACGGGGAAAGGGAAGTATGGTATAAGGATCCCTCTTCTCAGGCAACGAATTTTGGACTGTTTAACAATAGACTTACCACAGACAGTGACAAGCAACGTGGTGGCCAAGAGATATTTTTTCCTTTCAGTTGCACTAGTTGAAATATCTCCACAGAAAATGCCCGCTGAAGAAGTGGAGTTCCTTGAAAAACTTCAGAAGGAGTTACTAGATAACATGAGCCACTCATCTGCCCAAGTAAGTCTCCACGTACATTTTGCTTTTCGACAGTCGGATTTTTATATTTATCTTTCTGTGTTGTAAATTTCTTTAGTACCTGTTATGGTAGCTTTTTAAGAGTTTCTAAGCTCTTTAAGATGTTTTTTTTCGGGAGTTGAATGATTCCTAATTTGTTTAAGCATACTTACTAGTTTTATTGTGAAAATTTTTTGAAGTGTTCGATCCTGTCCCACAACTCATCTAATTTGAACCAAATTGGTTCCACTATCAACTTTGACAAAAATCATACAATACTACATTTACTTGATTGATCATTGTGCGAGCATGTAAGTTATCACATATGCATTATATTTATTATCATAATAAATCTATTTACTAGTTTTATCTAGGGGCTGAGAGCTGTTTAACATCTTTCTGATATTGTAGAGATAAAACAATCAATGCTAAAACGTCACATTCTTAAGGAAAATCAAGAACTGAGAGATTACTTTTAGGTTATGAACGTTGCTGGGACAAGAATGTTGAGATAAACTAAATCAAGCAAATGCTGGTATGGATGCTAGATTCAAGAGAATGCTTAAATTTGAGTGGATGTGAGAACTGTTGAGAACTGTTTCGGAACGAGGATGCTTAATAACAAGCCGGAAAGAGAGAGAGATATACAAAGCCATGGGCTAGAGATAAAGACACAAAGATGTAAGCCAGAAAGACTGACACAGTTTTTAGTGTGAAAAGCAAGGGCAAGCTGATCAGGCAAAATTGCGTGGACATGACATGCTAGGCATGGTAGCCACACTGAGTCAGAAGATATGGGATCCTCATAGTATCTTCAAAATAGAAAACGAAGACAAATGATGTTCGGTAAGTGAGATAAAACATAGCTTGATTAAAAGGGATTTTAACGGGATTTTGAGAAAGGAGAGGATGAAGACTTGAGGCATGGCTTAAATACTATGATATAAATAATAAAATGATATATATTTACTATATTGATCATAATTCTGATACAAACATGCCTACGTAAATGCAAATAAATAAAGCAGTGAGGAAGAATAATAAAAAGAAGAATATTCTCCATATAAATTCTATAAATTCCTATTAAATATTAAGCATATATGATTTTATTGATATGATAACATAATTACTCTGATAACTAAAATAAATTTTAAAAATTTTTTGGATAGAAATTGATATATTGTTGCTTTTTACGAGGGCACTTTGAACTCTTTTGAATCAATCTAACCAATGTTTAGAATTGCGCAACGAGAGGCGCGCCCTTCACAATCTTGAAAAATTTTGCTTCGTAGCATACATTATGCTGGAATCTCTTGTTTCATACGCCTCGGGTTTTTTGAGCCATGCTTTGCCTTCGATTAGAAGAGGCGTCTGCTTCGTATTTAGGGCTTGGTTTTAAGAGCGCGTATCTGTTGCATATCTGCAAGCCACGCCTCCCGAGCGCCTCTCTCTCGATCTAGAAAACACCATCAAAGATTGATCCTCCTGTCGCACTAGAAAACACCATCAAAGATTGATCCTCCTGTCGCAGATGCCACAATAACCACCTGGTGTTGTTTCAATCGAACCCACAACTGCAAGCTCTCATCTCTTGTAAGTCTCCATCTCCCTCTCACTCACCCGAAAGATATTGTCAACGCGGATACTGCTTGATCCTCTTGCCGTCGGTGCGCTGTTTGGTTAGAATTCGATGCTTCTGCTAAATCTATAAGCGTTTATTTTAAGCATTTGGTCATTTTGGTGTTATAAATGTAAAAAATAAATTTCAGGTGTTAAATTTGTACCATGTAGACATATAACAATTTGGTGGCATGTACGTAAATGTCCCAAAAAAAGAAATGAATGATACATATATTACAATTTTCAGGTGTTAGAATTGTAGATATATAAGAATTGGATGGTAAATATGTAAATCCTAAAAAAAGAAAGAAAACAAATGAACTAATGCATATATACCACATAATTCATATGTATTCAGTATTCAATTTACAATCTTTAGTCACATTGGGTGGTATGATTGATGTGATATGAAAGATTTTTGTGGTATAAAAGTAAAAAATTAAAGTTTAGGTGTTGGATATATGATAACATAGGAATTGAGTAGTATGTATGTAGATGCCAAAAAAAAAAAAAATGTATGTTGCGCATATGAGTTTAAGCCTTTAGCATCAATATTTGATATTATAAAAATGATATCTCTATTTATAAATTTAGCTGTTTAATTAATTTCATTATTATAATATATTATTTTATAATAATTTAGTTTTCAATTTAATTGTCTTTCATATATGATCATTTATATGTATTAGTTGCATTTAAAATGTTATATTATATCATACACTATGCTTTATGTCTCCATGAGGCCTTTGCATTATGACATGCTATTCGCCATTGAAAGGTATGTCTCACTCTTAGTTATACAACTCAAGGATTATTATAGATGTAATCATGTAATAGGTGTCCATGTTCACTCTTAATAGATGGCATAGATAATTTCATCTCTATTATCGTGTTCAATTTATCGTGTGTAATACATTCATTTATCCTTAACATTTTTGGGTTGAATTTTAACATTTGCATGAGTTTTAAACTTTAAATTTATTTTAATTTTAAAATAAGTCTTTCATTTTAGGGCTTTCAAGCTTTGTGATAAATGGCTGAGAGCGAAGGAAATATTGATATTATGCAATCAAAAGATCTAGCATGGAGGCATAGTATGCATGCTAATATTAGAGGTAATGATAAGACATGTTTATTTGAAGTACAACTACTATGACAAGATAGTTAAATGAGGTGTTACAAGGATGGAAGTAGTTCTCTTGCTCACATAAAAATATTGCAATATGTGCTAAAGTGACGGAAGCTCTCAAAACAGAAATTCTATCTTATATGAAAAAGTCGACAATGTCAAAGCATCTTACACAATTACAATTTGATAATATAATTGATTTTGGCTCCTATCATGGGAGTGAGCGCAGTGCTAAAGATTCATTGTCATCTTTACAACCGATGTCTAGTAGAGGTGCAAGAGGTCCTTTAGATCAATATATTGTAAATGTGGAGGATGATAGAGGTCTTGAAGAGGGAGCAACTGTAGCTCAAAAGAAGCATGTCAAAGGGGCATATAAATGTGTCAGCATTGATATTAGGAGGATTTTTTTATTAGAATGCTATCCCATTCAATGTGATATCTTCTTACTTCAACATGATTCGTTCTATTAGTGCTTATGGTCGAGGCTTGAAACCCCCATCTATGTATGACCTAAGAACATGGGTATTGAAAGAGGATTTGAGTAATAATGAAAAAAAAAACATAGAAGAGATTAAGAAGATCTGGAGTCAGATTTGAGTTACAATCATGTCTGACTGGTGGTCAGACATAGATAATAAAAGTTTGATTAAAATATGTAGAAGCTTCTAATCAGGTAAAAGATACGAAGTACAGTTTTGGATTACCTAATGAAGTGATAGATGAAATTGGAGAAAATTTGGAACTGTTTGGTTCAGTGACTTTGTGGTGTGCTATAATCCTTTTGCAGATATTTGAAAAAAATTATGTTTGGTATGAAAATTATAAATAAAATGTAATGTATGAATGAATTTGAAGTTTATATCGTATTTTATTTTGGTTGAATTTAGAATTCGACCGATTTAGCTGAATTTGAATTACATTGGTCGTGTAAAATGCTTTCGGCAAGCCGCTACCCTTGTCCCTGCTCTTCACCAGTCGTTTGTTGCCATCGGCCGGCCCCTACCTTGCTTCGCATGCCTCCTGTAGCCACCGAGCGCTCGTCGCGGTTGCCCTCTGTGCCCTCTCCGCTCATCCGCCACTGGCCGCCACCCGCTACAGTAGTTCGTCACCCCGCCACAGTCGTCGATCGTCCGTCGTGCCGCCCGCCAGCCCTACTCTGTCGGCTGCCTGCCGACCCCCTCTACCGTGGTCGGACCAATAATATATTATTTTTAATCTATTTCAGACCAAACAAAAAAGATAAAGTCTGACATTTATTTTACAGTGAATCAAATAACTTAAAAGTATTTCAACTATATTGTAATCATAGTGCATTACAAATCTTTAACATTGCATTTCATTTTTAACAAACCAAACAACGCCTTAGTAGTTCAAATTGTGACAAATAAGGCAAATGTTTATACGGTAAGTGGAAATAGATTGATGGAGAAAGAAAACATTTATACTATACTCCTTGTGCTGCACATTTCGTAGATCTAATATTAGAGAAGATTGATGAATTGCCACATCATAAAAATGGACTGATCCAAGCTAAGAAGATAAGTAAATTCATTTACAATCATTCTTAGGTATTGTCTTTGACGAGATAGTTTTCTAAAAAAGAACTTATACGCTTTATGCAATAAGGTTTGTTATAGTTTTTTTTTTATTTTACAGAGTATGTTGGACGATAGACAACTATTTAAGGCAATCTTCACTTTCGCTAACTGGCTTAGTTGTGCACGGGCTAAGAAATTTGAGGGAATGGAAGTAAAAAAAAAATTTGTAAATAAATGATTTTGGTCTAGCATTTGCAGTAACAACTGCAAGACCATTTGTGTAAATCTTGTGATGGTGGATGCTAGAAGAAGATAATTATTAGTTTTATTTACAACGCAATGGATGAGGCCAATGAGTTAATAGCTCATAACCTAGGAGGAGAGGATTCCACTTACATAGAGATTTGGGATCTTTGATGAAAATTCGGAGCTTCAGCTCCTCATAACCTAGGAGGAGATGATTCCACTTATATAGAGATTTGGGATATCTTTGATGAAAAATCGGAGATTCAGCTCCATCGTCATTTGCATGCAACTAGATATTTCCTCAACCCGTCATTTTAATATGTCGAGAATAAATCCACCAATATTGATGTCAAGTCGGGTTGTGTCATTGTATGGATGGATTGATTGTTAACCTAATGAAAGTAATAACTGATATGCAACTTATTCCATTTAGGAATAAGGAAAGTTTCTTTAGGCTACAACAACAGAAAATATTGCTACATAGTGATCTTCAGATAAAATTTTCTATTTAATCTGTTCATTGAAATTTGAAATAAGTATTGAGTATACAAACATTTTTTAAATACACAGTTTTTTTTTTCAAGTATAGTTCAATGGTGGATCCAATTTGGTGATGGTACGCCAGAGGTTACACGTTTTGATATTAAAGTGATAGGACTAAAATGCTTGTCATTTTGGATGTGAGTGTAATTGGAGCACATATAATCAAGTTCTTTCAAAAAGGAGAAATCATTTAACAGCCTTAAGGATAAATTTTTTGGTGTATATCATGTATGATAAGAAATTGAAAGAAAGAAGTTTAGAAAAAAGAGGTTTGAAGGATGATGAAGATACTCTTTTATGTGAAGATATGCCATCAGATGACAAATGGTTTGTATATGAGTATAATGTGATCACACTAACTGAGTTACAACAAGAAGATCTTAACATTGATTTCTTTGAGGGTGATAGGATTGAAGGTAGCACAACCAACACTAAACAAGAAACAAAAAGAAAATTTATTTTTAAAAATATTTAACATTTTCTTGAATGTTAATTTTCAACTTTTTAATTGATTAATCTTTTATATCTGAATAAGAAAAAGAAAGATCTCTGAGGTTGAAGAAGAAGATTGGGAGAACTTAGACTCAACTAATGAATAGTCAGCGGAGAAAGCTGTACGTTCTGGTGGTGATTCCTATGAAGGCCTCTTAAGTAATGCGAGTGTTGGCGAATTTTGCTTATTTTTTTCTTATTTACAACTATGGATGATATTATATTAGAGATAATATGAGTGAAAAGTCTTATGATAAACTGATCCTATGTCTTATATATTTTGTGCAATTTAACACTTTTATCATGTTATGATGTTAATATGTTTTTTTTATATATTTATAAATTATGATGCTATTATATATTTTTTTCTTATTTATTTTTTACTACGCAATTTTCAAATTATGAGACTTACGCCTCAAACTTCCTCAAAGCTTACGCCTTGCCTCACGAACAAAAAGTCTCAATACCCGATTGTGTAATTTTAAACATTGAATCTTCCTACTTAATATCAACTAAACTAATCATGCTGACCTTAAAATGTTCAAAGTGTCCTCGTGGAAAGCTTCGATCCACCATTTTAATTTTAAAGAAACAATAGAGTTGATAGTAAGACTAATATTTAAATTAAATATTGCTAGTTGATGGACCCAATTGAACACCTATAAAAGTCTCATATCAAAATGAATACACCTAAAAAGTTCTAGTTGGTTTCTTGATATTTAGATCATTTGCTCTTGTTTTGAGTTTCATAGAAATAAAATGTCTTAGATTTTTTAAAGATTAAATGCTTTAAATTTCACGTTGGCTCTTCTTGTCAATAAAAGATTTTTTGTTTCCACACGTGCAAAACAATCTATGATGAAATTTAAACATCTCATTTTCCTTCATTTTAGTTTCGAATGTTATCTAATTTGAATGAAATTTATGATGAATATCTGGCCTTTTTACGCTTATTTCTGCGTATTTCGTGATATTATTATGCTTGAGGAAGGTATGTCTATATGTCTTGTGCAGTTTGTAGGTGTGAAAGTTGAATTAGAGTGAATAATGTAAAGTTGTGATCCAACACCCCCGCGCTTAATTCAAGAAGCACCTGCGCTATCGTGTGTCAGGGTTAAAGAGCCCGCTTGGCCTCGCGGCGTACTAGCGCCCATGTGCTGAATCAAATTTGAAGGAAAATTTCTTGCCTTTATTGAGATTTCCCTATATGATTCTAGGGCATCTTGGGTTGCTGGACATTAGAGTTAGAGTGCGTTGTGGGTGAAAGGGAGTTCTCTGTTAAGGTTTTCTTTCTCTTTAGGTTGAAACCTTAAGGGCCATTTTTCTTCTTTTTTATCCTATTGTTTCTTGTTATTTTTGAGAGATTATTATCTGAGAGAGGGATCTTCTACTATTGTGGAGAGGACAAGACATTATTGTAAATTTTACATTGTTTTTTTTTTCTTATAACAATGAGCTGCATGGATTTTTCTGTGTTTCTCTCTGTTATGTGTGGCTAAAATCTCTTTCATATCTCTGTGATATAGGGTTAATGGTTTCTCTGTAGTTTTTTTAGATGTTTTTCATGTAACATGTTGGTTAACCTTTTAGATTTCATTTACTTATAGTTTGGTCAATTAGGATGTTAAGATCTTTCGTGATCTATGACTTTTGTTCGTCTTATAGTGGAATAAATATGTTAACCACACAATCCTAGTAGAATAGACATATTCTAGTTAGGAATTTGCAACCTAAATAGGGATCAAAAGTCTCCTGAGGAATGTCATGGGGTTAAATGAAACTTAACTTCAGGGGTTTCTAGTTCTTCTTCTAAACTAGACATAGGCTTAAGAACAAAACTTATTCCTGTTAGACAACTTTCACGTAAGAAAACATTATGAAAAATCACGATCTACCACGATAACCGAGCCACAGGGAAACGTGTCTCATCTCTATTGAAGAAAATCGAGTGTTTTTCTTTTTTTTTTTTTGTTCTGAGATCATATTTTGTTTCTGTTTCCTGTTAGAATTTTTAGGAATTCAGCCTTTTGTTTTGATAAAGCTAAGCTAGGTTAACAAAGTAGAGATTTTTCTATCAGAATAATTGTTATTATTTTCTTGTGGGATTGATAGATGAACTCTGATACCGCATATTACTTGACACGTATACTTGTGTGATTGACCGACTTGCTTTATGGTTTCTTTTCTGCCATCATTATCACGGCGTTGCACAACCTCATGATTTGTAATTAGTGATTGTGGTGTGTTTTCTGCTTAAAAAACACTACCTAGTCTTCCAACCTTTCGTTTAACAACTTCTTAGTTCATTATATATTTTTGGTAAGGTGAAGCTACAATCATTATTCCTCTTGACGCATTTTACACTAGTTGCTGCTTCACGCTTTTGATACTTTCCAGAAGGATTTTGTCAAGGTTTCCAAAGTTCCTCACATATGTTACAAAAGTTGGATTATAGTACTAAATAATTGTTCAGCCAGATTTTGTGCGATATGACTAATTAAGTGGTGTATAACTTTTTTGTTATGATCTTTCAAGATCTCATGCATGACGCAACCAGCCAGCATACGCCATGTTTTATTGGATCTGCAAATCGTGTACTCCTTAGTTCATGTTGTGAGTTGAATTATTTGCTTTTTTTGTAGTTTATGGCCATATAAGTGTGATTCCAGAGCAATATCAATATATACTTCTAGGTAATTAATCGAGAGAATCCGCTTAAAAATTGGAGCTGACACATTTGGCCTTGGACACTTTCAATATATTAGAGAATTATACTTTAGAATTTGCTGTGTATTCAATAATAGGGATAATTACTTGAAGACCACCGAAACATTGATATTTACAAATTAACTTTCCAGGTGATTTGTTTGAACTATTGAATTGATGTGTTTGCACTTTCACGATCAAACTATTGAGAATTCAATAAAAATGAAAAATATGGGTTAGGATTTTACCATGAATCCTGATATTTGAGTGAGAATTTGAAAAAGGGATGAAAGAGGGTGGTTGTCTTGTAAATAACAAGTTTTGGGTGGTCTGTATGTAATGGCCCCTTAGTAATAATGATAATATCTAGATGTTATCATGTCTATCTTTTCTTTTACGAAGGAATATTTGTTCAAATCCTACACTGTTAACCAGCTTTGATATTTTTACACAAGAAGAGCTGATATTCAGATTTACAATTTGGTTGTTCCAGTTTTTAAGTAACAAAAATGGCATCTCCATGCTTGGATTTTTTTTTTTAACCACATATTTCTTGTCCAGGTCAGCCAAGCTTTCTTTAATGAAATCGGCAAATCAATTTATATTGTCATCCTTTCTTTGCTTCCTTGAATTTTGTGGATAAAATGATACATCCCTCCAAGTTTATTATGCGTTTTTATGTCCTCATGAAATTTTGATGAATTGGTTTCAGGTGAGGGAAGCAATTGGTGTTACTCTTTCTATCCTATGCTCGAACTTAAGACTTTTTAGAACCTACATTAGCGAGAATGCGAAAAGGGGTGAAGACAGCAACATGATGAAATCATTGCTAACTGAAGATTGGGCCAAACTTTTAATAGAAAGGGCCTCTGAATCAGCAATAAATATACAGAATTCAAGCCAGTTAGAAAGCATGGAGACTTCTGATTTATGCGAAAATGGCTTCACAAACAATGAAGCTAAGACTGACATTAGGAGAATGGAAATGGTCGTGTTTTTTCTGTAATTTTTCAAGTCATGCTTCTTTGCTTAGTTTCTTTATCATGGACTAACGGTTTCACTCTTCTGCGCAGCTGTTTCATTTCATCATAGCATCATTGAAGTCCGGTAGATCTTCATTTTTGCTGGACGTAATTGTTGGACTTCTGTATCCTGTTATTTCCTTACAGGTACTTGAAAGAAGCTTTTATATTCGCCAATTTGTTTCATAACAAATATAGTTTTAGAATCCAGTAACCTTCTATGCTAGAGCACTCGAATGCTGATTTTTGAGCTAGGTAGCTGCTTTTGGCATGTTCTTTTGTTTCAACCTAGGACTACGTTACTATATCAATGCAAGACATTTGATCTGTTACTCTGTACTTGTATTTTTAATTTTAATAATTTATCATCAGTGGTAAGAAAAGTGGGTAATGGTGATGTGTTCAACGCTTTAGAAAAGCTAACATTTGACCTAACGGGGCCTGAAAATAACATGCTTACCCGTTACCAACCTTATCATCTATGGTTTTATCGAGAGCCTAGCCTATTGCTGTGTTGAGCTCTTAGCAATTTGGCGAACTAATACTTATTTGTTTCATCTTTATCATCTTTTCATGCACACTCCACTCCATATGGCCAGGGAAGGAAAAGACCCCTTCTAGTTTACATTGCTGTTGTTGTGTTGTAATTTTTCAGTCTTTGGACCATTTAGTTAAAATTTGCTAATAAAAAATGATACAGGCATCTGTACGGGAATTAGTACACCCAGGACTATGGTTTGCTGCTTTAGCAACCTTGTGGTTCATCAAATTTCATTTTGTTATGTAGTGAGGATATGGCAAATACAAGTACTTTAATCCAACATTATGATGTGCAAATTCTTTTAGTTTAACAAACTGTAAATATACTGGTCTGGTTGACATCCTATATCAACGCCAAAATTTTAGCTTAGTTCCTAACTGCAGTTAAATTTTGGTGTTATGTGCACTAGTAATCTTGCTGGCTACTGTGTAAGGATGGAAAAAAAGATCTTTAAGAAATTGAAATGAATAAAATGTGTTAATCACCTGTATATGAGGAGACTTTTTTTCGAATCCCAGTTTTCGTGCTATGTATACGGTTTTCTTATGGTGGAAGAAAAAACAGAGCATCTTGATAAAGCTGATCTTTCAGTTAATTGCTATGCCGACATAAACAGAGAAGAATTCTTGTTCTCTGTGAACCACCTATGTGGGGATTCGTTATTTGAGTTTTTTAAGGAAGGCCAGATAATTGGTTTGGCTTTCTCAAAAGAAGTTCACCTTAAATCAAGAAGCCTGATGACCTGTAGGAAATTATGTTCCTCTCTGACTACCTTTTCATAGGCTGATTTGATTCATCTTTTCAATGTGTATTACAGAATCTCCTTCACGCCATTTGTATGCAGGAAACATCTGATAAAGATTTGTCAACATTGGCAAAGGCAGCTTTTGAATTGTTGAAGTGGAAGATTTTACCCCGTCCATTTCTTGAAAATGCTATATCTGTGATCCTTTCTTCTGTCAATGACCCCAATTGGCGGATTAGATCATCATCCCTCTCATATCTTCGGACCTTCATGTACAGGTTGGTATTTCTGCTTACCCAACTTTTTGTGCAACTTAATTTTTACAAACCTACATATTTTTCATGAATGGTTGTTCTTTAAATTTTCTTTTTTATATTACTTTGTTGCTTATTGTTTCTTTTATATTCCTCTTGTTTTATTGACATTATTCACCAACACTTCTGGAGTTAGGTTTTGTGGTTAACAAGAAAATCGTATATTATTGCGATAAACTTTTTTATGGTGAAGACTTAAAAGCCTATTTTATAAAATTGTAATTTAATCCCGTTGTATTATATGAATTCAAGTCACATAGCAATAACATTAATTCATAGCTAAGTTGAGCATCACAAAAATGACAATGTTAATATAAATGTGTCATAAATTTTGAAAGAATAAATGATGAAATGATTATATTATACACTATAATCAAGATATTTCTTAGTTTTTTTTTTATTTCAATAATTTAATAGAACAATTTAAGGTTTAAAGTAAGCTTTTTGTTTTTCATTTACTCGTATAGACACTAGTTTATGCTAGAACTCGACTCAAGACATTGTAGTTGGAGAGTAATCACCAAATCACTAGGCCAAGTGGACTGTACAAAATAAAAGGTTTGTTATGATAGAAATAGATTATTCATATTTATAATAAAATTTAATTT
This sequence comes from Papilionanthe hookeriana x Papilionanthe teres, assembly GCA_022702705.1. Lineage (NCBI taxonomy): Eukaryota > Viridiplantae > Streptophyta > Magnoliopsida > Asparagales > Orchidaceae > Papilionanthe > Papilionanthe hookeriana x Papilionanthe teres. The sequence goes on along the minus strand of CM040423.1, from coordinate 59,918,430 downwards.
AGAAATTTGTTTGGATAACTTGTTTTTTTGCAATATGTTAGCTTATATTTGAACTTGAATTTGAAACCGGTTCTTTAAAAATCTATATGATATTGGAGTTAACCCAAATGGCTATGGAAATATAACTTTTATTATTGAAATCAAATAGAGATTACAACCAAAGACACTCAGAAATAGGAAATAACAAAATACACGACACAAATACTTAAACAAGAGTGGATCTTGAGGTGGTGGAGGTGATTAACGAGGGGGGTTTGGTCCTCCGATGAGGCAGCAAGGATGGGGGAAAGGATGGAAGACATGGCGGTAACAAAGGTGTGTGGGTAACCGCGAGGGGGAGCCGCAAAGCTACAAGAATGACAAAAAAGTGTGGTTGTTATCCTGGTTGTGTGCAACAATAAAGAGGGGGTGGACAACATAAGTGGTCGGGAGGGTTTGCTATGGGTTGCTGCAGCAATGAAGGGCGGTCGGGCGCGATATGTGTAGGATGCGGATTGGGATAGATAAGATAATCATCACCTGGAGACTAAGAAACAACCGAAACATCCCCTGGAACCCTAAGATATAACTCTTGAAGGGAAGAAGACACATCCACGACCGTCCTGATACAAAACACACAAAACTATTCCTAGATTCCTACGAAAGCAAATATATAAAAATAAGATAACTAGGAGTGGCCCAAGAGGACCGGTCGACTCCTACACTAGGACGAAACTGGAACCGTTTCGATCCAGGTACAACATCCGAGTCTATGGTTTTTTTGTGGGACTTCCGCGTCGGGAGTAGGGGGCCCTTGTCGTGAGCAGGGGGCGCTCCCGCGTCGGTTCCCAAGATTGGGGAGCTTCATCCTTCAAAGCTTCTGCATCAGCCAAGTCAACCCTAATGAAGGTAGCAGAATAAGTATCCATCCTCCGACACAACTTGAGCTAAAGCTGCATATTTGCCTAAGTTCCAACGAGCCGAATCTCGAGCAATTAAATATATAATATGCTTCTTTCACTACTGTCGGCCAACATTTTTTTTTTTTGCTTTAAAAGAATATAAGTTTTAGTGATTTAGTTTAATATAAAAATGTATATGATTTTGAAAATAGTTTTGAAAATAGTTTATTTTAATTTTGAAAAATGAGACCTCATGGATCTCATTTGTCCAGTAATTTGCATAATCGTGCTTCGATGTCACAAATGATACACGTTCTCGAAAGAGTAATGTATCTCGCGACGCGTAGACCCAATCATACGAATTAAAGGACTCGTGACATCCGTTTGATCTGCGAACCTTTATGTGTGACTGACGAGTTCCTCTACCTAAGTATAAGGACTAGGTAGAGTTTATTTTACCCGGTTCCAAGTTCCCTATAGTATGACAGTATAGTTAATTACATCCCAAATGACGGTGTCACTCGAGAAAACTCTCGATAATGATCGGTGGTTCCGTCTTCGAGAATTCAAGGGTTTAGGTTTTCACGGTAGGACGTGGAAGCAAGTGGGAGTGGCTCGAATCGAACAATTATTTCAGGAGTCCAAAGAAGAGAAAGGTAGGAGATGTCACGGATCCGAGGCGAGCCCCGCTGACTTCCCAACTATCCCATGGTGCTGGCTGCGTTTTGGAGAGGATGTTATTTAATTATTTAATCTCGCCAATTTTATTATTTGGGACTTACAACTTACATAATATCCGGTTATGCTGAAATAGCCACGAGAGATATGAGGGTTTACGTCGTACCGTACGACAACCTCGGAACCCAAAGCGAGTTAGGACTTACGCTGCGCAACACGGCCGATAGCGAAGCCTAAAGAGGAGAGTGAGGGTTCACGCCCCATGGGGCGAGCTACCTCGAAGTCCTATATGTTATTTAAACTAGGAAGGTTTTGTCGTTGAAGATCCTCTTACTTCTCGATCCAAGCTCCTCAGTGTCTTTGTCCACGGTGTATGCTTCTGATTATTGTTGAAGTAGATGATCCACAAATTCTAAGGTTCAAACGGTTTTGTCGAGTGTGTTCCAATGTTTCGAGCTTTGTTGTTGTTTCGATTTTGCATGCGAAGTAAAGTAAATTGTTAGCGAATAAAGGTACTTTGGAAAGTAAAGTGCAGAGAAAGTAGACAAATGAAATCGTAAGTACTTAAAATGTAAATGTGTACGCAGACATCTGCTACCGATGCATGACTCGTATTACGAAGCCTCGTATGATTTGCCAGTGGATTTAAATAAACTTATCGGAAAAGTAAGCGGAGCGAGAAAACCCGATACGAAAGTCAGAAAATAAAGAAAACAAGTCGTAGAAATCACAAGCAAAACTCGTAGTCACATATGAAAGATCGGAAATGGGTATAAGACATCAGTAAAGGTGGGGGCTCGTAGGCTGGATCGTAGCTTCCGGCCTCGGATGAAGCTCGCCAACCCGGCGATCTAGAAGGGTAATCCTTAACCCAATCCAAGTGACTAACCATGACCTTTATATATTTTATAAGGAAAAATTCTTTTATTTTCATGCAAAAGTTGCTTAAGATTTTTATGCGAGTTCTTTTAACAAGACAAGAGATTTTTATTTTTGTTTTTGTAAATATTTTGTAAAATGATAGAGTCATAGGTTAGTCACTTTAATCGCTTGTGACTACTAGAGACCTAGGATCGTCGGGAAAACAATCTAACCAAGAGTCGGCGAATAATACCATCGCCCCTTTCCTCTCCCCTTATGGAGGTCCTCGAGAGTAGGAGATACTATTCTAATTATCCCTCGTATAACACACATAAGCGATTATCATCATCGCCTCGCCACCTAGACCTCGACTTACACCGGTCCGATAATCCATATGTGCAAAACAAATGTCCCCGATTGCTGGGAGGATTCGAGCGTAATGTTCAAACTCAAATCCCGTGCATTGGATTTCAATATCGGCTAAGTCATTTTAGGGATCGCACGTTGATTTAATTAAGGAAGGGTGAATCAAGCTCTAGTGCATTCTCCTGGTCGCAGTGTCTCGATCGACTCGTGAATTAGGGTCGTGTGCCTAGTTTCACCGTGCATTTGAAGGTCGGTGGATGGGTTCTCATCTAGGGTGTACTCCACAGGTTTAGGAAGTCCACGAGTTGAGGTTAGGTGGGTGACTCACACAGGCGTGCTCTTAAGGTTTAGGAAGTTTATCGCCGTGGGTTGGGTAAAGGAGATTTCACCTAGGCGCATGCACCTAGGTTTAGAAAGTTTATGTTGTGGGTTAGGTAAAGGAGGTTTCACCAAGCGATGCTTCGAGGTTTAGAAAGTTTATGTTGTGGGTTAGGTAAAGGAGGTTTCACCACAGAGCGTGCACCTAGGGTTTAGAAAGTTTATGCTCTAACTTGTGCTTGAAGTGGCTAAGAGTGACTTATCCTTCCTCAAATTAAATCAGAAATTCCCCTTTTTTGTGACTTAACCGTTTTAAAATAACAAAAATAAGTCAAGAGAACAAAAGATGCCGACTCACTTTCAAAAAAAAAAAAAAACTAGTAAAACCAAAAAAAAAAAAAAAAAAAAGACGGAAAAGCGAGTGAGTCATGTTTAAAAGCGTTTAAGTAATAATCGAGTAAAACCAAATAAGTGGGCAAACGGGCTTCATACAACTCCGGATAGCGGCTCTGATGCTTCCTACGGCATCCCACAGTGATTTGCAACTCTAAGCAGCAGTTCTACCCTTCCCCCCCAGCTCTCTACAGCACTAAGCAGCACTTAATTACACCCAAGAGCACTTATGTTCTTCCAAACAGCACTTTTCAACACATATTCGCCTCAAACAGTCCTGATACGGCAATGGACAGCACTTTTAAACTTCCAAAAAGCGATAACCAGTCATCCTACGCTCCAAACAGCTCTCCTTCAGCACTAGACAACATGAGGCAGCAACTACAACAGCTTTCTAATCCTCAAATAGCAATTCCAAGCTTCTCCCAATTTTCCTACAGCTCTCTACAAAACTCTGTAGCACTTAATTACACCCAACAACATTTGTACTCTTCCAAACAACACTTTTATTCTTCCAAACAGCAATTTCAAGCTTCTCCCAACTCTCCTACAGCACCTAAATGATCCAAACAGCAATTCCAAACACAAACAGCAGCCCTAATCGCAACCTAAACATCCAACAACAGCTTTTCAGTTCTGGACAGCACTCACAACACTTCTTGAATTTTTAACGATTTCAAACAGCAATTTTAAGAGGCTCAAACAGCACTTTTGGAAGCCCAAAAGAATAAATTTAAATGCTCCAAACAATAAACAATTGGCCAAGAAATCAGCCCAAAAACTTCTTCGAAATAACAAGTACAAAGATCGCACATCAGTACAAAAACAAAATGCACTTAAAGCTGTCATAAATTAGTCTTAAAACCACTCCCAAATCGACACCCACGATGACTCCAAAACTCGTTGGAATATTGGGTGGTAGGTATGTAATTCCATTAAATAAACATCAATCAAATTATGCCAAACACATGTGAATGGAAGCTTAATAGCAGTTCGCAAATAATAAATCCAGTTTTGAACATCCCTATTTTAAGATATTCATCCAATAACTCTCATACAAGTTGGAATTCAGAACACTCCTAATGATCTTTGATGTATAAGAGTCACGTGGCATGTATGTAAATTCCAGAAGTCAAAAAAAAAAAAAAAAAAAGAAAACATCAAGAATGAAAACCAAATAACCATCAGAATATCCTCTTGGCATGAATTGTAGCATCTCGCGTCAACATAGGGTTTAAATTTAGGTGCTAGATATAGAAGGATTGAGTGGTATATATGTAAATTCTCTAAGCAAGAATGCTTTGCACAACCGGATAAGTAGCAAGTTTTCGAATGTCATACATGTAATCATTTGCGAAATAATGAAAGCCGAGCAACATCCAATAATTGAACTATAAAGCGAGAAAAGGAATCCATAACAGAGCCTAAAGTCGGCCTTTGACTAGCGCGTAGAAAAAGGTTTCCAGACAAGACTTACCAATAAGGACACAAACTTACCTTAGGACTGCAGCAGACGGTGTCGGAGGAGCAAGGCGAACTCGAGCGGAGCAGCGGGGCGAGCGGCTGAGGCTTTGGTCGAGAGGAAGGAGCTGAGCGGGGCTTATGGCGCAGGAAGCGGGATCGAACAGGCGTAGGTTTTCGGCGAGGCTAGCCGAACGTCTGTCCGGTCGAGCAAGGAGAGAGGAGGAGGAATCGAGCGGCAGAGGCGAAGCAGATCTCGGTCGTGGCAGGTTGAAGCGAGCGGCGAAGCAGGCGTCGAGCGTAAGGGGGCGGACGGGTGCGGGATCGAGAGGAGTCGGGCGGTTCTTGGGTGCGGTCGAGCGGTCGTGCGAGAGAAGCCGAAGGCTCGGTTTGCAGAGGGAGGCGAGGGTGTCGAGCTCGCGAGCGATCTTGATCGAATGGGGATCTTGATCGAAATGGGGAGGAAAGCCGATCTTGATCTTGGTGCTCGCACAGGGGAGGAGAACTGATCTGCGAATGGGAGGAGAGCTCTCCTGTATTTATTGACGCATTTGGGCGCCAAAATTAATTCCTCCCCTAATTAATTAACATTAAATTAATTTAAAAATTGAGTTTAAAAGAAACAAATGGGCTGGGGTGAATAGCCCAATTTGGACTTGAATTAAACCCAAGTCGAGCCCGGATTCACGTCCCGCCAAAATTTAAGAAAAATGCATCGATTTTCGTGTCGTTCCCGTGCTCTCGGAACCACAGCAATATGGGTATGCTTCCTAGCTAAAGTCGACGTCCCGGACGCATCCGTGTGGTCCGTTTCGTCACCCGAGGTCGTCCGGACAAGTTTGCCGACGGTCGGGCCAAAAAAGTGTCAAATTGGTGCGTGTGAATTCTAACTTCATTAAGGGTTCACCTAAGGCAGTCTGCCCCTATGGGAACTCATTTTCGAGCTCTCTACATGTTAGTCCTCAGCTGCTGCAACAAAGAGTCGAGTGCTTGGGACTACTCGTGCGAGGTCTTACAAAATGAGTCAGAAGTGGTTCGAAACTACTATGTAAGGTGGGTTCCGTGACTAGTCCGCTAGGATGGTCGATAAAGAACTCCTAAAGCTAGATCGTAGGTCTAAAGAGAAAAGCCCAAGACCTCATTAAAATGAGGTCAACAAAAGGACCTGATAGGTGTGGTGTGCGAACATGCACACCGCGCGTATTGGTGTTGACCGAGCGACCAACACAACTGAGAAGACCGCAGTAAGCATGTCACACTCGTAACAAATTGACTCGCAGTCGGGGTGAATTTGAGTTAGGGCTTCCATCTGGGAGTTCCAACCCAAAGACAAGAGCAATTGAAGATCTTTAAAAGTTTCCGCTGGGGATGATGAAAGGATTGCAACATGATGTGTTGTTTGGTTGTTTTGTCAAAAGTTTTGTTTGAGTGATGTAAATTTGATTAAATGAGGAAATCAGTTTGGGCGAGAAAGTACACGGCCACTAACACGAGATTTATGCCGAAAACAGTCACCAAGAAGAGGTTTACGCTTAAAGAAGACTACCAACTAGGGAATTTACGCCAAAAGACCACCACCTAGGGATTTACGTCAAAAGAGATAGCCACCAACTAGGGAATTACACTAAAGAAAGGCCACCAACTAGGGAATTTACGCCAAAAGAGACCACCACCTAGGGATTTACGTCAAAAAGATAGCCACCAACTAGGAATTCATGCCAAAAGAGACCACTAGCACTAGGATTTACGTCAAAAGAGATACCACCAACTAGTGAATTACGCTAAGGAAGGCCACCAACTAGGGAATTTACGCCAAAAGAGACCACCACCTAGGGATTTACGTCAAAAGAGATAGAAAACTGAGAAGAGTGCAGTTCTATGCGAGTAAAACAAGCTAAACTCTTCTACCAGGAATTGAGGACCCAGTTACAGACAATTGTCACATCGGCATATCTTAGGACTCGTAAACAAGCCCTTCGAAACGTCACGATGCATAGTACTTTTTCAGATATCGCCCATTAATTGGTAGCATGGGCCTTCACCCCGCAATCTATCAGTAGTAGAGCTCCTCCGAGTAGACTTTTCAACCACGAACCAGTCCCTCCCAAGTCGGTTCAAATTTTCCTCCCATCTTACGGTGCGCAAGAATGGGCCTCGAAGTACGAGGACTAAGTCACCAACTTTAAACGTTCTTGGGCGGACCGGCTTGTCGTGGGCTTGCGTCATCCTCGCTTGGTATAATTCGAGGTCTCCGTCGTGCTACGAGTCGCTTCCCTTCGAGACTTTCTAGCTCTTCGAGCCGGAGCTTGGCATTCTCCTCCGTCGTGATTTTGTTAGCTATGGCGATTCCGAGGGATGGTAATTGCACTTCCGAAGGAAGCACGGCCTCGGACCCATACACCGGGGCGTAAGGTGTAGATTGAGTTGGGGTTACGAACGTCGTCCTATACGCCCATAACGCCTGCAATCGCTCGTGCCACCTCTTTTATTACTCGTCTAATGTCTTTTTCGGAACCTGCATGAGAGTCTTATCGAAGGCCTCCGCTGGACAGTTCGCTTTCGGGTAATAGATCGTAGAATATCTCCAATCTATCCCATGCCGCTCGACGAAACCGTTGATTTTAGTACTTTTGAATGTTGTACCGTTATTCGAAATAACCTGCGGGAACACCAAAGCGGTAGACAATTTGGGTTTTGAAAACGCGAAGAACATGATGTGCTGTGACTTCCTTCAACGGCACCGCCTCTGCCCATTTCGAAAAGTAGTCTGTCGCTGCTAGTATGAATCGGTGTCCTTTAGATGACGGAGGGTCTATCGGACCCACTATATCTGTGCCCCAACACTCGAATGGCCACGACGCAATTGTTAGGTGTAAGCACATTCGACGGTTGATGTAAGACCACTCCGTGCACTCGACATCGATGGCAATTCTCAGCAATTTCCATGCGATCATCCATCATTGATGGCCAATAGTACTCCATTCTCTTGATCTTCATTTTCATTTTCGGACTCGACCAGTGGGCACCACATAGTCCCGCATGTACTTCGACGATATTCCGCGCTTCGCCTCGCTTAGACATCTTAACCACATTTGGTCAAAGGATCTTTTGTATAACACATTGTCAACTAGGGTGTATGACAATGCCCTCCTCTTAATCTGATGTGCTGTTGATCTGTCTTTTGGCAGTGTCCCGGTCTGCAAGTATTCGACAAATGGTCGACGCCAATCGTTCTCATCTTCAGCAACTGCAGCAACTGTGTTCTCACTTCCCCGCTTATGCACGGTATCCATGTCGATTTGAGATAGGACTTGACATCCCTCGTATTGTAACGTCGATAGAATCTTCCGCGGGCATGCAAACTCCTTAGCTAATTTGGCTAAAGCATCCGCATGAGAATTGTCACCTCGGGAATTCTATACAATATCACATCAGAATTTGTTCTAACAACTTCGTCGTGTAGCGGTGGTACTGTTCCAGGACCGGGTTTCAAGATCTTATCTTGTCCGACTACCCGTTGGATAACAAGTTGAGAATCTCCAGTAGATAGCGAGGTACGTTATTTCCATTAAAATTGCTAAACCTAACCCCGTTATTGGGCCTCATATTCCGCCTCGTTATTTGTACACGACTCGGTCAAGTGGTAAGAGTATCTTAACATCCCTCGATCCAGTGTAATGAAAATTAGAGCCAATTCTCGCTCCGTCGGGAATTATTGTTTGCGAATCTTTATCTCTCCGGTCGACGAAGCTCCGTCGAAGTACATCTCCCAACGTTGAGCATTGGGATGTCCTACGTTCATTACTTGTTCGTCGTGCAAGTCATCGTTGAGGGAGAACCGACTCGGCAACGGGTGTCTTGCGAGAAAGTCCGCTAAAATTTGTCCTTTGACGGCGCGAAGAGGTACGAAAGTTATATCGAATTGCAACAATATCATTGACCATCGCGCCAATCTACCAGAAAGGGTCGGCCGGGTCATCAGATATTGCAACGGATTAATTTTCGAGATTAGGTTGACCTTATGAGCTAGCATATAGTGTCTAAGCTTTTGGGCTGCGAAAATTAGAGGAAGGATAAGTCACAAAAAAGTGAGTCGCTCTCATGGGTTAACCGAACTCGTGGATGTCTCTTTCAATTTGGCTGAAAGTTGAGAATTCTCTTGAAATCTTCATCTTTTCCTGAATCACTTTTTATTTCAACTATATCAGTGAAAGAAATTTTTCTCCTGGTTATCCAATTTGATTCAATATGCTCAAAATCGTTGCACTTGAAATAATTTATGACTGGGATAAATTTGAGAATGCAGATTAGTTGCACCTGTTCTCCACTCTAAACTAATGTCTCCTTAGGCGGGGTCCATTTGGATCTTTTGATGGATGTATTCTTGATTGTTGATCTTGGGATTGAACTCCGCCTTTAAGATGTGACGGTCATCCGGTAATGTTGTTTCTTCACTTTTGAAACTAGGGTCTAAACACTTTTCTTGTAAAAAATTGAGAGGTATTCACATTCCATCCCTCATTTCATTTTATAACATGTAGTAATTCTACTCTTCCCTTCTCTCTGTCGAAGAATTTTTAAGTTGGCCCACTACTGAGATGCACTTTCATTAATTTGTTGGTGGTTAGTTTCACCATTCCGCCAGGTGTGACTTCTTGGCCTTCAAAGATACATTTCAATATCCAGAGCTACTCGATGAACTCATTCATAATCATGTAGCCATCAAAATATAGAAATTCCACTTTTACTTCAAAATAGCTCCTTCAATATTTCATGTCAAATCTTTGGGGAAGTGGTTTTCAACTCGGGGATTGAAAGGAATTAGTGTGACCCCTCAGGATGGTCACCTCTCGATGGTGGCGAGCCTCTGTTGTGGTTGGCGAAATTTTCGCTGCATATCCTCCATAGAAATCTCCTGGACACTTCTTTGTGGATTTATCATAAGCAGTTATCATGTCATTTCCTCTCAATCAGGTTTCAGGCAATCATCATTTGGGCGGTATGATTAGAGTTTGGGTGTGGGTAGGTGGAAGGTGTGTAGGGGTGATGCATGGTAAGAAAAAAATTTTGGGTGGCGATGGAGTTAGGATTTGGTGGATGCTAAAAACCCTATGAAATGATTAGGATTAGGATGATTATGATATCAAATGATACCATAATTAACCTCAATGAGAACGAAAATGAAAAAATTATTATTGAATTCAAATAGAGATTACAAACGCGGACACTCAGAAATAGGAATTAAGAAAGACATGACACAAACACTTAAATTAAGGTGAATCTCGGGGTGGTAGAGGTGATCGATGAGGGTTTGGTTCTCCGGATAGGTAGCAAAAATATGCTCAAAACGCAAGGTAATGTTTGGGTTGTTTCCCAAGAAGCGCTTGGTTTAATATCTTCTGTCTAACATAAAGATTAAAGCAAATCTAAAAATCTCTCTCTAGAATCAAAATTTTATTTCAATAATCCAAACATTACCTTGTGTTTCTTGGGAGGCAACCCAAGCATTACCTTGTGTTTTGAGCATGTTTTTGGGTAAAAAATTTGGCACGCATTTTTTTTTCATCTCAACTCGTTGTCTTAATGACCTCAAAAATGCAAAAAAAAAAAAAAGTATAACTAAGAACAAAAAAAAAAAAAAAAAGTGAGTTTCATGTTGTGAGACAAACTCAATGAACTTGAAATTAAATTTATTTGGGATGGTGGAATGTGCATATCATGTTGGAAATTTTACTTCCACATCATTTGTTAGGAAAATAGAGCGAAACTTTTATGTAGATCCTTATACTAGGAAATTTTGATAGACCATAAAACAAACACAAAATAATTTGATTAAGAAAGCACAGATAAGGTTGATAATCCTATGCCAACTTGAAGTACCTGTGGCTTTTCATCTTTCCAGTTTCATCATATTTTTAGACTATTAACCAACTATAGAGTTTAGAGTTCTCGACTTAATATCATAGCGATGGTGAGTGTAGACCTAACTATTAGGTGGTTTGAGGCGTCTTTGTTGGTAATCATGTATTACTTCATCCTAGGGCCTGTTGTTATGCAGTTCCAGATCTGCAGTGAGGGGGTTGAGGACATGGAGGATATCGAGGACGAGGGCTAGGAAGATGACGATGGAGTGGAGACTCATGCTACTTGAGGTTGATGTGATTTCTTTCTCTTTGTTTTTTCATGTGTGGTATGGTTGTGAGTATGACTATACTTGATATTACTATTCTTCAAATGTAAATGACATCTTTCTGATGATAGGAAAATATGATAGTAATGACTTTTCTTAAATCCCGTTAACTTCTATTTTAAGCTAAATTGTAGATGGAAGTAAGATACTGAGATTTTAAGTGATCTAAATTATTTATATTTTATTGATTTAGAAAATCTTACGATAAGCTTTCTATAGATATCCTTTAGAGAGATCTTGAGAAGAAATGTGTTGATATGACATATTCAAGTCATTAAAGATATGTATGGTAGAGCTGTTACTTGTGTTCGAATTAAATGAATTAAATGACATCTTTCTGATGAATAACATCAAACTTTATAGGAAAATATGACAGTCATGACTTTTCTTAAATCCCGTTAACTTCTATTTTAAGCTAAATTGTAGATGGAAGTAAGATACTGAGATTTTAAGTGATTTAAATTATTTATATTTTATTGATTTAGAAAAATCTTACGATAAGGTTCCTAAAGATATCCTTTGGAGAGATCTTGAGAAGAAAGTTGTTGATATGACATGTTCAAGTCATTAGAGATATGCATACTAAAGCTATTATTTGTGTTCGAATTGAAGGAGAATTGACCAAATATTTTCCTATTTCTGTTGGATTACATCAGTGACCGGCGTTAAGCCCATATCTTTTTGCTTTAGTTATGGATGGTCTTACTGAATATTTACATGAGGATGTACCTTGGTGTATGCTTTTTGTTGATGATATCCTTCTCGTGGATAAGGCGAGGGAAAAAGCTCAGGAAAAACTGGAATTATGGAGGTCTACATAGGATTCCAAGGCTTTCATTTGAGTAGAACTAAAATTGAATACATGGAATGTAATTTTAGTAATAGTAGCTCTAATGACAGAAGTGTAACTTTAGGTGATCAAATTATTAAAAGGTGAGAATGATTTAGATATCTTGGGTCTATTATTCAAAGCGATGGCGATAAAGATGGGGATGTTAATAGTAGAATTCAAGTTGGTTGGTTGAAATGGAGGAATGCTTCGGGCCTATTGTGTGATAGAAAAGTACCACTTAGACTAAAAGTGATGAAACTTGCAATGCTCTATGGTGCTGAATGTTGGCCTTTAAAAGAAAAGCATAATACTAAGTTAAGTGTTGCCGAGATGAGAATGATTAGGTGGATGAGTGGCTTTACACTTAGACACAAAATGCGCAATGAATATATCTATGATAGGGTTTGTGTAGCTCCAGTGACAGACAAAATTAGAGAGATTTGCCTTGGATGGTTTGGTCACATTAAACGTCGAACATCTGATAATCCGATTAGGAGAGTAGATTTTTTAGATTCGACTTATGTTAAGAAAGGCAGAGGTTGACCTTGGAAGACTTGGGCTTATTGTATACGCAATGATCTTAATCTATTATAATTAAATGAAAATATGACACTAAATCAGATGCAATGGAGAAAAAGGATTCATGTAGCTGACCCCACTTAGTGGGATTAAAGGCTTTGTTGTTGTTGTTGTTGTAATTCTTAGAAATATTTATTAAACTTGTGTATTGATTGTGATTATAAGGAGTAATTTAAAGCTAGATCTTTGAATTTACTTTAACATTAAATACTCAGAATTTAATGTTAGTATAAAACAATGCAAAAGCAGAAAATTCAACAGCAAATACTAAATAGGAGCGTTGGCAAGCAGAAAAGCACTAAAACACGGTGGCCATCCTTTTCAGTCTTAGGGTTTGGTTGGGCCATCTTTTTCAGTCTTAGGGTGATCACTTTTATTTTTTTATTTTTTATTTTTATGCTAAAAATATATTTTTTAATATTTTTACTTTTTATATATTATAGAATAGTCTGTGTTGGTTATATTGACACAAAAATATCTCATTGGATTAAGTGGAATTTGTATAATGATTTTGAAAGGTCTGGGGGACTTTTTGGTAGATCTAAGCAAGGTTTGGAGGAGCTTTTCTCAAGGCTTTTCTTCACTCAGCTATCCTCTGCCTGCCAAAAGTCCTTTAATGAGAGGCAGAGCTGATCCTGGTCTCTGCTAGAGCCCTCTACTCTAAGATAGGGCAATTCCTCACTATGTGTCCATGCTGATGACACCAGAAACAGGTGTTAGATCCAGTTAAGCACTCACCTTTTTCCTAGGAATAGGATAACTAGGAGTGGGGCCTAGTCTATGAAGCCCAATCTATAATTAAGCGGGATGTTGTGCTTATTTTAAACATCCTAAAAGACTTTTTTGGGTATTTACATGCATACCTCCACATTCTAAGATGACAACATCTTGTTGTCATCTTAAAGGCATAACATCCCACAGCTAATTTTCTCTTTGGTTCAATTAAGAGTGGGGGAAAAGCTTGAAGGTGTGGCGGCAACAAATGTGTGTGGGTAACCATGAGTTGGGGGTGTGAAGCTGCAAAAACGATAAGTGCAGTTTCTCTCCTGGTCGAGGGCAGCAAGAAAGAGGAGGATGGAGAACGGGGAAATATTTGGGAGGGGCTGTTATGGGCTGCAGCGAAGGGGAGGAGTTGTGGCAGTGGCAGCAAGCTGGAAGGAGATAAATGGGTGGCTAAAAGGTTGGAACTGCAGGTGAACAGCATATTGGCGTTATTTCGGGTGACAACAGCAAGAGGGAATGATAGTGGCGGTGAAGGGGGATGTGGGAGTTGGGCGGTGTGGGTTGCGGCTGTAGGGCAGCAAGAGGAAGGTTGCCTCGGTGCTGGCATCGAGGATAGGCGGCTGGAATTGGACAAATGCAGTGAAAATAACAACGTATTGTTGTTCGAGGTCGCCTGCAGCAATTGAGGCCGACTGGGATTGATATGGAGAGGATGCAGAGGGGGATAGGGAAGTTAATCACCACATGAAGATCAAGATACAGTCAAGCAACACCAGGAACCTCAGGACACAGTCCTCGAAGGAAAGAAAACTGGCGACAACTATCCTGATACAAAACACACAAAAAAGTAACCCTAGAGTCCTATGAAAGAAAATATATAATAATATGATAAGTTGGAGTTGACCAAGAGGACCGGCCGACTCCTGAACTGGGACAAAACTTGGACCGGTTCGGTCCAGGTGCAATAATCGGGTTGCTGCTTTGTTCGCGGGACTCCCTCATCGGAAGCAGGGGGCGCTCCGGCATCACTATAAATAGGAATTTTTATGTGTGATTATTTTCATGTTTTATAACATGCAAAATTGTGGCACATGGTGGCTTTGGTTTAAGAGGGACTAAGAGAGGCCAGAAGAGTCAGAAAACAGAGGAGTGATGAGTAAACATAGGGGAGAAATGAAAGAATGTGGAAATCAGAAAATGTTTGTTTATGTTAACTTAGAAATCTCTCACAACTAGGAAACGTCATTTTACTAGAAATTCAGTGATGAACTCATAGACTGGGTTGTTGTTGTAGGGCAGCAAGAGGAAGGCTGTCCTTGGTGCTGGCACCAAGGATAGGCGGCTGGAATTGGAAAACTGCAGTGAAAATAACATCATATTGTCGTTTGGGTGCGCCTGCAGCAACTGAGACCGACCGGGAGCGACATGGGGAGGATGCAGAAGGGGATAAGGAAGTTAATCACCACATGAAGACCAAGATACAGTCAAGCACCACCAAGAACCTCAGTACACAGTCCTCGAAGGAAAGAAAACCGCCGATAGCTATCCCTATACAAAAGACACAAAAAACTAACCCTAGAGTCCTATGAAAGAAAATATATAATAATATGATAACTTGGAGTTGACCAAGAGGACCGACCGACTCCTGAACTGGGACAAAACTTGGACCGGTTCGGTCCAGGTACAATAGTCGGGTTGCTGCTTTGTTCGCGGGACTCCCTCATCGGAAGCAGGGGGTGCTCCGGCATCACTATAAATAGGAATTTTTATGTGTGAATATTTGCATGTTTTAAAACATGCAAAATTGTGGCACATGGGGGCTTTGGCATAAGAGGGACTAAGAGAGGCTGGAAGAGTTAGAAAACAGAGTGATGAGTGAGCATATAAAAGAATGTGGAAATCATAAAATGTTCGTTTATGTTATGTTAGAAGTGTCATTTTACTAGAAATTCAGTGCTAAACTCATAGATTTGGTTGCGGCTGTATGATAGTAAGAGGAAGGCTGTCCTCGGTGCTGGCAACGAGGATAGGCGGCTAGAATTGGAAACTGTAGTGAAAATAACAATGTATTTCCGTTCGGGGGCGCCTACAGCAATTGAGGCTGATCGGGAGCGACATTGGGAGGATGCAGAAGGGGATAGGGAAGTTAATCACCACATGACGACCAAGATACAGTCAAGCACCACCAAGAACCTCAGGATACAGTCCTCGAAGGAAAGAAAATTGCAGACAGCTATCCCGATACAAAACAGAAAAAACTAACCCTAGAGTCCCATGGAAAAAATATATAATAATATGATAATTTGGAGTTGACCAAGAGGACAGGCCGACTTCTGAACAAGGACAAAACTTGGACAGGTTCAGTCCAGGTACAATAATCGGGTTGCTGCTTTGTTCGCGGGACTCCCTCACCGGAAGCAGGGGGCGCCCCCATATCACTATAAGTAGGAATTTTGTGTGTGATTATTTGCATGTTTTAAAACGTGCAAAATTGTGGCACATGGTGGCGTAGGCATAAGAGGGACTAAGAGAGGCTCGAAGAGCTAGAAAACAGAGGAATGATGAGTGAACAGAGGGGAGAAATGAAAGAATGTGGAAATCAGAAAATGATCGTTTATGTTAACTTAGAATAACATCTCTCAAAAATTGGAAGTGTCATTTTACTAAAAATTCAGTGCTGAACTGATAGACTGGGCTAACAGTATTGTTTTGAGGAAATTTTAAGTGGGTATTTTCTGTTATTTAAATTTTTATTTTTGCATGTTTATGATCTTTTTTGAATTAATTCTATTTTTATTATCTTTAGAAAAATTGGGCTTCTCTTTTGCACGAGAGCGAGTTTATTTAGATTTTGAAAAGGATTGGTGAGGGTTCCTGTTTTGTGCCTCATTTCTGACTTCTGTAATTGGTTGATTGAATCCTCTCTCATCTCCCAGGGATGTGGACTTGTTAATCGACACCATATAAATTTTAGTGTTTTTCTCCAAGTTTGATGATTTTGATCTTATTTGTGTTTGTATTTTGGTCCATCAAAATCTCGTTTTGGCGCCTTTTTCTTAAAAAAATGCAGCCATGTGAGTCTGCTTTCTAGGCAATGTCCGCGTAGGCTTGGAACATGGCATAACAGCAAGGGAGATCCATGGCGCTCCAAAAACCCTTAATATAAGTAAGAAAATGAATGGTGCTGAGGCCCACAGGGAACTGAGTAAATTGAGTGAGTGGCAAAGGGAGTTTCTGTTAAGGATTCAGACCGCCTCTTTAACATGGACTTTACATGTGGTAAATTCCGATGAGAGAGTAGCTTAATGCGGATTAGCATAGAGTTCACATGATAATTGCGGTGCAGCTGCCGCATGTCACCTTTAATTACCATAATTAGATTTTCTAATATTTTCTTAATTATATTAAATATTTGCTTAATTTGCTGATATTAATAACAGTTTACATTAAATAACCTTTCTACCAACTGCCTTGTGGTAGTGATAAGAGTGACTGTAACTGTAGATGGCAGTTTTTTAAATTAATGAATTTGATCATTGCTTAGTTGTTCTCTTGGCCTTTGCTATTGGTCCGCACCAGTTTGTAGGAAAGACCAATAGTTACTTATCTTTTTTCAATTAAATTCCAGCAATCATTAGGGAAGCTCCCATTTGCTTCTGCGTTGCTGATAATGTAGCACTCCATTCCTGTCTGACTGCTTACTGCTGTCACGTTCGTAAGAAGGGATAGCAAGTCACACTTCACACGAGCATGAATGAGCCCATATTGCATTAAGGAGGCCATGATATGCTAAGTAATATATATATATATATATATATATATATATATATATATATATATATATATATAGATAGATAGATAGATAAGTAGATGTAGATGTTTTGTCAACCGGCATGTCCATATTTGCTGCAAGATGCACAACATTATTTCACCAAAAGAAGTCGGTAGAGCTGTGTATTTAAGTTCTCTTTTAAGTGCAAATTATCTTGTGTACTTGTTAGCTGTTTTGTTAAATTAACTGGTAAATGTTTTTTGGTTTCCCTTTTGAGATGCCATGGAACATTCTAATCGAAAGATCCCAATTTGATGTTTCTGACCGTTTTTGTTTTGTTGCAACAGGCACACATTCTTACTTTCTGCTTCAGAGAAAGTTCAAATCTGGAGCAGCATTGAGAGGCTCCTTGTTGATAACCAAGTAGAGGCAAGTGAATATATATGATTCGGATCCATCTACAAACATTGCTGGATTTTATCTATTTGTTCCTTGTCTTAGAAATTTCATCGAGATCAATCTTTGTAACTAAGTCGATTGAACTTTGTGATAACTTTCTTTCCCACTTTCTTAAAAGTTGCCTTTTGAGCGATGATTATGCATCATATTTATACTTCTTTAACAAGTCCTACAAGATATGGTTTATTTTTCTATCTTCCTAAACTTGCTGAAGAAACATACCCTTTTTCTCTGCCATATTAGTATACTGTAATTTGTAATTTTTACAGCTAATATTTTCTGAAAGCCAGGTGAGGGAACACGCAGCAGGGGTTCTGGCAAGCTTAATGAAAGCGGGAGATGAAGAGCTTTCAGGACTTTTTCGGGACCGTGCATTTTCAGAGGCACAGTCAATTATAAGAAAACGGAAGCAAAGGTTAAGAATCTACTAAGATTATGCCTTCATTTCAATTGCAGATAGTGTCTCTTTTGCTCAATTTGAATGGTGGGTAAACAAGATTTTAAAAAGTTTAAGAACGAATATCAATGGTGTAATAACTCAAACTCTCATCCATTAATATATTGTTCACCCAGGCCTAATGACCTCATAGTTTTGTTCTATTGGTGTAACTTTCGAAGAGGTCACCAACCCAGGAGTGCTCCCATGATAACACACTTGACTTTAAAATTCTTGATGAAATTTTAGTTGTTACACTACAAGGAGCCTCGATGTGCGAGTGTCAGCTTTATTCTACTTAAGGAGTTTTACGATCTACTTCCTCGTTAGTATTATTAACCCAAGATCATCCACCAGACAAATATTTTCATATTAAGGTTGGTGTAATGCTCTGATACTATCTGTAATAAGCCTGAACTCTCTTCTATCGAGATGCCATTTTTGACCTAATGGCCTCATGATTTTCTCCCATTAGTGCAACTTCCCATAGGTCACCTAGCCTAATAGTGTTCCCATAATAAAACACTTAAATTTGGAGTTTGGGATGAAATTTCAACCATTGCACCAAAAGACGTCTCCATATTTAAACATTTAAGTTTATTCTACTTAAAGGGTTTTATAGATGAATATTCGAGCCGAAAAGTTTTTCTTTTTATTTTTGGTTGGTTTGCTTAGATTTATTGTAGTCGACCCTACTTAGTGGGATTAAGGCTTCGTTGTTGTTGTTGTTGCTTAGATTTATGGGGGTTCAAAGTAATTCAAATTCCATAGTGTTGCCAAATTGACTGTATTTATATGCCATAGTTTGTAGAAAGAAATAGCCTTAAATGTAACTTCATTTAAATAAATACAATTAGGTTATATCAAATAAAATATGCAAAATAATTTTATCTGCTGTCATTTCACCTATCTTTTTTGCAACGTATCTTCCTTCACTACTGTCAAAATGCTGATGATCAACTTCTGGATTTCACTGTCCTAAACTAGGAAATCGGATGTGCTATATCTATTTTATTGAACTAGAGACAGAGAAGCGTTCTAGTTTTACATGCTAGCTTTTATTATGCAAAACTAAAATCACCTTTTTCTTTTGCAGAAAATCGGGTTCTTCTCAGTCCACAGCATCTATACATGGTGCCGTTCTTGCATTAGCTGCATCTGTGCTATCAAGTCCCTATGACATGCCCAGGTATCCTATGCCCAGATTTTGCTAATTTTCCCGCCTAAATCCACATAGAATAGTACAATATCATTTTTCGGTAAAAGCCTTTTTGATTAGTCTAATGTTTTTATTTTCTGGCTTCAATCATTCCACATCTCTGGTGTCATCTGAAGCATCTCCAACCATATGCCTTTCACTTCCTTTATGTTTTGAACGTCCTAAATAACTTTTTGGGCATTTTCATGCATACCTCCACATTCCTATGTATTTACATATCTAACATCTACACTTTATTTTTTACATTTATACCACTAAAATCTTTCATATCTAATACGAACCAAGACAAATTTTTCGTAAAAATTAGAGCAAATAAATTTTTTCTTGAACAACACAATAACACAATCCAAATACATAAAGATAAGCACCAACAATTTAGAGTAGGCGATCTCTCTCAACACCTACAATTTGATGGGCAATATCTCTGAAACCCTAAACCTAACACTCAATACAAAAATCTCATGCATACCTTCCGACCCTAAGCTTAATAAGTTATATAAGCCACAATAATTATTAATGAAAGACTAAATTGTCTTTAGATGTCGGCGTAACAATGCTTCCCTCCCAAAAAGATACTTTATCATCAAGTTGGGAAACAAAAACTACTTGGGATTAAGTCGTGTGGCTCCCACTTGGTGCCCTCATCTGACAATTCTTTTTATTTAATCAATAATTCATAGTTACTCTCATGAGTTTGAAATGCAATCTGGTGCACATATTTCGGTCGTATCAAATTATGTTGGTACCCTTACTTCAAGTCAATCTTTGACGATATTGCAGTAACTCTTCCAATAGCTCATCAATCATTGGGATGAGAAAATTGTCAGGTATTGTTTCCTCATTCACTACCCAATAATCCGCACAAAAGCGTTAACCCATCCTTCTTCACTACCAAGACCAGGCTAGATAAAGAGCTTACACTAGGTTGTATGATCTCGGCTTCTAATATTTCTCAAATACATACCTCAATCTCGTCATGTTGTACCCAAGAGTGGTGGTATGGGCGAACGCTAGGGGTGTAAACTAGTCGAACACGAGTGAGTCGGGGCTTGGCTCGTGTTCGACTCGTTAAAAAATACCATTGTTCATGTTCGACTCGTTTATATTTTGAACACAAAAAATTTGTTCGTGTTCGGCTAGTTTGTTTAGCGAGTCGAACACGAGCTGTTCGTGAACAAAGTCGCTTTGACTATCGTAGTCACACAGCCGTCAGACGTGTAAGCTTGGCTTGTTAAAAAACTATTGTTGTTCTTGTTTGGCTATATCGAGCTTACAAAATTTATTCGTGTTTGACTCATTTGTTTATCGAGTTGAGCACTAGTTGTTCACGATCATGAACAATTTTGACAACCCTAATCAAACAGACGTAGGAAGTTAAGAGCAGGACGAGATTTAAATCTTATTATTTATATTAAAATATTCATTTAAATAAAATTTAATGTATTTTTATTCTATTTTTAATTACTAATTTTAATTGATTATAAATCTTTATAGCCTTATAGTCAATTAAATTATTTTAAAATAGGAGCTTCTACATACATAACACCCAAAACTTTCATTTTTACCTATCTCACACTTAAACTTTTATAATTAAAAACATCGTATGAAAAGTAACACTCATTATCACTTTTTAATAGTTAAATTTATATTTTCATCCATTAGTACTATTTGTGTAAAAGTAAAGGTTTAGATGTGAGATAGTTAAATTCATAAGAATTGGGTGATACATGAAAATCTTCCCTTGAAAATAATACTCATTATATATATATATATATATATATATATATATATATATATATATATATATATATATATATATGTATATATTTATATAATTTAATTATTTCGAGCTAAAACGAGTCGAACAAGAACGAACAAATATTTGTTCGTGTTCGGCTCGTTTTCTCATCAAACACAAGTTGTTTGCGAACATTGATTCACTTTTACAGTCCTAGCGGACACTAATGAAAGAAACCTTCAATTTCAAGATTTTTGCATGCTTGATTTCGCGCCCTATTCCTTTGCTTGATCACATGACTCTACATCCGTCTAAGACAACGATGCTGCCCTGATATCGCACAAATTCTTCAGATTGTTGATACTTGAATTCGCTTGCGATTCTTGCACTCGATCCTGCGGCACCAGATCCACCTAAAGCAGCAACACTGCCTTGATATTGCACAATCCTTATGATGTTTGGAGCTCATGTTTGCTCCAGACGATGTTGCTCAATCTCGTGGTAGGTCACTGTAGGTTTGCACGAAATTTCACAATCTTCATCATTTCTTCCAGGGTCGTAAATCCCACCAAGAACCACCCCTCCATGGACGAGAAGTGCCTCTCTATGGCCAAAAAATGTTTATTCATTTCAGTTATGATTTAGCCCACGTGTTCCTTTAATTTTTTCACCAAATCATCTATTTTTTGACTGTCATGCTCTCGGGATATTTTTTCATGGCGAAACTACTTTGTTGAGATCCCATTGGCTTCCCAGGTATCTTGAATCGTGACTATACCGTGAGGTCGGGAGGCACAATCTCGTCCTTGCCTTCCTAGATTGCTTGAATGGCGACTGTGTTGTGAGGTAATATGCAGTGATCCCATCATCAGCTTCCTTGATAGCTTGATTCGTGACTTTTTTGCGAGGTTCGATCACAAGGATAGCCGCGATCCCAATTTTGCTTCGAAGATAGCTCGATCGTGACTGTATCAAACCTATAGATACGCCATGATCTCGTCATTTGCTTCCTTGCTAGGTGGAATTGCTACTGCTTTGCTCGTTTCTTCAGGAAGGCACGACTTAAGCCTCCTGTATGCAGCTGTCTTGCTCGTGGTAAGCAGTGATCCCATTGGTTCGCGGTCGCAAATGTTTCTCGTGTACACCTTCTGCATTGATCCTTCCGCAGAGATAGTGCAAAATCCTAACGAGTTCGCACCGATGATGCTTGCCATAATTGAATGTTCAGATAACCAATTTAATACGAACCAAGATGATTTTTTCTCAAAAATTAAGGTAAACAAATCTTTTCTTCAATAACACAAAATAATACAATTGAAATAAATAAAGATAAGCACTTACAATTTGAGTGGTAGGCAATCTATCTCAACACCTATAATTCGAAAAGTAGGTGATCTCTCCCAAATCCTAAACCTAAACTCATGACCACAATCTCATGCATATGCTAACCCTAAGCAAAATAAGCTCTACTTATACCCGACAACAATAACCAATAGAAGATTAAATTGCCCTTATAGTAGAAATATCACTATTTAAACTTTTAAAAATTGAAATACACTTCTTCATGCATATGAAAGGTCAAATGCATGTACAAATTGAAGTTTTCTGTTAGCTATATAAATACATTCGAATTAAGTGGCATCAGGTATGCATGTAAATCTTCATGAACCTTTTTCTTTTTATTTATATATGATTTGAGGTTTTTGAGTTAAAATTGAGGTGGTAACGTGGAAGGTGAACAAAGAGGGGTTCAGAAAATGAGAAAATCATCTCAGGAGCCAGCCTTTCTTTATTATATTTTTATTTGTTTCATGTGGCGTGCCGGACTTATGTACTTCGACTCTTCGCAGCTGGTTGCCCGATCACGTCACACTGCTTGCCCAATTCATCAAAGAACCCTCTCCCATTAAATCTACAGTCACAAAGGCAGTTGCCGAGTTTAGGCGAACTCATGCAGATACCTGGAACATTCAGAAGGATTCATTTAGCGAAGAACAACTGGAGGCAAGCTAATACCATCTTAATCAGAAGAACTTTATTCTTTTGCATAAACTATATTCATTTTTTTAATTATTTTGATAACAGGTTTTGGCGGATACATCATCTTCGTCTTCGTATTTTGCGTGAATGAGACCAAATCCGTACCATTATTATTCAATTATTCATAAACATTTGTTACCAAATGAAATATAAGGCAATAAGGAAGCGTTCCTGCTATTCAACTGCACTAGATACATTCGTTGTAATATATTTTTAGCTACAGTTATTCTTTCAGATTTCTGTGATCGAATCTTTCCTTTTTTTTTTTTTTTGAACTTTAATTAAACCATATGATTCATGATATCATCACTTAAATCCCATAGAACACACTCCGAGCCAACCACGCCAGCATCCTCCTTGCTCCCACCATTAACACCTTCAGACTCCTCTACGTCTTCCTCCTCCTCCCTCTTCAATAGGTGCCCGCCAACAGTGCATGTGCTCCACTTGGACCCCTCGCCGTCCTCATAGCTGTACCCTTGGCCGATAGCCATCTTATACATTTCGCACATCAAATCGTTATCCTCAGGTTCACTACTAGCCATGTTACCCCATCCCTTAACTGGGCTAGGCTCCTCCATAATGGCCCTTGAGAGCCCCATTTTAATTTTTCGAATGGTTTCCTCTCCGTTAATATCCCCAACCAGAGCGAGCTCTCCGGAGGGGTGAGGTGCTAGAAGTGCAGTTGAGTAGCCTCCTGCAGCGCAGTTGGAGGAGAAATCAATGCGCTTCTTTGTAAGGAGATGAAGCATCTCGTCCTTGAAGCAACCGAGGGCGGCCTCTGCAAGGTGTGCCACCTGTGGCGGAGCGAGTGTGGTGGCGATCTCCGCCATGAGGTGGGAGAATGGTTTGTGTGTTACGGGATCGATTCCCATACCCGAGAGCTTCTTCTTCAGCTTTGTGTTCCAGTGATTCTTTACATCGTTGTCCGTCCTCCCTGGTAGTTGTGCCGCTATTAGGGACCATCTGTCAAAGTTCGAGTAGTATGTATATCTTAGTGGAGCAACTCCTCAAAAATCAGTATAAAAACCTTTGACATGCCTGTTGCCGACTACGGAATGGAGTTTGACGATGGTCTGCTCCTCGGGCTCAGAAAACTCGCAGTGCTTGAGGTCCGGCCGGAGATAGTTAGTCCAACGCAGCCGGCAGCTCTTGCCGCACCTCTGCAGTCCTATTATCGAATTTTTGGTCATTCTTATTGTTAAGAGCAGTGGGATATATTCTACATCGTTGGTAGAGATAGATAGAAGTAATTGTTAATTAAGATGAATAGAGATACCGGCATGCTTGGGGATTAGGCGCCAATTACGAGTTCCGTGCTGGGCTATGTAGGAGGAGAGCTTGTTGTCTTCCTCAGGGGTCCACTGCCCACGCTTCACGCTGTCCTTTTCACAGCACGGGATCCGGCCCATGTCCCCCTCTGCTTTCACCTTTTGCTTTTCTCCGTCTTCTCCTCCCTTTCTCTTTCACCGGATTCTCAAAAATTGCTTTTACTCTTCGTCATTCTCGCTCAAATTCTAAATTTAAAAAATAGCTGCGGAAACTATGCTCATTATTGAAACTGAAGTTTGGTATTGTAGCATTTATAGTAGAAGCAGATAACAGATGCAGGGGTTCACGTGTGGGCGATAGTGGGGTGATGAAGCTCGGCTTGGATTAAAGAATTCAACGCCCGTTGAGCGCGTGATGTGCGGGCAGGTAGCTCACCCACAAGACGCCGGGTCAACCCCCTTCTCTCTCCCTCCCTCTCCCTCTCTCTCCCTCCCTCTCCCTCTCTCTCAATTACTCTGTTGTTTACGCTAAATATAAATTCAAATGGCTTCTTAGTTTCAGAGTTTGCAAAATAACTCGCATCTTGCCCTTCATATTATTTTTCAGTTTTAAATTAAATTGGTAGGGAATCGTTTTAGAATTTAAAATTTTATTTTAAACTTAGTATGTTGTGTAAATACTAAATCAAATTTTATTGAGTAAAGTGCCAAATTAGTCCTGAGTATATACATAGGGTGCTTTCTATTTCAGAGTTTATTGAAGTATTAAAATAGTTTATGATTGTTTTAAAGTTGAGTTCAAATAGTTCTTGGATTATTTCAACCTCAATTTGCAAAGTCAGATGATTATTTGGATATTTCTACGAACTCTTAGAATAAAACGATCCGATGCAATTAATTGGGAATTATTTTGACATTTTACTCCATTTTTATATTAATGGTAATATTGTCAAACTAAATTTAATAGTTTTAAAATTATTCTGATAAAAAATAAATAAACTTTTTCTCATTTTATATGTGAATGAAGAGTTAGGTAAAACGGTTATAATTTTATATTGAGATTCCTTTCGCTGGTGCATCATAATATTATTGATGCGGCCATATAACTTGGAATCTGTAAATATAATCAGTTAATACTAATTTAGTAGTTTTATGTGGATATCATGAATTTAAGGTTTTACATGGGTACAGTCCTTAACAAATTAAAAATACCGCTATTGTTTATGATGATATCAATAGCAGCGACAACAAAGATAGGAAATCTACATCCGGCTACTATATATATATATCTTGGACCCAATATTATTTTTTGGTATGCAAAAAAATAACCTATCACCATACGATCTTCTACTGAAGCAGAGTATCGGGCTCTAGCCACCACAACCATCGACATCTTATGGCTACGACGACTCGTATAGGAACTCACCGACTACCTGCATCATCCACCAAGCTATATAAAAACAACACCTCCGCAATCGTCCTAGCGCATAACCCAGTAATTCATGCACGCACTAAACACATCAAAGTTCACTATCACTTCATTCATGACCACATAAAGCTCAATCATATACATTTACAATACCTCTTTACTGAAGATCTGAAGATCAGTATGCAGGCATCTTCACAAAGCCCTTGCAGATAAAGCGACACCATGACCTCACCGTATCAAGATTAGATCTAGGAATTTCAGTGTTAAAGACATTTTATATCAACCATGTCATATGTAAAATATCAAAATTATCCTCTCATATATTTACTTCTTTGCTTTGTCCTAACTTATAAATAAGTGGGCTTATTATGTAGTATACTATGACAGATATCAAAATTCTTCGACTTGGTTTTCTAGAGACTTTTTCGTTGTTCCCTTCTTCATCTTCTTTCTCCCCATCTCTTCCATTAGCTTTATAAGCTCGCATGGCAAATAGTATGGCATCATCCTTAAGCATAATTAAATGCTCTATAACCGTAATCTAAGCAAGAAATTTGTCAAATATTAACAAAATAATAATAAATGTTGAATCTTTTCTCACCTAATTTGAGCTTTTAATCATCAGATCATCTCTAGGATCATTTTTAAGAAATATTTAGGTTTGTCATCTTTGAGCTAAATCACAGAAAAAGATTTTTTTAATGTTTATATCTTAATAATATTTTAAAGCTATTTTGTATATCCGTTTATAGGGGTGAGCATTGGACCTATTTGGATGCTTTGGATTATAAATAATAAAATCAATTGATATTTGATGCCTAAAATACTTATCCAAACCGACCAAACCAAACTGACGACTGAACCAATCCAAATAATAGTTTGGTTTAGCTTTGGGTAAATCTGAATTAGTTATGTATATTGCATACTTTAGAAGCAAGTTTCTCAAATTATGAATGCAGCTTGGTACATTAGCCATTTATTTTATTAATATTAATTGCAGGGGTGGGGTGGGGTGGGGTGGGGGTTGCCATTTCTAATAGAAAAAGAATGCAAGTGTAAATGGAGAAAGTCATTATGAAGGCCACTGAGTTGGGACGAACATGCGCAGGAAGAACCCCGTACCGTCTGAAAATCAATCGAATTTGCTTACAAAGCGGCAAACAGTCCCATTTTAAACTGATCTTTATAGAAAATTAAATCCAGAGAAAAATAGCTCTTCGCCCGTCATAGCTAGGGGGCGGCCGAACCTGGAAAATAGGGTCAGAAATATAGAGTCTCTGAATCTCCCTCACTTCTGCTATAGAGAGAATCGAGACTTCCGGGACTGGAATTGACCTAAATCATTCTTTGGAGTATTTCTGCACCGTAAGATCACTAGCAATGCACAAGGGAGGAGGAGAAGAAAAAGAAGAAAAATGGGGAGTAAAGAATCACGAAGAAATAAAAGCTATAATGTCATATCTTGTGCATATATATATATATAATATTAGCATGGAAAAACAAAACACCACCAACAAGACTGGTGTGACAAGAACTATGCAGTGCTTGAGAAGAAATAATCATTACCAAAAATAGAAAATTTATATTTTATTTATTCATTTATTTACAGAAGGAGGGAGCATGACATCACACCCTCATATACAGCTAAGTGAGGAAAACCAAACACTAGCATATGTTTTTTTTAACTATGCATTGACGCAGCCGCTTGTACATAAACTCGCCAACCAACTTAAAGGGGTCATTTTGACTATCCCTCAGCTGGGCAGCAAATCCTTCTCTAACGACTGATAGCTCCTAACACAGCCGAGTCATCTCCCCATTACTAGCCAGCTCGAAAAACAACATGTTCCACACGAAGTGCAGCGACTTCTTTCTCTACCCAATCGACTCGCTCCAAAATCTCAGTAACTCTATCATTTCTATCCAACTGAGATTCTATTATGAGACGAAAAAAGCGCTCCTCCATTTCAGCAAGGAGATGCACCAGAAAATCTACATACACCTGACGCCCTCATGTGTAGCCTCGTCCACTGCTGCACTGGAAGGAATTTGGCCATCCACACTCCTTCGCTCGAGGGAGGATTCTTCCCTATCTAGTGGGCCACAGCGTTCGGCTCCACGGTGTCCTACTCCATGATCCCCTGTTTCAAAGCAACCTGCTCCTAAGTATTCAGTCCTTTCTCCCCGACCTGATCCACAAAGGCCACATCGCCCTCAGATTCGGCGTCAGTGTCTGAGGAAGTACAAGTCATCATCAGATTTTCTGCAAATGCAAAAGGAATATTAAAAGAATGATTCAAGCTACATACCCAAAACTCGACACCATTCAAAAGTAGTGTTAAGAGATGAAGTCCTCACGATCTCCTTCAGTACTCCATCCACAGAAGAAAAGCCACCCAATTATGACTGAGGCTGAGTCTCAGCTTCAGTCGGCTGCTTCTCGATCCCTAAGGAGTCATATTCCCCACGATAGGAAGAACAAAAATTCCTCCCCTTCGGGCAAAAGTGGCCACCTCTAATGGGTGTCTTGAAAGACGATTTTCAGTATGCGTTCCAACCTCATTCGCAGTTCCCCCCATGTGATGGACCTATAGAAAAACCCAAAGACACAGTTCAATCTTAGTTTCCCCTTGTTCGCGACCCCAGCTCAATTCGCTTCGTGCTCAAACCTTCCGCAGTGGCCTCGCTTGCTGGTTTTGCTTCACGTCAGGTTGGCGAGCCTTCACCTGCATGTCACTCATTGCTTTGAGGATGACACTCTTGTAGGCTGATGGCGCTCCCTTACCAGACATCGCAGCAACGATGAAAAAGAAGAGACAGAAGACTAAAGAAGCAAGAAGAATAAATAACGATGCAAACCCTCCTTACCCCAAGGCCTATTTATAATGGTATGGGCAGTAATGTCATTTAATTATTTCATACATGTTAAAAAGATTATTTTTGTCCTTGTGTACTATGCAACTTTTAATGAACAAACGAATTAGGAAACTAAATATGTACATTAAAAAATATGTTAGCATGAATCTCAAGGCAGATAAACGGTTCGAAAGGAGGACATCGACGATTTGGGATAGCTGTTGATAATCGTCTTGAATTGGATGCTGGCAAGAAAAGTGTCTTTGTCCAAATGATTGGTAGAACGTGCAAGGTGATGTTCCTTAAAGTAGACATCAGTCCTAAAAAAAAAATGACACGAGACTCTCTTTCAGATTAGATATTGATTGAATCAAGGCTTACCAGATGATCGACAACTCTAATCGATCGAATCCGGTCTTATTATATGTGAATAACTCTGTAATTACCAAAGTGCCACACTTAAAAGTTAACAATGAAGGTGCTAATATTTACTTTTGTAATGCTGAGACATATGCCTATAAATAGGGGACTATGTTATGAATAAATGACACTCTCTTTTACTATCCCCTACTATGCTCTCTCTCTCTCTCTCTCATCACTTCCCAATAGAACGTCATATTCTTTGGGTGCGTTTTCGGGACACTTTTTGATTCAGCATTATGAAAATGCTCCAAAATTTTTATTTCTATCATATAAACTATTTTTTATGATTTAACATCAGAAAGATTTATTACATAAAAATTTACATGTAAAACCTACCTCAGTTAAATTTGTCTTGGCGTATGCATCTCGTCCACTATTCTCTATTGAAGTTTTTTCTGATGATATGACAATCTATTGTAAACTTGGGCATTGAAATCACTAAATGGCAAATACAATCATCTTTGTGGCTCTTTCTATCAGGGGTTTAAAGTCGTATTATACATCAAGCTTCTTTATATTGGATTAGCTTAAGCCTGGCTCATGATGATCTTCTTTTGAAGATATCTGACTTTATAAGATTAATATTTGTTTTTATATTCAAATAATAGGAGCACATAATTTTATATTCATTGTGTACTGGGTAAAGTATCATATACTCACTAAATGCTCTATATTTCCTTGGTAAACAATTAGTTTTTTGTGCATTGATATTTTAAGCAATCTTTTATAATATATAATCAACATATGCATACCAAAAACTAGCTTTGTGGGCTAAAATTTGTCTGGCAGGCCTCATGGGTTTGATAAGCCCATCTACTCGGAAGAAACCACCACCAGAATAATCTGTTGAGGGACCCGCTGACTTCACTCTATGTGTTAGTTGTCATTGATTGACCCGACGGATCGGTCTGCAGCATTAACATGAAAAAATTATGTCAAATTCATCAAGAAAATTGGCAATCATTTTCGTTCATCGAGCTTGGTTTAAGAATGATTCTTAGAATTAACAGAGGCAAAAAGTCAAGACTAACATCAAAGATTAGCATAAATAACTTTTTCATTTATAAGCCACTTAATATTCACGTTGCAATCTTTTCATCGTGACATCATGAGCAAATTTTATACACCACGACTTATATTTTAATATTTCTCTTGAACATGTATAGGAGTAAAAGAGAGATCTTGGAATGATACTCTCCCAAGCCTTATGGGGAGACCTCATGGTGCAACTTTTTGGGGTATTTTTTTGTTTTCTCTATCATTTTTCTTGACCGTTAGATAAACTTCTCTACTCTTTTGGGGAAAGATAATCGCAAAGACATAGTTCAGGCTTGAATTGCATATCCATTCTCTTTATTCACCATTTTTATATAGATTTCTCCTAGATTGTATCAACTCACAAACAATAAGTGAGCCAAACTCTTAAAAGGATTAAAAAATCTAATACTTTTTTTTTAATACTATAGTGGAAGATTTACATACATACTATTAAATTCCAATATATTTACATGGCTAACACCTGAACTTTTGTTATAACAAACATACCACCTTATTTATGCATGAAATAGTGTATTTTCTCTAGTTGAAATGATGATATTTTTTATGTGACATGCAAGATTTGGGTGCTATAAATGTAAAGATCGTTTAGGTGTTAGCATGTAAATACACAAGTATTGTGTGGTATGAATGTAAATTTAAAAAAAAAAAACAAACACCACCGGAATATTTCGAGCAAGATGCCGTTAGCGGCCGTCACCAATAGCTTCCATTTCCAATGGTTGTGAGCTCCGGCTAGAAAGCGACTCTAGTATTTCTATGTATGATCTACCAATGCCTCCCTCTAATCAGATGTTGCCCGTAGAATTCCGGAAGGACATTTTGGAAAGGTTTGAATTTTGACACTATTTATCTTCAAAAGTTTGATTTTTTCATGGCTTGTCGGCATTTATGGGTTTAGTGTATTATATTTGTCTACTCAGTAAAAGATCCGAACAGGAGTTTTTGTTTGAGTTTTGAGATTTTTTTATTTTTATTTTTATTTTTTCCGGTCATTTCTCATTCTAGGCTCATTTTCTTGTTTGCTCTGAATTTGACGGGCTTCCTGCGTTTTCTGAGAGATTTGGGGTAGAATCGATCCTGTTTGACTCTAAGGAATTTCGGAATCTATTGTTTATCAGAGAATTCTGATTGGAGAATCCGATAGGTGATTGGATCCATGGTAATTATTGGTCTATCTTGTTGATTTTGATGTCTCGTTTCTCCGGCAAATCTTCTTTTTTTCTTTCTCTCATTCTCTGCAATTTGGTTTTGACCCCCTCAAATCTGCTTAACTCGATTTTCAGAAGTAGGGATGTATGTCATGATATAGTTTGGTGAGTAGCAGACTGTGAGAGCTGCAAAGTCCGGCTCAGTAGGAAAAGTTTCGTTTTCCACGCCTTAGGTTTTGTTGATTTGATTCTTTAAGGGTCAATTGATCATCAGTTTCTTTCTTTTAATCTGTTAAGGGCTGTTTGGTAATGGATTTAGTAAATTCTGTAAATCCAGGACTAAAGGGAAAGCTGAGAAGAAATTGAGAAGCAACTGGATTTTTTGAATACAGGATTCAAAAGTTGCCATTTTTCTGTCTTGCAAGATTTAAGTTAAATCTAACTTAAATCTGTTACCAGACAGTCCCTTCATGTGCGGAAGGTTTATTCTAAATCTCAAAATTCTGAGCATAATATGCTTATCTACATAAACTTTACAAAATGCATATCTTCAGACACATTTTTTTGATGCCCTAACAATATCGTTTTTCTCTCCTACATTAGATTATTGAAACTTTTTGTAGGTATATTAGCAGTTTGGCTCGCACTTTTAAGCTTTGGGCAATTCCATACATACCACAGATTTCTTATATATTTACATATCTTACACCTGACTTAAAAATAGTTTGATCCAGACTAGTTCTATGTTTCATACTCCCTGATAAGTGTTATATAAGAGCAAAGTTGTTGCTTGGCTTCTGTGTGGTTGGACCCCAAATAGGGGGGCACTTTAGTGACTCCTCATAATTGAGAGCTTTAAATGTGGTGGAATGATCACTTTGGCTAAATTAATATTTGTCACTTATGGTGGTTTTTATGGAAGGTTCATGACTTGTTGGTGGTGGTGGCCGATCTGAAGAACTACCACATGAGCAAGATTTGTTAAGGTAGATAGAGTATTGAATTTAGCACCATAATGCATAGTTTAAAAACATATGCTAGTCTTTGACTTTCACTTATAAACTTAAAATTTTTTGGTGGAAAATATATTTGACCAATTACTTATTAGGCTTAACTTGTCTTTCTTATGGTTCACAGTTCCTAACAAACTTTACTGCCTCCCTCCTCTCTTTTTGTGAGTATATTGGGCACTAGAATGGCAATAATAGGCAATGGCCGCTTATTTGCTTGGCAATCTTATTTCTTCATGCTCAAAATGAAAGAGAACATTTCCCTCCTAAAAATTCATGAATGATAGAAAGCAATCCATCTTAAAAAAAATCTTTTTTAGTAAAGAATTAATAAATATTTGGGTTTTATAAACAGTTCCAAGTCATTTGCGTCGATGGAAAAATACGTTCTTTTGTGTTGGGTTTTTTCTTGTACATGCATCCAAAGAATGTCAGCTTGTTTTAAGGAATTGTTACTCGAAAAGACACTCTGATGCTTATGTCAGCTTGTAAAACTTAAAATGAAAAAAAACATAAAAATTTTCTTGGAAGAAATTAGTTTCACGTTAAAATTTTTTATCTTAACACTTAGAATATTTGATAGTATTAAAAGAAGGGTATTTAGTACCTTGGTGAAGTTTATGGCAGATGATTGATCCCTGTACCCCTTAGTTCCATGCTTGATTGGATTGGCCATGATTAATGGCATTTCGTTTCTCAAAGTGATAATTATGTAACAACACCCTGAAATTTGTGTCAGACCGTCATATTTTTTCGAATAATGTATTTATCCATCTAGAGCTTAGGATTAAGGATTGATTCTCTTCAAGATTTGAATTTTTATATGAAATTATGTTGGATAAATATGATTTGAAATTGACGGTTAGACATTAGAGAAAGGGTTGACACATATCATGATGTGAAATGATACTGTCAGATCGTAAAGGTTCACCATCCCTTCTATCCATTGGGGCATGTGGATTATAGAAGAGACAATATTGCAAGTAACCAAAAATTATCAGTTAGGGCAAAATCAATTGTATCTTCTTTGGGTCTTTTGTATAAGCTCAAAAATATGCATCCTCTATTTCAAGTATATATTATATGTTAATTCTTTCAATGATTAAGTATACTTGTATTAGGCAACATCATTATGCTTAGGCAAGTTGGCTTGAACTTCTTTAAGTCCTTGTAGCGGGTTGCAAGTTCAAGAGAAATATATTATATGAGTCAACATGTACGAAATGTTCATTCCAGAAGGCATCATGTTGCTTGGGTTGATATATATGTTAGAGCTCAACCCTTATTCAATAATCATTTAAGTTTTTTATTTTCCTTAAATCGAAATAAGCTATTCCAATTGAGAGAATATATTAAAAGTTAACACAATTCAATTTAAAATCAATTTGGAATAAAGTTTGCACAATTGTTTAGTCTCCATGACTAAAGTTAGTTTAAAATTAATTAGGGGTTGTTGTTTGGAGCTCTGCTTGATAACCATAACTCGCCATAGAAGTCTTAGAGTCTGTTTAGGGTAGCTGCAGTTTTTTGAAGAGCTGAAGAAGAAACTGCGGTGGCTATTAGAAAAATTTTTCTCTTTAAAAAGTCAGACCACAACTTTTTAATAGTCACTAGAGGTAGCTAGGTATGGT
Source organism: Papilionanthe hookeriana x Papilionanthe teres (assembly GCA_022702705.1). NCBI lineage: Eukaryota > Viridiplantae > Streptophyta > Magnoliopsida > Asparagales > Orchidaceae > Papilionanthe > Papilionanthe hookeriana x Papilionanthe teres. The sequence goes on along the minus strand of CM040423.1, from coordinate 59,884,657 downwards.
AAGAAAACACAACTTTTGAGAATGCAGGCAAAAAGTAATTTTACCAAACAGGAAAAACTGCAATGAGAGACTACAACGCCTTACCAAACGCACATTAATGAGTTTCCATTTTGAGAAATGAAGTTATTGTCGTTAATGGTAATTATCATACGAGAGTTAGATTGGGAACGTAGTTAGAATGGATCTCTTATGAGTTGTCTTTGATAACTTTGATACTAGTAAGAGTGGGAAAATTAAGTTCAAATTTTGGCATTGACGCACAACATCAAAAGTTAACTAGAACAATTTACTGACACTTTATATATGGACCTTAATTTGAGTACTATGAATTGAGTGGCATGCGTTGTAATAACTCGAGCTCTATCCTGTCAAAATATTGTCCACTTTAGTCTAATGATCTCACAATTTTGTCCAATTGATAAAACTTCCTAGGAGGTTACCCATCCCAAGGGTGTTTTCGCTCGAGCACACTTAATTTTGAGTTTCTAATGAAATTCCAACTGTTATTTTAAAACCGCCTTGGTGTTTAAGAGTTTAGCTTCATTCTAGTTAAAAGTTTTCACATTTTCCTGTTGACCTCATTTTTTGTGAGGCCTTTCTCCTCTTTTTAGAATTTAGGATCTAGCCTTAGGGTTCTTCCTTCGACTATCCTAGAGGACTAGAAATGGAATCCACCTTATTTTAGAAACTCGAACCGCTTCTTTACTCATTTTGAAGTTCTGCATGTATGATTACGGACCTCTAACATTTTGAAGGTCGAAACTAACACGACGGAGCTCAAAATGAGTCTCAATAGGATCGTTAAGCCTTAAGGTTGCCCTGTGCACAATTCGCACCTCCGCACGCACGAATTTTGCAATTCGATCGTCGACACGTTCAAAAATCTAAATTTGCATCACTCGAACATTTATGTGCTTCGAAATTAACCAGAATTAAAATTAAATTTTGAAACAATCGATCGCGAGACGAAATTTCGATGAAAATTGAATTCGGCGCAGTTTTGACCCGATCGTCAACGAGGTTATCCGGACGACTCCGGATGGCGAAATGGACCACACCGTTGCGTCCGGGACGTCGATTTTAGCTAGGACGGATATCCACTTTACTGTGCACCTTACTGTTTTTCTTTACCTATTGCACTTTACTGTATACATACATGTGTTTACTACGGTTTATTGCTTATTATACTTCGTAGTATGTTTTCTTCTATTATTATTAGGTTGCTTTTTAGAGACTTGCAAGGGACTTTAGGATAGAGGCCAGTAGGACACCCTGTTTAGGAGGCACCCCGCGACAGGCCCTGAGACCCAACAATAATTATGCATATAAATACAAAACATAGAACCCTAAACCTGCAATCGTTACAACGGGGAGTTTGGAGCACAGAGCAAAACTTCAAGGGCAGCACGACGAGGAGGCAGCAGACGAATGACGACGATCTACAGCAGCAGAACGTGTGTACATCAGCAAGATCTTTCCTTAGTTTAAATAACAAACCCATAGGATTTCGAGGTAGTACGCCTAGCGCAACGTAAATCCTCACTTCGTCTTTAGGCTTTTGCACAACTCTGTTGTGCAATATAAGTCTTACCACTTTTTAGGATTCCGAGGTTACCGTGCGGTATAGTGCAAATCCTCCTATTTTCTTAGGCTATTCATACGATTGGATATCGTACGAATATAAGCCCTAAATAATAAAATTGGCATGATTGAAATATCAAATGACATCTTCTCAAATTCAAGCAAACAAATAGGATAGCTGGGAAGTCACCGAGGTTCCCCTCGGATCCGTGACATCCCCTACTTCTTCGTTCCTTTGGATTCCTAAAATAAACTGTTCCTATTTTGATCCATTCCCTTTTGAATTTCCAATGTCCAATCTTGAAAACTTTAAACTTTGACATTCTTGAAAGCTGAACCACTGATCTTAATCGAGAGTTTTCTTAAGTGATTCCTATCACTTAAGATGTAATTAACTATAGTGCTCATTTCATAGGAAACTTTAAAACCTGCAGTATATAAACCCTATTTAATCTCGCACATTAAATAGTGAATCTTATCACTGATAAAGTTCGGTTTCATAGACTAAACGAATACCGTAGATTCTTTAGTCCATTTAGTTGAGTGTCACCATTCAAGTGATGTGTTTGCTCTTCGGGATAAATACATTATTTGTAGCATTACACTCGATTAATCCGAACCATTGAATGTACGGTATTTCGTTCTATTTTTTCGAAATTATATTACTATTTTCTAAAAGATATATCCTACTATTTTAAATTAAACTATTTTAAATCCAAACCATATTTTAAAATACATTTTCAAATTTTAATGGCCGACATTCTCCAACTCAAGTAATTAATGTCCTCATCAATTTTCTTAATCCAAATCATACAAAAAGCAGATAAAATTCTAGAGGTAGCCCTTACAAATTCAAGAGAGGATTCTCATCATATAGCACTTTCATGAGGTTTTGTGTGACACTTTGTTATCTTCTTCAGGTTGGTATAATGTTCTGATACTATTTGGTAATAGTTCCAACTCTCACCCATCGAGATATTGCCTGCTTTTGTCTAGTCTGGACCTGCCCGTGCGGTTCGTTTCGTCATCCGGGTCGTCTGGATAAACTCATCGATGATCGGGCCGATTTAGTTTAGTTTCGCGTGTGGCACTGCGAATAATATTCGTCGATCGAATCGGAGTCGTCTGACAAGCAAAATGGCGACCGACCATCATCTAAGCGATAGCCGAAGTCTAGTAGAATGATCCCGACAGCGTGTCTCTCAACACACGCTTTAGGCTCTCATATTCGTGTTATGAGGGCTTTCATTTTATTTTAAATTTGACTTTGATTCCGATTAGTGAATTTGGACTTGGACTTGGTTTGCAGGGAATTTGAAAATTTGATTTTAATATTGATTGTGGAGCGTATGTGAATTATAGTGTGAATGTGTGTGGTGTAAGTGCATGTGGTGTTTCAATGATTGAAAACCATTAAGTCTAAAAGGTCTTCCTATGTCATTTCCAATACTTATGGAACTCGACTTGAGTTTCAATATGTTGTTTCTGATCAACTCAACTAAATGTTGAGAATTTAAAACCACACATGTGAGGCTACAAGTAGCCAAGAAGTGGATCGAATTTTTAAGTGCTGTGGGTCCAATACTAGTCCTCTAGGAGTGTCAGTAGGGAAATCTAACGGCTAGATCTTAGGCTCTAGAGATGGAAACTACTTCACCAAAAATGAGATAAACAATAGGGATCATAGAAATACTTGTTCAAATAATTAAGATTAATCCTATGTTAAGCACTTTTTAGGACTTAATCAATATTGTATACCAATTAATCTATTAAATTTAATAAACATATTTAATTGGGCATACTTCATTAAAAAAAAATCTCAAACTGGAGAGGGTTCCATTTTGCAATTGAACTCTTCCTTTATTTCTAAATTAAAGCCTCTTTTTTCTTCCTTATCTTGGCTTTTGGGATTGTTATTTTTAAAAAGGTAAGAAAGTTTGTCTTGAAAAGGCATGGATAGGATAGGGCTTCATTTTAATCTTTATAAAAGAATTCATGAAGGTGAGGTCTCCATTTTAATCTGAACCTTTCTACTATTTTATAAACATTTTCTGAGGTTTTCTCTCACTTTGTATCTTAATATAAACATAATAAAATATAAATGCATTTTACTTTGAAACATGTGATAATTAGTAATAACTTTTTTGTATAGATAGCAAACAAATCATCCTATAAAATTAGTTCAAAGGCATTTAATCAAATTTAAAATAATTCTTTTGAAATTTGGCAGGGCTCAATGGATGTCTTTCATAGTTTAAAATTCAACGGCCTCCATTGTTTCATGCTTCTTGGTTTTTTTGAGGAATTTTTTTTTTAAAAAAAAGAGCATGATTCCTTTCTAATACCAATGAAGGAGAGGACCTCATTTTAAAATGAAATCCTCTACTCTTGGTACAAACTTATTAATAAGAATCTTTATCTTTTTTTTTTGAATAATACTTGTGGCATGTAAGTTTCTCCATTGTACAATCCTTGTCAGTTGGCATGCATGTCTTGTCCTCTCTCTTAAAACTCTATTATATTAAACCAAACATTCTTGAATTTGCCTTTTGTTTCTTAGAACGTAAAATTTGTCAGCTACATCATTTATTCCTTAGCTTCTTCCAAGTTGGAAAACGCCTCTCTCATCTAGTAATAGCATTACTGATGTTAAGAAGACTAGAGAGTCTTTTCATCTCTTTGGCTTAGAGGCGAGAGATAAAAATAATGCAGCTTCACGCTATATTGGCTAATCTCATACAGTGTTTCTCTTCTTAAAATCATAGATTTCTTCTCCTGTAATTTTCTGATCATGCCGTTAACATGTTTATGCCTAGCATGCACCCAAATGCTATTTCTAATCATTGTTCTTTGTTTATTTTACAGAGGATGGCAAATATTTCAACCTTCAGTTTCTAATATCTGAGCCTTGGAGACTGTTCTTCACTGGCTTATGGTCAGTAAATAGAAATGAATATCAGTGCTATGGCCCCACATGCTGGAGGCAATAACCAAAACAACCCTGGTGTGGCTTCAAGGCAGCGATTACGTTGGACAAATGAGCTTCATGAGCGGTTTGTGGATGCTGTAACCCAACTCGGAGGACCAGACAGTAAGTGCTTTTTTTTTTAAGCTGTCAAACGATTTAAAGTTGTTCATTATACATTTTAGAAAAACACTCTTTACTCCTACCTTGTGAGGAAGAATCGGAGAATACGTGGAAAGTCCTGAATGTTGAAAGAAAGTACTTTATGAAAAGTTTCTTTAGTTTAAACAATAGATGTAATTTATTGAAGTAATACATGACGGCAGGGAACCTTTCCATGTATGCGTAATAGTAATAATAATATTGATATTATTACTATTATGTTATAATCAAGTTATGGTGCTAAACGTTTAACTTTAGAAAAATTTACATACATACCACTCATTACTTATGTATTTACATATCTAACACCTAACTTCAATTTTTACAAATATGCCACTTTACCTCTGCATTTAAAGATCCATTTTTTTTATCCTTTTCGGGAGCAATGGGATAATAGCCACCTATCGAGTCGGTTTTTCATTCTTTCTGGTATCAGACCCACCCCCCGCCCCCCCTCCCCCCCTCTTTTGGATGGCTTAAAGTGAACGCTGGTGGGGCTTCCATCCAGGGCTGCGGGTATTGGCTTAAAGTGATCTTCCTCCCCTTCTGGATGGATTGAAGTGAACATTGACGGGGCACTTCTTCCATCCAGGGCTGCGGGTAATGATGCTATTATACGGGACGAGCAAAGGACAGGGATTTGTGCTGCTGGGGAGCAATTTGAGCATTGGGACAGCACACTGGTTGAACTCTGGGTGATCCGTCCATCCAGGGCTGCGGGTATTGGCTTAAAGTGATCTTCCTCCCCTTCTGGATGGATTGAAGTGAACATTGACGGGGCTATTCTTCCATCCAGGGCTGCGGGTAATGATGCTATTATACGGGACGAGCAAGGGACAGGGATTTGTGCTGCTGGGGAGCAATTTGAGCATTGGGACAGCACACTGGTTGAACTCTGGGTGATCCTTCCATCCAGGGCTGCGGGTATTGGCTTAAAGTAATCTTCCTCCCCTTCTGGATGGATTGAAGTGAACATTGACGGGGCACTTCTTCCATCCAGGGCTGCGGGTATTGATGCTATTATACGGGACGAGCAAGGGACAGGGATTTGTGCTGCTGGGGAGCAATTTGAGCATTGGGACAGCACACTGGTTGAACTCTGGTTGATCCAGGTGTTACACACCATGCATGAACCATGGATGTAGGAATACAAGGGCATTCTCATCGAAGGTGATGATGCGAACATCATGAAGTTTTTGCAATCCACTATGGAGAAAGACTTGGCAACACCAACCATATGAGGCTCAGGACATGGCCTTTCTTTTGAACTTCAAGCAAGTTTTATTTTTTTGCATACCTTGTGAATGTGATAGGGTTGCTCATTTTTGTGCAAAGCTAAGCTTGCCCTTCTTGGCTATTCTTTTGATGCATGTTGATGAGAATAGTGAACTTTCCTCTATACTTGTTGATGATAGATCACATTTTATATAGGATAGGTGCACACATGCATAATTTTGTAATCTTTTTGATATTTTAATGTGATGTGCAATGTTCAAGAAAAGATGCATTTCACTTTTTAAAGTTAAAATAGTATCTTTTTGTGATATGAAAGATTTGGGTGTTATGAATGTAAAAAGAAAATTTTAGGTGTTAGATATGTGTATACATAAAAATTGGGTTGTATTTATTTAAATGCCCCTTAATTTTAATGCACAAGCATGCCTACAGTTTCTTTTTATACATTTTAAAAAATTCTTGAGTTCTTTGAGAAGATCTTAATTGTAATTATTGAGCACCAGGACAAGTTCTATATATTTTATATCTTTCATCAAATGAGTTTCTCTAAATGGCACAAAATGAAATGTTTAGAATGCCTTATCATTTGGCAGGAGCTACTCCTAAAGGTGTTCAAAGGGTTATGGGCGTGCAAGGCTTGACAATATACCATGTGAAAAGCCACTTGCAGGTTTTGAAAGAGACAAACTTGATGCCATTTAGACTTTGTTGCCTGCTTTTATTAGGTGTTAGCTAACTTTGTTAATTTGTCCCATGTAGAAGTACCGTTTGGCAAAGTGCCTTCCAGACTCATCAGCTGAAGGTAGGGTCATATTATTACTTGATTAAAACTTTATATTATTGACAGCTAATTTAGTAGATTTAGTTTTCGAGTAAATTGCCAAAATGGTCTTTTGACTATTTACATGGGCTCATTGTAGTCCCAGAGGCTATAAATGTATCACAATAGTCCCCATTCTATTTTAATATTACTTCGATTAGTCCTCAGGGAGGACTATCACGTGGGAATAAATTGATACTTTTATAGAGTGGGGTTGAAATAGGCCCGACAAAGAGTAAGGGTATCATTTTGACACATTATATTTCATTTTCTATGATTATATATTTTTACGATGGGCCTCTTTCGCTAATTTTCTGTTCTTTCAGTCACAAGAGAACTGAAAGAATCCGATGACGTGCTTTCAAAACTTGACAATTCCAGGTGAGTTAAATTTCTTCATCTATTTCATCTCTAAATAGTGTAGGTCATCTTAGGATGTAGAGTTCCTAATGCAAATTAGATTATGCAGTTTTTATAGACCACAGAAAACAAGTTTGAGATTTGCACTTTTAAAGACCACTAATTAAACCAAAGATTCGTTTCTTTTGTTATATACTTGGAAAAGATAGTATAATGCATCATTAAATCAAATAAATCAATGACAAGTTGAAAGCCACCAAAAAATTCAATAATTTAATTGAAACTCTTACCGCAACGAAAGTTCAATTGTAATTGGTTTGGCCAAAAGAAAAAGTACTTGTAAAAGCATGTAAAATGGTGAAATTGAAATCCACAATTTTATCATTCAATTTAAATTATGGAAAAAGCTATGTATAATTGTTTGACGAAGTGTTGGGTGAGACTTTACTCGATCGAAATTGGCATAGCCAAATAGACCTTAAACCTTGACTCAATCAACTTAACATGACATGGGTTGTTAAGATTGAGACATTATTATTATTTAAAATGCATGTTTTGATGTATTATAGAGAATCTTTATGCACGCTCAATCATGGGTAATATCAAATTCACAACCATAAGTACTACTTTCCCAAACTCTCGTTAAAAACATCTTTTTGTTCATCAATTTGTAGGTGACAAGCAATTGAAAGGTTTTATTGGGTTTTCATCTTTCTTCAAGAGCTTTTCAAATATAACTCATGACTTATACATCTGCGTTTGATACAATTATTTAAGGCGATTCATGTAATTTAACCAATTTTATGAAATGAAATGAAATGAGTCATTTCATAACGACTGATCTATTATTTCATAATATAACTATGTTTGCTCAGGGTCCTGGTAGTGCTAATTCAAAGTCCACATTAGCATCTTCTGAATGCCTATATAAAATAGGCAAAGGTGTATAAATCCTAATATTTTATTTCTTTTTTATAAGTTTATTAATTTTTATTTTGTAAATCTATGCACATTATATCTCTTCTCAAATTAGGCTAATACTCTCTATTCTTAGTTATAATGATGGTTTATCTTTTCCAAAATGATCAACAGCTCAACCTGCATGCAGCTTTAAAATAGAAAGGCCCCTTGATGAAAAATAGAAATTCAAAGACAAATCCCCTTAAATAGTAAATTATATCTAAGCATGAAACTTTTTGCGAATGGATAAGTTATTATTTATGTCAGGATATATCACGTTAAAGCACTTATAGGTGTTATATTCTTCTTTAACTTGATTAAATTAAATTAACTTAACTAACATTTTGTAGAACATTACAGTAAACCCTACTTAAAGAAATAAAATGCTTGTTTTCATTTCTAGCACATTGCTTGAGGTAAAAGTGTTCTCCTGCCAAAGTTCAACCCACTTGGAATGTCTACATTTATTATTATTATTATTTTGTGTACTACAATAATAACAACAAAGCCTTAATCCCACTAAGTGGGGTCAGCTACATGAATCCTTTTTCTCTATTGCGTCCTATTTAGTGTCAAATTTTTATTTAATTCTAATAAATTATGATCATTATTTTGTTGATTAAGATATTTTAAAGCTTGATGGCCATAAAGAAGCATAAAATCTTTATTATTATTTTTTTGTGAATTTTCATTATACTTAATTTTTTTTATGTTTACTCTTATTCAATTTCTTAATAAAGGAAGTTGTTTGATGTCTTTGTTAACACTGCACCAACACTTCTTTAACTCGAAGGAACCTCATGCATTTTTATTGGAATTTGTGTATTTTATTTGCACTGCACACAGAAGAATCCAACATTTTCTAACCGGATATATGATTTAAATTGTTTGAGATTCTTTGTTCAACGTTTCTTGACAGGCAATGTCAACAATATATATATATATATATATATATATATATATATATATATATATATATATATATATATATATATATATTTAAAGAAAGAGTCGTATGACATATTTCATCGAAATAAAAAGGTACAAAACAAGTGTAGTATGAGAGGCCCAAAAATCGAGCTCGACTCATAAGAAACAAAAAGCAAATAAAGTCTCAAATAGAGCGATACAAAAGATAGAATAAAAATAAACAAGCAACTAAAGAGGACGGGTACGCCATACGCATCCCTTTACGCCCGGTTATTGTAGCGCATCCATAAATCACACTCAGGCGGCTTCTCCATTATCAAGGAGACCAAAATATCATCCATTAAGTTTTCGATGATAGTAACTCTAGCTTTCTTCTTCTTCGGAGGTATACACTCGTCATTCTTCTTTAGAGACTTGACTAGCCTAATCCGAAGTGTGAAAGGTTATTGCTGCGATTGTCCCAATACTTGGAATCTCCTACCCATCGAGCGGGTAGAACAACCAAGCTACTATTAGGCAATAGTTCTTCCTCGCAGTAGAAGCGCACCTTTTCCGTCATCAAATATATATATATATATATATATATATATATATATATATATATATATATATATATATATATATATATTATCCAAAGCTTCAGGGCCTATTTCATCGATATAAAACCGTTACAGAATCGATGAGAGATATGACCCAATAATGAGCCTCGCAGAGAACATACACTTCAAACAAAGGATACGGAAGATAACAAATAAACACGCAAATAATGCGTTCTAAGAGAGACGTCGCCAAGGCAGCTTTTCGAACTGGTTCGTGGCGATCCACAAAGTAATCTTCTAAGTGCTAATATATATATATATATACATCTATGAAATAAGTTGAATTTGTTTTTGGCATTAAGTCAAATATGTTTTTAAATTTAACAGTTTTGATGAAATTTGACCTAAATTGAATATTTTCATATTTTTTCTGATTAATGAACGGCAACAATATGACTTAAGATGATAACTTTATAATTCAAACAATATAAACAAGAATATTAAAAAAAAAACTCTAAGCAATTATATAGAAAATAATATCGTTAGTGTAAGGACTACAAGTGAAATGAGCCAAGTCGAGCCAAGCAGGAGGCTATTTGAGCTCATGCTCTTTTATTAAAATTATGTTTTGAGTTGGGCTTGGGCTAAATTTGAACCGTTTGATAGTTTTCAAGCTTAGTTCATTTAGGTTCTTTCTTGTTTGAGTTGGCTCAACGGTTTATTTTGTGATTGTCGAGCAATAAATGAGCAATTTGTTTGAAAACATAAATGATCCTTCATCGAGCCAAACCTTTAGAGCTTAAAAATAAAATTTTAAACGAACCCTTTTAAGTCTCATCCAGCAAAATTTGCCTATGAAACCCCACCACCATTCAAATCATCTGCATGCCCCATGTGAGTTAAACAAGCTCAGACGACTGAGGTCTTTCTTTCCATTTAAACAATAAGTTAATAATATGAGGCTAAGTGTATATACATAACAATGGTCGTGGGAGTAGGCACGAAGGAGCTATGGGAAATCTTTAAACTAAACAAAAACAATGCAAGTGAACGTAAAATCTTGATCAAATGATTGATGAAAATGAAAATTTTAAATTATTTATAATGCATAGAGACACAAAGAAAGTAATTCGATATTAAAGTATTACTTAAATATATTTATTTAAATGAAATTGTATTTTTTAATTATAAGAGTACATTGGGTTTTAAGTCGATTATAGGTCAGCTCTATATTAAGTCTTATTAAGCTTCTTAATGATATTGTACATTTCATGGAAGAATCGAGCAATAAGCTTCCCAGATTTTTTCATTTAACCATTGAGCATTTAATAAATGTTTATACTTATTTGATTACTTAATCAAATAATCATGAGCAGTTACTATTAAGCTGAGAAATGTGGATTGTTTGTCAAAAGTTTGGTTGATTTGCAGCTCTACGAAGCATCTACCGAATTTGATTCAGCAAAATTAACTGTTAAATAATAAAAAAAAGTGTATTAATTGAATAAAATGAATGAAAGTTGTAGGAAGAAAATAATTTAAATAATTAGTTGATGGATAAAAGAATAAGTGCACACGTGTCCCTGAGAAAACAGTGTGTTTGTACGTTATATGTTATAATACACATAGCACTTACTATATTACTTCATCTTACCTTGTTTTGTTAATATAGCATGAAAATACTTAGGATGGAGTCAAGTTATAACATGCCTATTGGACATGTATGATCCCCCCACGTTTGATTTTTGTGTTTATTAATTCAGTCAATTGCTTTTGTTAGTATTCAAAATCCGGTCCTCTGGTCTCTTTTGTGATTAATTAAGTTACAACGATATTGAGTCCCACTCCTAAGTGACATATTGACAAATTCTGCAGCTTTGACACCATTTAGATACAGGGCATCTTTGAATCTTGGGTTACTAAAGCACAAAATGATGCAATAAATGAAAATTACGTAGACATATTTGGAATTCATAGTTGTGAAGGCAAACGATTAAAAAAAAAAACTCTCTTTTGATATTAACTTTAAAGGGGAATCTTAATCAAATTATAATCTAATGAATGGTTAAGTCAAAGATTTCGATGATTAGATCATCTAAATCACTGATGCACTGGAGTTCCCACTTCATTCAAACTCATTTTGCATAAGATTTGATTAAAATTATGAAGTCTAATAAAACCTGCAATGAAATATTTAGACGAAAGGCGGAATGAAAAAATTCATGAAGTAGAGAATAATTTAGGTCTCAAGCCCATGTAAGAATACCTTTCCTTGGAATTTAATAGTTGTTTTTGCACGACTTTCGAAGAATTCAACGTCCATTAGGCATACGTATGATTGAAAGAAAACCTAAAATTTATCAAGCAAATAAATTATTTATCATAATCTCTCCACCCACCACCCACCCACACACACACCAACACATGATAAAACTTTAAATTGTTATCTTAAATTCTAACATATGAACACGTAACTTACAATAAATAATATCATTTATAAATCAGTAAAAATTTGCATAATTTATTATGGACTAACTTTTTCCCAACTTTCTAAAATCATTCTAATAATTGTTGCTTTTCAAAAATGTAGATGTTATTTTATTGTTCAATACTTCAACTTAATAAAAAGGGCCACAGTTTGCATAAATAAATGTTTCATTTCTAATGATTTCATATCCTTTGCATCCAAACTGTTCATTTGTTTTGAGTTAATGTATTACTCACTATAAATTAAAATGAGTCTTTTCTCCACTGAATAAATATAACATAACTTTAAGATTTAAATAAAATTTTATTTTAAATAAATTTTTTATTATGTACACTTAGGGCAGGTGTTCTTATCATTATTTAAATCAAAGAAATCATTGAGTGAAATCAGCAATTCAATTGAAACTCACACCACAATCAAAAGCCTAACTGCAACCACTTTTAGTGGGATAAAAAATGTTTGCGAAAGCCAATAATGAATTATATAGAAGGAAAAAAAATGGAGTAGGGAAGGAATTCATTAAATAGAACCATGCTTTGTGCCGATATAATAAGTTGATATTAACCAGAATTTATTTATCCCACTTACCATCATCTAATAAGCATACTGTATATTCAAAAGGAACTTGAAGCATTTTTAATAAAATTTTCTTGTTCATACAGATTTTCTGTAAATAAACATTACATCTTGATTCAAAAACCTCTGTATTGTAGGTCATGGTATGAAAATTTCTCAGAACTGTCTCTGAATAAGTCCATGCTAAACAAAAAGCAATATGCTAAGTAGCCGCTGCTGAGCAGCTTCATGACAGCCACAACCGCATGTTAACAAAGATTATCAAACCCAATGTTCCTACTGCATTAATTACATTCGTCCTAACTATTGAAATCAGCAAATGTTCTCCTAAGAGCAGTTGTTTGTCTGCGTGTGACATCAGCAAGATTTGCTGTTAAATATGTATGTCAATAAAAGCTCAAATTTTGATATAAGTTTGCTACTACATAAATTATGATTTTTTTGAAAAGGTACAATGAACAAAAGAATGAGTTATATTATAGATTGATAAAAGAAATGAAATGTAACTAATTTTAAAAAAGATATATGAAAGTAAAACTTTAGGTTCAACTGAGATTTGGAGATTTATGGGAGATATATTGGATTGGTTACCAATTTTTTTCATTGAAAGCTTGAAGATTAAGGGTATTCTAAATGATTGGGGGAGTTTTTTGGTACCAGTTCGGTGGAGCAAAGTTATTCAATATGGTACTAATTATAGAGCTATCATACTTAATAAGTCATACGATGCAGGTAGGGGAGAAGGTATTATAATACATAATTTGCAAAAATTATGTCAGCTTCCGAGAATAAGCTTTGTTTCATATTAGGAAGATATATTATGAAAGTGATTTTTTTTGGTTAAATGATTGATGAAAAAAATATTGAGACCATAGAAAGTATCTTTATGACTTTATACGATTGAGCTAAGAATTATTTCAATGTGATTAAAAAAGAAAGGTTTGTGGTATGCTAAACGTTGTTACATATATGCTTCATAGAGCATTAATTAATATTATAAATAGTTATGAAGCGATCAAAGAGTTTTTATTTATGATAGCACTGTAATAGGGATTAACACTAAGTACATATCATTTTATATTTGTTATGAAGGTGCTTTCAAAGGAAATTCAAGGTGAGGTGCGTTCTGTATGCCTTTTATAGATGAAAGAATTTATCAATAAGACATCCTTTGAAATAAGTGAAAACTTGTAATAATTGAGAAAATATTTAAAAATTAGAAAGCAGCTTTGAATTGGTAGAGCAGAGATTTGGTATATGATGTGCAATTTTAGTGGTTGCAATATTAATAATTATCAATTAATATTATTATATGATAAAGTAATACCTAATTGTAAAATATGTATTTATATTGGATCTATTTTATAGAAGTATGAGGATATTACTTGGAATAAAGGTTGAGTTGATAGAGTGGTCATGATTTTTAGGAGCATTTGAGGCTTACGGTAAATCTTATAAAATTACAATCAGACTGGCTATTTTATATCTTGATTTGTTTGTTAGCCAAAATAAAAGGTTGTCAGCAGCTCAGTTGAGTGAAATGTGGACAAACTAGGAATGATAAATTAAGGAATGATTTTATTTGTTGAATTGATAGAGATATTTATTTAAGATAAGATAGTTAAAAATAAACTAAGGTCATTTGGACTTTTAAAATGAAGGATAAAAAATGCACCAAGCCTGAAAATTAGTGTTTGAGGATTACAAAGGCGAAGGGGCAGACTTAAGGTAACCTACCTGGAAATTGTTCGAAATGCTTTGCAAATATTAGGTTTACTTCTTGAGAACTAATGGAAAATGAGGATTGCAAAGGTTGACCTCAAATAGTTGGGATAAGGCTAATGATGTTTATGTTAGCAAAGATAAGTCAATTGAATATTAAGCAGTTGAAGCATTAACACTTGATACGGCATCAAATTTTCATCATCTGACACGGATCTCAAAGCATGGCACAGATCTCGATGCAATCTTTTGAGCAAAAACGTTCAAATCTGGATAAAAAGTCATCCAGCAGTCCGATTTCGACAAACTTATAATCAAACCGACCGCTCGACGAAACGGACCCAATGATATCAAAATTAAACTAATCCAAGTCAAATCGGCTCGATCGAGTCATTAAACCACTTTTGAAGCTTTTCGCACATATCAGTGGGTCAAATGGATGCCGACATTAAGCAAACTCATACTTGAATCGAGCGTCTCGACAAGACGAATCCAACGAGCCCAAGCATCACTCAATTCCGACATCTTTAGCGCCATCAAACGCCCTTTAAACGCCGTTCGATCGAGGGAGCCTTCCGAGCCGTCCGATCAAAATGGATTGCATTAATCGCACCCAAAGCCTCTATAAATGACCCCAACTCTCACTACGAGAGGGGAGGAGAAAGAAGCTGAGTCTCGAGACTCGGCGAGAAGAAGCAGTCTCGCATCATCGCCGACAGCGCATCGATCATCGCCGATAGTGCCGTCGATCACCGCCGATCGTCGCGGACCACCGCCGATCGCCGCGGACCACCGTCGATTGTCGTCCACCACCATCATCCATAAACCGTCGCCGACGTCGTAATCTACATCACATAATTACCTTTTCCCGTCTCGCGGGACGAGTGATTTCGTAAACGTCTCATCAATAGTGGATTCTCGCAATCGGGCGAGTCCCGTGGTTTTTCCCTTTACGGTTTTCCACGTAAAAACTTCGTGTCATACCTGGTTGTTTATCTTTCACTCGATTGTGTGTTGAATTCTCGTACAACGCTAAGACGATAACTGGTTACTCTACCGCCGCGAATTTTCTAGCACGCATCAACACTATTCGATTTGTTTGTTCTTATCGGCAAGAGTAGTCTGCCTTTTGCAAGTTCAGATGCCTAACCAGTATCCTAAAAGCAACTACCTCAGCATTCTCAACCTGTTCTCTAATCTGAGTTTCTGCAATACACAGTCTTTTTTTATCTATATTATTCCAAGTTAACTTGGTGTTAAATGGATTTCTTATTATAATGTAATGGTGATGAAGACGGAAACATCTTTGTTTCACATAATGTTACAAAAATACACGCCTCTTTCAGGAAGAGAATGTAATATTACTGTACATTTTCTGTTTTTTATTATTTTCCATGTTTTTTCCTTATTCCTTTTATTGTGTTACTTTGTTAGGTTTGATGTTTGGTGAATGTGATTTAAGTGAAATATTTTTGTGATCAAGGTGTATCTTTTTATTTTATTTTCAGTGGGATACAAATAACTGAAGCACTGAAGTTGCAGATGGAGGTGCAAAAGAGGCTGCACGAGCAACTGGAGGCAAGACCACTCACCCAGATTTGAGTTTATTTTGAGAAAAAATATTTACTATGATTATCTTGCCTTAATGCAAATCTTTTAGAATATTGATAAATTTCAACTCATATTAAGACAAACTAGCTTCATTTTGTCCCATGAAGTGTCATTTTATGTTTTGATATGATAATTTGGAGGCGCTATGGAAATTCTGTTTTTCTTCATTTTTGTTGAATTTCTTAATGTTTAGTGGGCTAACTAAATTTATATCCTGTGCTTCATGATGGCTGAAATTATTTCTTATGTTAGTTGTCTGGGAAAATAGATTTCAATATTATTATGAATTTTTTGTACTCAATGTTTGTTGTGGCTGCTATTTTTTGTTTCTTATTCTCTCATGTGACCAAATTACCTCCCACTTATAGAGGTACTTTCTATCATTAACTGGTTTAGCATAATCAGCATTTAAAAAGCTTCCACATTATGGTATGCATTTTTTGTCCCCGTTTGTTCTGTCTCTGGTGATCTTGATATATTTACGCATACATAAAATAACGTTCGTATTTTTGTTTGACAGTTTGCGTTTGTTGATTTACAACTCCTATAGCAAAAGATCTTGATTTACCAACTAACTTGTGATAAGTAAAGCATCCTAAAAATTTCTCTCTTTACTACCAACATTCTGAGTCTCAAAAAGAGTGCTATCAGTTTCGCGACATAATAAGCCAGTTTTAAGAATATTGGTGATATGTTTCGCCAAGGAGGCAACAAATTATTCTTAGAGAGTACTTTAAATAGTGATATTAGAGTTAATTCAAACCACAATAGGAAAAAATAAATATTGTAATTGAAAGCTAATAGGTGGCTATAATCAACACACTTGAAAGAGAAAATACATCAATACGACACCCGAAAATCTAAAGTATCAACATGCACAACACAACTAATCAAATTAGGGTGGGATCTCGGGATGTTGGTGGTGATCGGCGAGGGTTTGGAAGGTAGCGGTAAGTTGGGACCGCGGAGTAAGTCGGTGCAAATGGCAACGGGACAACGAACTCTTGCTGTCTCAGGCGGTGGAAAGGTGATTTTGGGTTTTCGATGGTTGGAACAACGGATATGTGGCTGGGAGTTGGTGCAGGAGGGGTGGGACAACGGTTAGGTGGCTAGGATGTGGTCCGCGATGATTGGGACAGCAGCTGGTTGGAAGGGAAGAGGATTTATAGTGGCTTGGACAGTGATGACAGCGGGTATGACGCGGCTGGAAGGTTGTGAGCTGTCGGAAACAGCAATAGGGAGAGCTGGTGGCTGATTTGGAAAGAGGACTACATGGATTCTGGAAGGGAGATGGCTGGAACAGCGATGGCAGCAAGCCGGAGGACAGGAATCGCTGGGAACGTGGGCTGGAATGCGGAAACTGATTGAAAAATAGCATCAACAACTGTTCCAGGCGGCTGCAGCAGGGAATGACGACGGGGAGCGGTGTGGGGAGAATGTTGAAGGGGAATAAAGAAGATAAACACCACATCGGGAGAGGGATGCTGTTGGAGCACCACCCAAACTCTTGGATACGAATTTTTATTCGGTCCGGATCACAGATGCTAGCTGGCTGCGTCCGAGAAGCCATTAAAAACGCGCCACGTGATTTCGGACCCCACCATGGCACGTTTGAAAAAAAAGCGCTTTTATCTCGATTCCGCCGACCCGACCCGACCCGAGCAGTAAATTTCGCCGAAATTTTCGTCGCTTTATTTTCCCGCCAAATCATAAAGTGATTTTTCGTCAAAATTATATTTAGGATGCCGACATTTGCGTTTTGTCTCGACCTCCACTCATCGTGGAGCTGCGTGAGTCGAAATTTGATTTTCGAAGCGACGACGCAAGAATGAGTCGGATTTTTTATTCCTGAGGCTACTGAGATTCCTGGATGAGGTAGAGAATGTTACGATTGATTTCAAGATGATTATATAAATTATCGTTTACGTTCGCATTCGTAAAATTTGTGCTTTATCGTCTTATAAGTTCCGTTTTATTTAGAGACTTTGTTTTCAGTATTATTGTAGCTTTATTTAAGTTTCGTAATTCAAGTATTATTCGAGTGAACACTGAAAGCGACACCGTAAAAGTTTTCTACGGCTTTATTTCTCAAATACAACTACTGCAGAATGAAATACGGACTTTAAACGTGTTAGTATCGTAGTTTATTTTGCTCACAGTACAGTTGTATTGGATGATTTTTACCGTGTTTATGATAGCTTTATTCCAAATTACTCCTAAGTAACGTTTAACGAGCAAATCGAGAAATGCTTCTAAGAGCGTTTTTTCCAGCTTATTCGTACATCGTAAAACGCTTTATTACAGCTTATTTGAAAATCAAATATCGTCATTAACAGTATGATAAGCGAAAATACAACTCTGAATAAAAAGACAATAATACAAAAATATAACAAAAATAAAATTGAACTATCGCAGTAAAATACAACTCCGAAAATACAAGAATACATCAATCAGATAACCTGAGATATCTAATACGTCCATCTTTACGATTTAACTTTATCAGTATTCGAACAATATCTATGTTGTTTTACTGGTCGTATTCGAGAACGTTCCACCTAAATTGTCGAATAAAACGCAGAATATTCTAATACAACCTACAGGCAGAAGATTAGAGATATTCCGCACTCCTATACAATACAACAGCTCGACTTAACTCCGTTGTTCAAACCGTTGTATTCGAACGATACCTATGTTATTTTAGTATAGTATTTAGTGATGCGACGCGGAGTGGTATTTTTTTAGATTGTATCCAATGGGATATATCGAAACTCAACACAGCTAAATCAGTAGATTGATGTATCATGATCTCTACTTGTATCATGGAAATATCGTCGTATTTTTTAGTCAGTATCGATAAACAGCTTCGAATAAATAAATTCAAAGATATTCAGCTATTGTTTTGTTAACGAAAAAGCTTATATATTTATGTAATACTTAAAAGTTTATATTGTAGAAAATAATAATTTCAAAAATCGCATTATTATCAAAATTTTAATATTACTAATCGCATAATTTTAATACAGAGTTAATAAACTCTAAAAACAATAGAATATCACTCAGATACAACCATACGAACGTAAGTGTAGTAAAAGCTGGCCGTATTCGAATATTCCTCGTTTTATTCATGTAACAAAACAAGTTAGATTGGAATATTCCGCGTTTACTACAACTCGTTGGAATACGACAACTATACGACGGAGATATAATTTGAATACAACGTAGTTAAATACTCCAATTCGACCTTGTTTTGTAATCGAGAAAAGTTTATATACTTACGTAATACGTAAAAGTTTATATTAAAGAAAATAATAATTACAAATAATTGCATAATTATAAAAAATTGAATATTACTATCTGCGTAAATTTAAAAAAAATAATACACGCTAAAAACTATGGGAATATTACTACGTATACAAACACGTCTAGCATAGAGTGGAGTTATAGCGGTAGATTGGAATATTCCTTATTTTATTCCCGAAAACGCCTTGGCTTCTTTGAATAATGGTCGTATTCCTTTAAATTGTCTCGCTCTTTGAAATTCGGCGCCAATGCCTGTAAATACAACTTGGAAACGAAACGTCTTGTCGAGTACTTTTCCTGGAGGAATACTACGCACCACTTTTTACTCGGTCCAAAATTAAAATTTCTAGTGTTTCCGAGATATTTCGTTCTCAATCGAGTAGAGAAGAACGTTATCCAAGCTTTCAAATTTACGTCGATGGAAGCAGAGACACAACGATGGAATCGAAGATATGACTGGAAACAGAGTGTTCGTACTGAACGAGAGCAACAATCCGATCAGACTCACGCGAAGACCAAACACAAGAAAAGAATAAGGGACTGACATCAAAATGGCTCGCGGCGACGATTCGTCGACGTACTACTCGTAATCTACCTTCGTATTTTTATTAGAAGATATCATTATTATACTTAAACTCCAAACAATCATCAAGACAATCGAATATCCGTAATATGATCCGAATACGACCCAAATAAAATCGAGAAACTTCCAAGTGTGTAACCTAACAAAGTAATTCAAAACATCTAAACACAATAATATTCATATAAACAATAAATATTACGAAAATAAAACTGAGCGTAGAAATAAAATTGAAATAAAATCAAAAACAACTGAATAAAACTAAAAAACTCTTAAAACTACAATAATACAACTAAGCGCTTTATTATTATTTTTTTCTACTGGTGTTCTTAACTCGAGAAACATGAAATGCAGATGTCGACCGTCCGCTGTGAGGAGGTGACTGATGTAGTCCGCAGCCTGCGTCAGGTTCATCATGAGTAATCTCGATCGACCGAATATTCGCTGGTCTTTGATTTGCCTCCGTATCCCCGTGACAATATTCTCACTCCGCAAATACTACAGGTGTTGGAGGCATGACAAAATGTCGTTCAAATTAGGTGGGAAAGAGCTTGGATCTGTCATTCGATGAAATCGCGACTTTTGATCGGGATGCCGAACAGAGGACCAATGCCGAAGTGGAAGCTACGTCCATCGGCGACAACGAATGCTCGTAACATAAAGCCGATGTAATATTAGTAGTATGCAAGAGGGGATACTTCGATCCCATTCGAGAACCTCTACATAAAATATCCGTCGTCAAACTTATTTTTTCCATCGAGTAATTTCGCTTTTCCTTCGGACCTCGATGCTACGGTGATAATTTAGTAGTCATTCTCCCATACAACTCGTGCTCGCGGCTCTCGTGAATATCTTATAGAGCGGTATCAACGCATAGCTAATTAAAATTAGATCGAATCGCTCAATCTGCTACATAAATGGGTTTCTGCTTTTGTTAACGGTTAGTATCTTATTTAATCATTATATTTACTTTATCGATCGATCGGTAATGGTAATGTTACATCGATTCCACGTGACATTTGATTTTGAAGCACACTTCTCCAGAGGTTGCCTCATGCACTCCCAATGCTGGACCAAGAATGTTGCGGTGGCGACGCACTCTTAAGTGGAACGCGTCACAAGTCGACCTATTCTTCGACGGTTAAACACTCGAAATAGTGAGTCACTCCCAACTTCTAACCTTGTTAAAGCTGTATTAGCTCGTGTAATGGTTAATAAAACATTTCATACTTGTTGAAATCGTATTTAGGTGCAAGACAAATTCAGGTGATGTTATCGCCGATGAACTTATGTGGATTGCCCAACCGGACGAGGGCCTTCCAAACCCGAGTCCAAGTTCAACAACCGAACTTCTATCCCCTCTATCGGTGGAGTTCGTCAGCAGATAATAACACCATCTCTTCGCTCCTAGCTTACTATGACTCGCAACATCGAAGCTATGAATGAATTAGTCGACGCCGTGAACAATGTGTCCACGAATATCAAGGAAACTTCGAGACCGTAAATGTTGGGTTGACGGGGATGCGGTGCGAAATCTACGAGTCGAGCCAAAAGGTTGATAGGATTGAAGCAACATTTATCAATCAAAGAACCCAAAATGGCTGTAGAATTCTAGCCAGCCGTGCCAGCGGTGTCCTCGCTGCTTGAATTTGATTCTTTGGGAGACACTCGCGGTGCATACCGTAACAACCTACTCGCCGAATTTGGAGACCCTACTTTTGGAGACCCCGTCGCTGAATTCGAAGACCCTACCGCTACCGCAACAATCCGGAGGGTGAGGAGGAGGACATCGTCATACTGCAGGGGTTGAAATCGATGTTCATGATCGAGCCGAGGTAGCATTATCCATACCTAGGCTCGATGCAGAGGGCGAAGCGCACGACGGAGTCTGGTGAAGAAGGTCGTGAAATCACCTTTCACATCCTTTCAATTCAAAAGAAGGAAGACGGTGAAGGATACAATGCACCGGAGACCCCCTCATTCTGGAATAACACCCCTCGCGCGCGGACCCCTCATCGTGAACCACTAGAGAAGCGAACACCAACATCCGACCGAGAAAGAGCCCTCCTCACTGGTGAACAAACCCCTTCACTGATATCTGCATT
Source organism: Papilionanthe hookeriana x Papilionanthe teres (assembly GCA_022702705.1). Classification (NCBI taxonomy): domain Eukaryota; kingdom Viridiplantae; phylum Streptophyta; class Magnoliopsida; order Asparagales; family Orchidaceae; genus Papilionanthe; species Papilionanthe hookeriana x Papilionanthe teres. Next base: position 59,862,722 of record CM040423.1, on the reverse strand, counting down.
AATCGAGAAGATTATTCGGGATACCAACGACGAAGAGACACCACAAAGGATGATGCACCGCTTGGATGATCCAGCCTCACCTCACCTCTGTCTTCGACCACCCAACTCCACAGGAAGTTGCACCAACGACCCGGATACTTCGAAATCATTAGTGTTGTATCAACCGAAATTACCCGTGCTCTCCCAATGGTATTTCTATAAATATTACTAAATCCATTTATATATGCTTCATTTAAACATCATACATTAAATTTGAAGTTCATTTCAGTACATGCAATGAAGAGTCGAGAGACATAACGAACGTATCCCAGTAGAGACCTTATCGGAGATGACCAGCGCCATGTAATCGAACGGTTCTGACAAATTATAAGATGCTCGTACGATGCACCAACTTTTATATAATGTTCTTGACATATCTTTAATACATAACTCGACATTAAATGGGGTTGATTTTAATGCAGGAGTGATATTATCATAAACCAACGCTTCGTTGTTAGATCGTGGGATGCATTGACGACTTGCTTTTTAATGAGTTTATCGGTAATGATCATGTTGATGCCTCGCCGCCATGCTCATACTAAATGAAGAGGATGCATCCCGATAAGTACCGAAATACAGTTTATGTTTCCATTATTTTGGGTAATGCCCTTGTATTAGCTTGTTTGACATATTAATGAACGACACTAAAATTTTAACTAAATATCGTTTCCTACGGAGTTATCATAAAATGGATGTGCGACTCCTTATCAATTTCCGAGACACATCACTCCCACAACCAGATATGCGACTCGGATTTTATATTTTGTCCTATCGCGCATAATTCTCATTGGGTGTTGTTGGTTCGTGATCTAAAAAATAAAAAGTGGCGAATATACGATTCTCTACTCCAACGACATACATGAGGATCTTTACGAAAGACTTTGTGAGTATATAATGGACGATAATTTAATTTCATCGACGCGTGTAGATCGAATAAGAATCGTTATATCGCACTTTGTCATCAAACTATTCTGATGCGCTTAACCGTGAATGCTTCAAGAATAGGAAACCCGCGTCATGTAGGTGTGGCTCGCGTCAAAGGTATTCCTGCACGTACGAACGGCGTTGATCGCGGCATGTTTGTCTCGCAAATATATTGAAAGACTAACCTGTCTACTCCCGATCATCGGAAGCAAGAGCGGAACTAGCAAGTCGAAATGCGCCATGATCCGCGCTCAACTAGCATACGACCTCTGCATGTGGTTTCCATTCGTTATTAAATACGATCGAAAAGAATCGACGGTGATTAAATTGGTTTATTGCTTTAAGTCTATTGTTGGTCATCGAATACAATGTATGTTAGTTGTTTTGATGGAAAATTCCAATGCTTCATTTCTTTTCATCATTTTTTGGTGTATTGGATAAATTATATCATTGCGCCATCGACTTGGATTAGCGGTTGTTGCGGTGTTATTACGAGTGTATCGGATGAATTTTTACAGCATTTATTACGGTTTCTTCCAAATCAAGTCACAACTCCGAATAAAACGAGAATAATACAAAAATACAACTAAAATAAAACAAGAGAGAGACGGGACTTTTAATGGTTCACAAGATACTAACTCGAAAATACTACAATACATCTACAAGATCGCTATTTATTTCTGGTGTATAGTGGATGATATCGACGTCGTATTCGGTCAGAAGGCCAGACGAGTTGGAGGAACACACGGAATATTCAATACAACCGGCTGTTGTCCAGGATCAAACAAGGAATATTCCAATACAACCGCTTTACCTCCAATCATGGCCGAGCGCGGTCAGTATCTAAGTAATATTCCCATCGTTTTTAGAGCAGTATTATGTGTTATTAAATTTAAGTCGATTGTAATATTAAAATTTTAATAATTATGCAATCTTATCTAAAAATTATTTCGTTTCTTATAAAGTCTTAAGTGTTACGTAAGTATGTCAATCGCTATATATTACAAAACACCGAATACGGTGGACCGTATCTTCGAAACATTTTGCCGAATACACTGAGCGTAAATTTAATAACATATAATACACTCTAAAAACGATCTGAATATTACATGTATACAACCGCGCCGAGGCATGTATCGGGTAGAAAGCCGTTGTATTGGAATATTCCTTGTTTTATTCATTGACAACGCCGGTCAGTATCGAATATTCGTCGTGTTCCTCCAACTCGTCTCGCTTTGTTATCGAATAAGATCCAAAAAAGAGTTTTTTTATATTAAATATTTATAATACATTTTTTTTAAATATACTCTTTCGAATAAAGAAAAAAGTGTATTCATAAATTAAATTCGCGCCATCGCCGATGAAAGCTACGCACCTAATATCGCTCCAATGCCGACGAAATACAACTCGGAAACGAAACGTCTCGAGTACTTTCGCTCGAGGAAAGCTACGCATTTATACCGCTCCAATGCCTAGAAATACAACTCGGAAACGAAACGTCTCGAGTACTTTGCCGTGAGGAAAGCTACGCACTTATACCGCTCAAATGCATAGAAATACAACTCGGAAACGAAACGTCTCGAGTACTTTGCCCGCTACGCATTTAATAGCCCTCAAAAATTTAAATTTTTAGATTTTCGCAGTATTGCGTTTTCTAATCGAGTAGAGAAGAACATTAGAAGATACGATGGAGTCGAAGACCAAAAAAGAAGAAGGGACTAGCAGCAGAAATGGTCACCGGCGACAGCTCGTCGAGGTAATAGCCTTAATCTACATTCGTATTTTTATTAGGAGATAACATTCTTATACTTAAACTCCGAACAATACCGAAGTACAACTGGATAAGTCGCCATACAATCTTTCCTCTTTTAGAAATAAACTCTACTTTGTTGCGATTCTACATTAACCTTATAATTTTTGTCTTCATTTTCTAAACAACAAGGGAGCCTCGCATTTATTCACTACCACTCACCTTTTGGAGGAAATATCACTGAAAATGATCTCTCGTCTCTCCATCACCTATCGTAGATATTAGAAATTTTCGGAAAACGTGAGTATAATTTATTATGGAATTATCATTTTTACTAATTTGGCATACCTCTTTCAATCATGTAACTATGATATAATTAATCAAAATATTGGTCTCTTTATAGGTGCAAAAAATTTCATGCAACATCTTCATCAAAAAGGGTAGGAAAATACATGGTCTTTGAAGATTGGGGCATGAATTGGCACGACAAGCAAGGATATTTAAGATTTCTTCGTAGTTGTGCCGATAGCGAAAATAAGTAATGCTCTCTTCTTGCTTGGATTGGTAAGCGATAAATATTTTTAACATTTTTATAATACAATTCTCAATATTCATTTATACTTTATATATGTATTATAAAGCAATATTCATCAAGCATAAATATCTCAATATTTTAGTGAGGAGATGCGGATTCAAGAAAGAATCGAGATTGGTTTACATTATCTCCCGATACTGCAAGTCAAGGGCATCTTTTTTCCAAATATACCGCGGGGTTAGTGTTGCTACGTGAAGAGACATCTCGCGCGCATGGGATCGATCTTTTGAACGAGATATCGAATAAAGTACATCAGTGTCGAGAAAAGGTTTCAAGAATCTTCCATAAAATGAGTTGGAAAAAATGGTCTGTTCTACCATTTATTCATCGCAACAATTTGTTATGTGGAAAACCAACTTTGGAAGTCGATAATAGATGGCTAAGTGAAGACCTCGTCGAAAGAAGATTCTGCAGCTGATCTTTGCAAATGGAGTCATGAATATGTATTGTTTTTCAATATGAGTTTTTTATCAATATGATGTAAGCAGGGGCTCAAATTGTAAACTTTTGATCTAATCTAATCATGCCCTATCGTGGTTGTGTCCTAGTAATATTACCATCGTTTTTAGAGTGTACTATCTAGTATTAGAATTACGCAATTCGTAAATTTTAAGTATTGCGTTAGTGTATAAATCGTTTGCTGAATACAACTCAAAAAATTCCCTGATATATCCAAGATCCAACTGAGATCAATGATAAATCGACGTGCGATTTTTCTGTGGTGTATTGGGATTATATCTCCGTTGTATTACGGTCGTAGTGCCGACGAGTTGGAGTAAAACGCGGAATATTCCAATACAACCGCTTTACCTCCAATCATGAACGAGCGTGGTTGTATCCTAAGTAATATTCCCATCGTTTCGAGAGTGTACTATCTCGGTATTAGAATTACCCAATTTGTAATAATAAAATTTTGATAATTATGCAATTTTATCTAAATATTATTTCCCTTATTGTAAACTTTTAAGTATTACGTTAGTGCATAAATCGTTTCAATTACAAAAGAAGACTTGGATATGCTTGAATCGTTTCAATTACAAAAGAAGGTCGTATCCTCGATATTTTAAGTATTACGTAAGTATGTAAATTTTTTTCAATTACAAAAAAAAGACTGAACACGTCGGACTGTTTCTTCGAAACAGTTTGCCGAATACAGCTCAAAAAATTCCCTGATATTTTCACAATGTAAATGGAGATCAATGATAGATCGATGTGAGAGTTATCTCTACTGTATTGGGATGATATCGGCGTTGTGTTCAGGTCGTAGTGCTGACGAGTCGGAGTAAAACGCGGAATATTCCAATACAACCGGCGTTGTCCACGAATAAAACAAGGAATATTCCAATACAACGGCTTTCTACCCAATCATGCCTCAGCGCGGCTAGTATTTAAGTAATATTCCGATCGTTTTTAGAGTGTATTATATGTTATTAAATATAAGTCTGGTTGTGATTTTAAAATTTTAATAATTGTGCAATTTTATCTAAAAATTATTTCCTGATTATGATATTTTAAGTATTACGTAAGTATGTAAATTTTTTTCAATTACAAAAAAAAGATCGAACACGTTGGATCGTTTCTTCGAAACAACTACCGAATACGAACTTCAAAAAATTCCCCGATATTTTCACAATGTAAATGGAGATCAATGATAGATCGATGTGCGAGTTATCTCCGCCGTATCGGGATGATATCGGCGTTGTGTTCGGTCGTAATGCTCGACGAGTTGGAGTAAAACGCGGAATATTCCAATACAACCGGCGTTGTCCACGAATAAAACAAGGAATATTCCAATACAACGGCTTTCTACCCAATCATGCCTCAACATGGTTGTATTTAAGTAATATTCCGATCGTTTTTAGAAGTGTATTATATGTTATTAAATATAAGTCTGGTTGTGATTTTAAAATTTTAATAATTGTGCAATTTTATCTAAAAATTATTTCCTCGATTATGATACTTTTAAGTATTACGTAAGTATGTAAATTTTTTTCAATTACAAAAAAAAGATCGAACACGTTGGACTGTTTCTTCGAAATAGTTTGCCGAATACTCAAAAAATTCCCTGATATTTTCACAATGTAAATGGAGATCAATGATAGATCGATGTGCGAGTTATCTCTCGTCGTATCGGGATGATATCGGCGCTGTGTTCGGTCGTAGCGTCGACGAGTCGGAGTAAAACGCGGAATATTCCAATACAACCGGCGTTGTCCACGAATAAAACAAGGAATATTCCAATACAACCGCTTTCTACCCAATCATGCCTCGCCATGGTTGTATTTAAGTAATATTCCGATCGTTTTTAGAGCGTATTATATGTTATTAAATATAAGTCTGGTTGTGATTTTAAAATTTTAATAATTGTGCAATTTTATCTAAAAATTATTTCCTTGATTATGATACTTTTAAGTATTACGTAAGTATGTAAATTTTTTTCAATTACAAAAAAAGATCGAACACGTCGGATCGTTTCTTCGAAACAATTTCGCCGAATACAAACTTCAAAAATTCCTCGATATTTTCACAATGTAAATGGAGATCAATGATAGATCGATGTGCGAGTTATCTCTCGCCGTATCGGGATGATATCGGCGTTGTGTTCGGTCGTAGTGCCGACGAGTCGAGTAAAACGCGGAATATTCCAATACAACCGGCGTTGTCCACGAATAAAACAAGGAATATTCCAATACAACGGCTTTCTACCCAATCATGCCTCATCATGGTCAGTATCTAAGTAATATTCCGATCGTTTTTAGAGCGTATTATATGTTATTAAATATAAGTCGGTTGTGATTTTAAAATTTTAATAATTGTGCAATTTTATCTAAAAATTATTTCGATTATGATATTTTAAGTATTACGTAAGTATGTAAATTTTTTTCAATTACAAAAAAAGATCGAACACGTTGGATCGTTTCTTCGAAATGATCTATGAATACAGCTCAAAAATTCCCCGATATTTTCACAATGTAAATGGAGATCAATGATAGATCGATGTGCGAGTTATCTCTCGCTCGTATCGGGATGATATCGGCGTTGTGTTCGTGTCAGTAGTCGACGAGTTGGAGTAAAACGCGGAATATTCCAATACAACCTAGGCGTCATCCACGAATAAAACAAGGAATATTCCAATTCAACGGCTTTCTACCCAATCATGCTCAACATGGGTTGTATTTAAGTAATATTACAAGTGGTTTTTCGATCGTATTATCTCGTGATTAAAACAATGATGCAACGAATCGGGATAAAAAACACAACTTAAAGGGTAAAACACAAGGAGACCAAAAAAAGGTAACTCAATAAATCAACCATAAGCAATCTGTCTGTCATTCAATAAAATCAAAAACTATGTTCAAACAAATTATCCTATATGTTCATTAGCATCAGTAGAACAATTCTTTAGCAGTCTAGAATTCATCGTCCAGATTCATTAGCATGCTTGTGTATGTCTCTGTCCGTCATGATGGAGGCAGCTTCCTGAGTAATATGAATAAAAAAATTAGTAAACATCACGGATCGAATAGTAAATAAATAGCCTCGTCCACATTATAATTTACCCGACTTAAGGGAGCCGACGTTCCAAACCGGCTTGCCTCGTTTTGGAAAACCGTAGCATCACTGACCGACATCTTTATCCGTTCCTACATAAAATTTGACACTTTATGACGGAGACAAGATAAGTTTTAGAAATAAAAAATATTTCAAAGCAAACTAAACTTACTTTTTCTTTTCATATTTTTTTCCCAATATCCTTTTAATCTTGAATTAGATATCCCTTTAGACGCACCTTTACTCGGGTCATTCGCATTTCTCTCTTTACTACTGGTCTTCTTCTTAGTTGTTTTTGCCTTTGTCGGGTTCTCTCCCATGTAATATTTCATCAAGGCCAAGTGTTAGTTTGTTTAGTGTATCTAAGCACAAACTTCTCAAAGAACTTCATGGCCTCGCGTTCTTGTACTTATCCGGTACGCTAATTTATGAACACGTGTGCGATATATAAGACCACTCGAGACGATTGGCAACATTCGAGACCCCTTAAGATGTTGATATTCCAAACTTTTGTATATGTCCCTTTTGCATGTGTACACCATCGAAGTAATATGTGTTTCTCGTAAATTTTGTACACGTTATCATGCCGAAGAACCCTCAGAGCGCGAGCACACAAGTAACCCCATCATTTCAAATTTTTTACAATCGCACGCGATATCCAAATTAGCTCGTCTAGTTTCACAATCCAAGATTTGTCCGTGTCTCTATTATCGAAGGTTCTTATGTGAAATTCTCGAATCATTGTCAGCAAATCCTTCCAAAGCAAGTCCACCCAAACCATGAAGAAACTCGACTCAAACTTCGAGTATAAATTCCGCGTGTAAAGTAAAGCAACCCCGCCTCGTAACGTAGCCGCATTTTACCGCAGGACAATAGCAGATTGCTCGCATCGGAAATCTTCATCCTTCTCATTTCTTCGCCAAGTTTTAGCAATATGTTCAAGGGCCGTAAAACATTCAGCTACCGTGCTCGTTGGCTCGTAGTAAACTATGACAGTATGTTATTAGTCGACTCACTCCTCTCGCGTAGATAGGATCCCCATTCCGAAAATGTCTTTATCGAATGCCGTCGACCAACGATGCCTTATATTATACAATTCATCCAACCATACATTTTCCCGAAGTTCTCCTATCTCAATCATTTCGCCCCAAGTTTCTTCGAATTCAGCCTTCGAGTCACATCTACGCATGCATTTAAAAAAGAGATCGTGTACTATCTTGTTTTTCCCCGAACCACAATGCACTTTTGAGGATAATTTTTCGTATATATGCCATCGACATAATCTATGTCTAGTGTGCGGCAAGCACTCTGGATCGCTTCTACTCATCGCTCGATCTTGGTCGCTGAATATTGTGATTGGGTGCTTGTTATTCATTATACGGATAAGGGCTTCGAATAACCACTCAAGGACTCGATCGTTTCATCCGACAAAAGCCAATCGCAAAAAGCACATTCTCGCCACTGGTGGTTCACACCGACAATCCGCGCACAACATAGAGTTGTATTTATTCGACCTATAGCTTGTGTCAAATATTATGACATCACCAAAACAATCATAATCGAGTCCGGACATCCCATCACTCCATAAGAAATTCAACAAACCGCCCGACTCATCAATTCGGACGTCCCACGCAAACATTGGATCCTCGGCTCGCCGTGCAGATGAATAGTCGTAGTAAGGAATTAGCATCCCCAAGTTCAATGTGTAATCTTCTCTCTTTGTAAGAGATTATATGCATCCCTCTTCGTACGCTCTAGGTTCTCCACTCCACCAACTTCGTGGCTAGGAAGCTAAACGCATCGGTGGTTCTAATCCTCGCTTTCGACATCGATCCGAGGACATCCGCACCGATGTCACTCATCTTTCTCGCTCGAACGCAATAAGTGAGTGTCGCCAACATTCGCCAACGGATGGTTATGACTTTCTATGAATTTCTTTACCGACCAGCCTCCTCGACATCAACTAGCATATCGGATCATGGCAGACAACCACTCCTCGTATCCGCTCGCTTGTACCTCACCGATACATCGTCCTTCAATTCTCTCTTCATACCAGTCCTTACCACAAACAAACTCCCTCGTCTCGATCCTCCTCGAATTCGCCAATAACCAATGTGGTCCTTTCGCACAAAGAATCCAACAATGTGTGCATAGGCACAATATTTTTCATGTGCCTCCTTCTCATTATCGATAACAAATTAAGCAACATGTTTACAAGTGGATCATCGGAAGCGCCGCGATCATCGAAGCACCGTGATCATCGGAAGCACTCGTCTCTCTCGAGTATCCGCAATCGAAAATAGATTTGAATGTCCGTATCACTATACTTAACAACCAATAATACAAAAATAATATCATGATATCACCACAAGAACACCATAATAATAACTATAAAAGCATTGGTGTTTTTCGTGTTTTATCACGAATAATACACTCCAAACTAGAGAGCATCGCCTTCAAATTACCTAAATAAAACCACAAATAAATCAAGCAAAGTTACTCTTAAGAAATCGCCTTAATACCACCACAAAATTCCCAAATTAACACCACGTAACGCTAAAAAAAAAAATTAACAAATATACTTTTCTCAAACTACCTCGATACACCCATAATATTACCATAATACCATCATGTCCCACTATGAAAGAAAACTCGACGTTACTCTTTGAAACTACTGGCATACTACCGTAATAAAACAAGAATAGAACAAATTTTATTAAGTTTTATTTAGGTAGTTTGAGGATACTAATCCAAATGCTTTAATAAATATAATAACAAAGAAACGCACCCTCCACCAAACTACTAGAATACTACCTTCAAATCGCCAAAATCAAGCCAACTTAAGTTACTCTTAAGAAACTATCGAATACCACGACAAAACTACCAAAATATCACCACGTACCGCTGAAAGAAAACTTCGGCATATATACTTTCCCGAAACTACCCGAATACAACCATAATAATACCAAAAAATATCATGGCTCTTTAAGAAAGATCACTCGACTTTGTTCTTCCGAATCTACTGAGCATACTACCTTAATAAAACTTAAAAACAATGAAACACCAATAAAACATCGCATACAACTAAATTTACCAACCCGAGTGATTTCTTCATCGCAACCTAAACTAAGCTCGCGAATCTGTTTCGTCCAATATATTTTGAGATTCGAACTCATCGTCGACTCGATCGGTAGTTTTTTCCGCAAACCGTAGAGATTCTTTAGCTTTAGTGTTAAAATCAAAATTCAAATTCTCGCTCCTCACTCCACGACAAGCGTAGGTCGACAAAAACCCTAAATGTCGAATCCTAAAGATAATGGAGACAAAAATGCCTTTACGCATTCGTGGGGAAATAAAGCGGCAAAAATTTCGTCCCTAAACACCTCGGTCGGGTCTGGTCAGCGAACCGAGATAAAAGCCTTTTTTTTCAAACGTGCCATGGTGGGGTCCGAAATCCACGTGGCGCGTTTTTAATCGGGCTACCTGACGTACTACACGTACGCGGTCCGACCGAATAAAAATTCCTTGGATACTGACTCTCGAAGGAGAACACGAAGCTTCGTAGTCGTCCAAAGCAAAATATATGCAAAACTAACTTTCAAGCCCTAATACAGCACATATGTAAATAATTTCAAATGAATGAAAGATATAGGAAAAAAAAAAGCATAAGAATGGAAAACGGGATTATTTTAGCCTTTCTTCTACTATAGCTATTCCCACAGTACTATAGCAAGCTATAGTACCACGGTAATTTTGTGTGGTATGCTCCAACGTCAGTCTCCCGTGGTTGGAAGGAACTTCGATCTCACTCGTCGAAGCTTCTATTTCCTCACCGTATGACATCAGGTCAGTCACGTTGTAGGTGGCAGAAACATTGTAATCTTCCGATAAATAAATCTTGTTGGCGTTGACATTCCAAAGTACCTCTTCATAGAATATTTATCCATCTTATTTTGGCACAATGATAATTGGAACTGTGCACGGATGTGCATCATCATGAACCAAGTCTCGAACCATTAAATTTGGAATTGACTTCTTCCCTCTCGTACTCGCTCGAGTGTATTTGATAAACAAGTATGTTAAGGAGGATTCAACTTTGGGACGAACTCTATGGGAGGCTTAGCAACTCTCACTAGCAACTGCTTAGGAGAGTCCCATCTTCTCCTTTGGTAGGTTTTGGATTCCATTGAAGAATTTTCTTTCCCACCAAGCTCCTACGACATCTTTCAAAGTTGTGATTCATCCATTCTGCCTGATCATCTGCCAGGGGGTACACTGCTGAATAGATTTAACACCCAATTGACTCCACATAGTTTTTCAAAAGTGGCACAAAAGAGCCTCATCAATAATATGTTTGACCTCCTCCCTCAACAGGGTCCACTTAGGAAGGAGCCTATCTACTTGAAAAGTTTGAATTTCTCTTATTTGCGGTTGTTGGGTGTCTGTTATTGGTTCCTCGTACTGACCCCTTGGACCACAAATATGAATTCTATTGCAGTCTTTCTAATGGCATTAGCTTTAAGCTTTTCTCCATTATCAGTTGGGATCCTGTTTTTTTTCCTTTGTATCCTCACATTCTTCTGTGTCTGCTGTGTCATTGCCTATTTCTTCAACAGCTTCCTGATCAGTGAAATATATCATTCCTCTAGTTGTACAATTTGTTTCAATATGCTCAAATTTGTGACATTTGAAAAACTTTCTGGCTGGGATAAATTTAGGGAAATTGGTTCGCTCCGCATGTTCTCTAATTTAAATCAGTTTCTCCTCAGGCAGGGTCGACTTGGATGTTCCCTTGGGTATACTCTGGCTGTAAGATCCTAGAGTTGAATCTTGGTCGTAAGATATGGTGGTCACCTAGTGATGTGGTGGTTGTCTGAAACCATGTGGCCGTCGAAATATGACAAATCCACAATTACTTCAAAATTCTGGCTTTTCAGATATGTGAAGCCACTTCTTCGAGATAGAGATTCTTCATTCCTGGAATTCCTATGGTGAAAGAGTTTCACTTCATTCCTTTGATCTAGCAAGTCACCATTGTGGCTATGTCCGGATTGCCTCTTCTCGAAGATGGCAAGCCTCTGTTGTAGTTAGCAGGTTTCCCACTGTATACCTCCCTAGAAACCTCTTGGACACTTTTTTGTGAATTTCTCATAAACAGATTCGCGTCATTTGCCCTCGATCAGGCTTCCGCGTAACTGAAGCCTGGTGGGCCCATAACCCATAAGTCCCATGATAGAAATCTGGCTCTGATACTAATTGATACTCGACTTAACTCAAATCATAATAGGAAGACATTTTATTATACCAAAAATAACTAGGTTACAATCAAGGCTCGGAACACGAAAGGAAATACAAAAGAACATGAATCGGGGAGGGACAGCCGGTGGACAGCGGGGAGAGGTTCTAGGATAGGTGGTGGCAGGCTGGACGAGGGTAGGCAGGTTTCTGGCTGGAGCAGCAAGAGGGAGAGGGGTTTCTGATTGTAGCTGGGAGCAGGAATGGGTGTTGGTTGTGCTGGCTGTAAGGGTCAAGGTCTGTAGGTGGCTGTAAGCAGGAAGGGGAGTGGGAGGTGCTGGATAACGGCAGCAGGCGTTGCCGTATGGTAGGTTGGCAGGCTGGAGCTGTGGAAAGTAGGGAAAATAGCAACGACGGTGACCTCGGGATGAGTTATAGCTGGACCATCAACTCGTCGTTGGATACAGATTTAGGAGGGGGAGACCCCTCTCCTTGGATGGCAGCCCTAACCCGAACCTAAGGCCGGCCACATGCTGAACCGACCCCTTGCTGAACTGGCTGGTTAATGTATAAGGATATGAAGTTTGATGAATGATCTCATTCTTTGTAGAAAAATGAAATATTATTTTTGGTTAGAAATGTAGAATGCAGACAAACCTTAGATATGCTCTGAGCATATACACCCATGCAGATTGATAGGGATCATCAACAAAAATACCGAACCATCTAATTTCTAAGTGGATAAGGACAAAACTCGGATCTTAAATATTTGAATGAACCAACTAAAATAATACACTACTAGGACTAGACATGGATTAAGGACAAGACACATGATGATTTTTTCCTAGTTCACAAACGTTATATTCAAAGTTGATAGAGGATATAGTAACAAATTTTTACAGGCTTATTGAAGGATTGCCAAAAGGGCATTCCATTGGTACAACATAATGGTGGGCGAAAAAGTTAGAAATGACCTTAATTGTTAAATAATAAACTCCATCAGTTTCAACACCTCTGCTAATTAACTTTTTTGTTGAGATCGTGAAAAGCACATTGAAGGGGATATATATATATATATATATATATATATATACATATATATATATATATATATATATATATACATATATATATATATATATATTTTCTGAAGATCTGAAAATATCAAAACTCCATATCAAACACATTGCAGGTCCAAAGGCATCTCCAGTTAAGGATTGAAGCACAAGGAAAGTATCTGAAGAAGATCATCGAAGAACAGCAGCGACTCAACGGCGGATTCATGCCAATTTCGGCAGACCAATCCTCTGAAGATAAAACAGATTCCTCGACTCCTACGCCGACCGCCAAATCTTCCCTCCACGCAAAATCTGATACAAACCTCTTAAACAGCCTTTCTTTCGAAGACTCCCATCACGAACCCCACACGCCAGAAACAGGCTCGCCATTGATGAACCTGAAGCACGAACGCCAGGTTAAGAGACAGTGAGTTCAATCTCCTTGTTCCTGCTGGGTAGATTGTCCTTAGCTGAATGTCCTATAGTATATATGTTTTCAGGCTTATCAAGCTTTTGTAGGCCTATTTCCTGGGAGGCTTTGATACTCAGAGAACATATATTTGTTTGAGATGGTGTTTGTCAATTCATACAAAGCAAGGTATGATACTATTCTTTGTTGTCTTATTTGTATATTTATGTAGTTATTATTTGCTTCAATTAAAATGGATAAATTTTTATTTCAATGGCATTTATTGTCTGTAAGATCTGCAGTAATTTTTTATGACCGTTTAAACACAATCATTTTATGTGAGGGGCATTTACATACATACCACCCAATTCCTAAATATTTACATATCTAACAACTAAACTTTGCCTTTTTTACATTCATACCTCATAGATGTTTCGTATCACATAAAAAGTAAGATGTGCATTCTTGTAATTAAATAAATTTAAATAAAATTTTAGTAAATTAAATGTTTAAGGTTTGTGTAATTGAATGGTATCTATGTAAATCTTCCTCTGTATAATAAAGGCTTATTGCTCTCAATTAAATGTTCAATATTTATTCATACAAGGTTTGTGTACTTTTATTTATTTCTGTAATTAAATAAATTTATAAAATTTTAAAAAATTGAAATATAGATGGAACTTGTTTGAACATTGATCCGCTTGTTCAGTTGTATATGTGAACATAATCGTCTCTTTGACAAATAGCTTGCTAAGAATAGGGGTGTAATCGTCTCTTTGTGTTCGGCTCGTTTATATTTTGAGCTAAAAAAAGTGATGTTCAGCTCGTTTGCTTAATAAGCCGAACACGAGCCGTTCACGAACAAAGAATTATTTTGACAACCCTAATCATGTATTCATAACCATAAGATGTTAAGGATTGAGGTAAGATTTTAATTTTTTTTAATATTAAAACATCATTTTAATCTAATTTAATAATTTTATTATATTTTCTTAATTAGTATTGTAGCCTAAGTCAATTAATTTTTTTAAAATACTACAAATAAATATATATATGTAATTGATAAGTAATATTTCGAGTCAAAACGAGCAAAACACGAACTAACAAATATTTATATGTGTTCGGCTTGTTAACTTAGTGAACGAGCCGAACACGAGCTGCTCGCGAACAACAAGCCGTTTTGACAGCCCTAGCTAAGAATTTAATAAAATGCTTCAGCTTAATTATTTTTTGATGATTTATTTTATATTTCATATGTATTTTAAAAAGAATATATTATTATTTGAGGTATGAGTGTCACTAAAACAGAATTGATATGGAAGAATATTATATTTTTATTAAAGAACTAATTGAAGTCTAAGGTGCAAATGGAGAAGAGAAAAGTCTTTTTAAGATTTATTAAACAAAGATTTCTCCGTGACTAGGAAAATATGCAAGTCGAATTAGGTCGCAAATGAAGCTTTAGAAAAAATATTTGGTGAAACAAAATTTTGCTTGCATTGGCATTGACTCTTAGGGTCTGTTTGAGACAGTTATAGTTGCTTTAAGAAACAACTATTAAGTTGTTGCAAAAGAAATTATTTTTAAAAAAATTAGGGTGATTTTTAAAAGTAAGACCGTAGTTGTCTGCCAGTCACCACACTTTAACAGGTCAGGTTGAAAAAAAAAACAGTTTTCTATCAAAAAAAATTTTAAGAAATCACAAAAAAACAATTTGATAAACATAACTGTCGTGGCGGTCTGAAAAACAAAGCAGTTAGAGAACTATCCAAACAGATACTTAGGGTCTGTTTGGGGCAGCTACAATGTATTAATGCTGCACAGACAATGACTATGCATAAGAATCATTACGTAGAAGTTGTTGCGTATAAACCGCTTTTGCAATTAAAAACAATCATACAGCAATCGTTTTTAATAAAACGACAATTTCATTCTTATATAGTAATGTAGTTTGCAACATAACTGTCATATCAATATATTTGATACTTTAGAAACAAAAATATACTTTAGAACAATACAAAAAATAAGATATAATATCACTTAACAGTGATTATCATGATTGCTAAAATAAAGAAAAAAATATTAAAATAACATTTAATAATATGATACATTATTTTTAAAATGCAGACAACATATGTCACGAGCTATGCTGTTCTCTAGGTGTACTCTTCATGCTCGATCACTCAGCTGTGGAATCTTCCAGTCTACCTGCCCTCCGGAAGTAGTAACAGTTCTTCGTGATTTTCCGCGGGCAATTATATAACTGTCTCCCATAGCTATGCGACTGACGTGAAGTCATCAGAGAACTCTGAAGTTCGCAATGGCACTGCAATCCTCGGGATGTATAAAAAATCTTCGAGCTCATCTTTCATAAATGCTTTAAAAGACAATCCATTAGACATATCACAAGTATAAATTGAGAAAAAGAAGTAAATAATTACAGTTTTGTGCATACGTAAGGTTTTAGAGAAGTCAATATACTAACCAACAAATATATCACTACAAGAATACAGTAGAACTTATAAAAAAGGGTTCTTAGTTGCCTTTAACCTACGTAATATCAAGCTCGTGTGTGTTACATATACATATCACAAAAAAGGTCATTTAGAAGAACCTAAAAAACTGCAGTACCTAAAAGAAGAGAGGAACTTGGTTGCTTTTATCAGGATTTCATATGTGACACTAACCAACAAAAACTAACAGACTATCTAGAAGAACCCATAAAGTTGAATGTCTCATCATGGACCTCTTAAACGCACCAAAAGAAAAATAAAAGAAATACAAATGAAAAAAACACTTACAAATAGCGTAAAAAACCCAAACAATCAATATCAAATAAAGAATGAAAGGAAATAAACAATAATTGTATAAATAACAAATACAACAAACAATGAATCTCTTTAACAACCATTACAATTAATAATATAATGAATACTCAATCACCATTCTACTATCTCATCCGTAATTTATTATCTCAACTCTGTCATCTCGCTTGCACCTTTCCCGTTTTTAGTACAGGTTTTGGGAGTATTATTCTCATGTTGTGACAAAGAATGTCCAAGTCGTTACTCAAATGCCTCGGCAGGGACATGCTCACGATCCTCACTCGCCCTGCGGAAATCGATGTCATTGCGAGAAGGATGTCACCGATTGTAATTGTGGAGAACTATCGTGGCAATCACACTTTGCACCTTGGGAAACATGTAAGATGACATATCACGAAATATAACCTATTTTTTTCAAACAGCAAAAGTCCTTTCAATGACATTTTTCTTCCGTCAGACGTTACATTGCCGGGTTGCTCAAAGTAAGGTATGGTATCTCATATCAGGATATGATTTGAGATACCCTCGATGAAACGGATCTCTAACATCAACCAAATAATATTTACCTGATATGAATTGCATGATTAGTATTGCGGGAAAAATAAATTAGGAGAGTAGCTCAGCATCAAACATACCTATAGGTGGATGTGAGAAGTTGTACTTGTTATCCTGTGTTGCGGCTTTGAAAATTTGACTATCATGTGCACTTGCCTCCCAACCGGTCATGACAAAGGTGAAACACATATTGAGTCACATATCGCATGACATTCTATGTTGAGTCACAACGGTTGATGAATGCAGTCTTCTCGTTATTTGGAACACATACATCAATGCATGTTCCATCGATTTCTTCGATATAAATCTAGAAAGATAACGAAAGGATTACATGATTATGATGTTTATTTGAAAATTTAATGTAAGAAATTGGAGAAATTACCTTAAAGAATGACATGTATCTTGCATCGTATGAAATCTCTGTGGGGGGTCCGTTCGAACATAGGATCTATTGGTTTTATAAATTTTGAAGAAAAACTTAACAAATGCATTCAACCCTACTGAGAAGTATCTTCAAATTATTTCGGATGAGTGTTGAAATCACTCAATTTCTCCTTGCATTAATTTATTCTGTGATAATATATAGAGGGTTATCTTCAATACCTCTCGCAAAGTCTTCCTGTAAGAGCCACAAAGTCCATGATTTATGTGTACTTCCTCTAACTGATTGTTGAATATCGCCCGTGTCATGCATAATATATTGCTAAATCTCTTTGGGTGGCCCGCAAGCAACTGCCCAACCCATTTGTCCACAGTATATGAGGATTTCAAGCAAGGGGAGCGCTCTATGTACGAGTTATAATATTTGTATATCAAGCATATGACAACTGCAACTCTCCTTCTGCGTCTTTAGCTGGTTGTATCCATGTAGATCGGCATCGTGCTAGCTAACACATAAGCAATTAATGAATTAGATACAATCATATAAGGTTACGAAAAATACAATAAACATATACATATCAATTAATAAGCATATAAGTCATGTCCCAAGCAGTTGAAATATCTAAAGTAAAATGAAAAGCAATAAACAAATATAAATGTCCCATGCTATCGTAAATATTAAAAAAGTCTCTCAAATGTTCCTAAGCTCATAAAACTATTGTAGGTACGTCACCCTATGGTCATCTAGCATTTTGATGAAAAAATCTCTCCGGGTCGAATCTTCAAGCAACTCCATTGAAAACAAGTACAATGACAAGTCCTCAGAAATTTTCAGAATTGCATTCAGAATTTGCATAACCTGGCCACAGAAGTTACTTAAGATGTGTTGGGTTCATTGTTGCATGAAGCTACTAGTTGTGGCTTCTAAGGAAAGCAGTTCTCATTTTCTTTTTATTCTCAAACTGCGAAATCTTAGAACAGCTCTTGGACTCAAGTTCATGCAAGTCTGAGCTGCGGCTTTTGGTGGAATCACCCAATTGGTTGGCTCCCAAATTTTCGTTGGTGCCACCAAACCCCGTCTCACTGAGGGCATGTGCATTGTTGTTCATTGCCATGACACTCTCAAACATGCGATCCAAACTTCTCCTCTAACTCAGGATCGATTCCACTGAATTTTATTTTTTTCACAATAGATATTGCCTGCAAATACATATAACATCTAGTTCAATTTAAAAATAAAATTACAATTGACCAAATTGGGGGACATTTCAAAAATGTTTGATGTAAGTTTTCTGCCAACCACTTCTCGGAAGCATCAATCATTTGCTCCACCGAATCTTACCCCAAACCCGTCGACCCTCGTATCAACTCCTTCCAGCTTTTTCAATCCCTTTTGAGTTAATCTCACTTGTTTTTTTAATTGTATTTTATCGTACTCTATGTCTGTATTTTCTTTGAATTTTCTAATAATATTTTTCCATCATTCTTTTTTGAAAAGGTTGTAGGCCTATTTCCCAAATCGATCACTTTGAGGTGAATGTCGCAAAATATTATTCCTTGTTTCTTTGTCCCACATAACAGGTGAATTAACCACTTTGATCTTAACCATTGTACTATTAAGATGAAAAAAACTAATTAACATAAATAGGAATGTTACAATATCCCAAAATAAAGAAAAATTGTATTGCCTGCGACCTATGTAACTAACATTAGCCTACGTGACCAACTATGATCTACGTGGTCCACAACTTATCCAACTCCCTACTCTAGCCTACGAATGTTTTCGCAGCTCCCCGCTACGGCTTATGTGACCAACTATAACATATATGGTTCACAGCTCCTGCAGCTCCCTACTACGAGCTTTGTGGCCAACCGACACTCCTGAAGCAACTATCTTCGACCCTACATGGCCAACTACTACCTCATTTTTCAACTACGGACTGGCACAACTACAACCTTTACGACCCATTACAACGATTATTGTTGAACTATAGTTATGCATTAACATTATAATTTCATCTTCTATAATTTAATAGAAGTGGACCAATGTATTTATAATTATATAGTTAATCATTTCAACTAAGCAAAGCCCATGATTTTTTTTTCATTCGAGAATTTCTATGTAAAAAGCGAGGTGTCTCCTCTTGTTTAATTATCTTTTTTATGTGTGCTTGATCTCCTTCCAACGTTAATACTCTAAATTATTATTCTAATAATACGATTCTTCCTCCTTACAACACATATATATTTTACGGCGCATTTACACATATTTCACCCAATTATTTTTGTATTTATATATAAAAAGTCCAACTTCACATTTTTCTATTCATACTACTCAAATATTTTGTATAAGAAATATCATCATTCTAGTTTTTAAAAATATATTATCTTTTTATTCATAAGTAAGGTGGCCAGTGAGTCATTGAGATATATAAAAATTAAAGTTTAAATATTTGATAGGTTAAGATATAAGAATTGAGCGGAATGTGTATAAATCTTCTAGTTTTATAGACGGAATTTGATCATATGCAATAGCAATAGTTTTAAAAATTTTTAATAATTATCTTACATGCACATCGTATTCCAGACTTTCAGTTACGATCCTGAAGTTAGGTGTAAACGAGCTAAACACGAGCGAGTCAAGCTTAACTCATGTCCGACTTGTTTATATTTCGAGCTCAAAAAGTGTGTTCGTGTTTGGCTCGTTTGCTTAGCGAGCTGAACACGAGCCGTTCACTAACAAAGAGTTGTTTTGACAACCTAATCACGTACTCATAAGATGTTAAGGATTGGGGGCAAGATTTAAAAATTATTGTTTATATTAAAAAATCATTTGAATCTAATTTAATAATTTTTGCTCTATTTTCTAAATTAATACTTTTAATTGATTAGAAATCATTGTAGTCTTGTAGTCAATCAATTTTTAAAAAAATACTACTCCTCATAAATATATATATATATATATATATATATATATATATATATAATTGATGAGTAATATTTCGAGCCAAAACGAGCCGACACGAACAAACAAATCGTGTTCAGCTCGTTAACTTAAAGAATGAGCTGAATACGAGCTTCTTAATGAGTCAAACACGAGCTGCTCCCGAACAATCACAGCCCTATCCAAAAGTCTAGCGTGGGCATTTAAGGATATCTTTTAGGCACGCAGGATATCTAACAAGGTGCCATCTAAGCGCTACGTGTGATGATCCATACTATCCATGCTATAAGGGTGTTTTATTTGATCAATATCAGAAAATCAAATTGAACCGATCAAATTTAGTCGGCTCGGTTCAGTGTTGACTTTCAGTTCGATTTTAATTTTTATTTAATCAAATAAATCAAACAAAATCTATATTTTTTCTAAAAAAAATTATTATATTTTATTTTAATATCAAATAAATTAAAAAAATTAAAATTTTTACTATATTTAATATTTAATTAAAATAAATAGATGATTCATGAAATTAAATTAATATTTTAGAAATAAGTTATATAATTTGTAATACTTATTGTTAGTCAAATTTTAATAGATAATTAAAATGTTAATTTTTTTATAATTAAATCATTTAAACTGAATTATTTGATTTTTTCAAACTTTAAATTGATTCCATTTTTTAGATTATAAATTTTGATTAATTTAGAATGCATACTGACCGTGAAATTATTTTATACGGACGTCATTTGTGTTCGGGTCTAATGACATTTATTTTTTCTTTTTAAATATATATTAAAGTGAGGCTCACTGAGGATATTTTTATTAGTTCACGTTACAGTTCTTCGTATGTAATAAGTTTTCCCACTTCGAGGGCAAACTTGTCCCGCCTTCGTCTTCCTCTTCTTCGGACTATTCAGCGGTCTTCAAAGTCGCGAGTCGCGACGCAATTGTTGCGCTTCTGCTCATCGTCCACTTGCTCCTCTGTTATTGCTTCGCTTCCCTTCCTCTCAGTTTTGATTCAGAGAAACAGGGAGTGAGGTTTGAAAGGGGAGAATTTTCTGATGAATCTAAGACGAGGTTTCTTCTTGAGAGCCGCACTATTCGTTCTCCTTGCCGGTTCTTCGGCGGCTGCTCCCTTCATCTCCGGTGCGAATCTCTGCTCGCTCACATTGTCATTTGGGTTTTCTATGGTATAGTTAGCATTGTTGGGCTTATTTGACAGTTATTCTTTGATTTTGATAATTTTGCGTAGGTGATGTCTTCCTAGGTCTTGGAACTACTGGTCGGAATCTTCTGCAGGAAACACAGAGTAATTCCATTTTCTTATCATGAGTTCAAAGATTTGATTTTGCCCTTTTGTCAAAGTTTGAGGGTACTATTGTTATATTTTTTTCACGATACCATAGGCATCTTTTGGTGGTTCATGCGGTTATAAGGAAGAACCCTGGATTTTTTATGGTGCATGGAGATGAAAAGTTTAGGGGTCATAATTGGTCTGTTTGGTTAATTTGGGAGTTGTTTGGTGTGGAATTTCTTCGTTTAGGTATTTTATTATTCTGATGGCCTACTAGAAGATGTGAATTAAAGTTGGTTCCGGGACTGAGTATTGATCTATTTGAGTGGTGACAGTGATTCTTATACGCTCCAAATGCTTATGGTTTTAGCTAGGGCTGTAATCAAGCCAAGTTAAGCCAAGTGTGCCCTGGATTGAACTTGGTTTAGCTATACTCGTGCTGATCTTGCACATATATGCTTATGTTTAGTTTGATTAAAACTTTTAAAAATCTTATTTGGCTAGTAGTTTATTTGCTTATATTAATTGAAAGAGTATTTTAATGGTTTAGTAAAAAAGCTACAATTCAAATGAGTACTTAGTTTTTGATATTAAGTTATTTAACTAATGATATAAATTTAGTCAAATAAGCAATTAAATAAATTTTGAATTGGTATATAACTTGTTTACACTGATTGAGTAAGACTATAATGAGTTGCAAATAAGCTCTCTTGTAATAAAACAAATAGAAATAAAAACTAACAAACCATTTTATAGAAATAAAAAAATAAGAAGGAATTATATTAAATTATAATGCATATTGATATTAAATTATAATATGATTCTATTAATTATATAATTAAATTATTTCTAATTAATCAAATTCTATTAACTAATATATCATATATGATTTAAGTTATAATCGAGCTTACTATAGAGCATTAATAATTTAATTACTTAACAATAAATCAGTTTGTTCGTCAACATAAATAAACGATTTGGACAATGTTTAAGGTTGGTTCATTTAACTTTCCAAATTTTAAGAAATGTTCAAACTTGTTTATTTAATAATTTGAACAAACTTGATCTAATATTAATCAAGCTGAGTTTTAAGTTGTTCATCGAGTGCATTGGTTCATCTACATCCCTAATTTTAGCTGATCTCATATGGACAGCTTGGCTAATTGCTATGTTAATATGTTATATTATAAGGTTCTCCTCCTGTTATTTGAACAGATTGTTTCTTTTATTATGGCATTATTAGGAAGAAAAAAGAATGGTTTTTATCTACTGGTGTTTATTGGTGATCTTATATAATACGGCTATCAGGTTGCGACTCAATTATTTTTATGGTTTAAGAAATAATATTCATTGTGAAAATTTTCTCATTGGTTCTTAGATTAATTTATTTTTTCATGGATACCTATATGTGCTAAGTTTTTTAATAAGCTTGCTAAGCATTGCAAAATTTTCATTTCCTGCTTTTGGACAGATACTGCCCGGCACAATTAATAAACTGCACTGATTTTGCAGTCTTCATGACTATGGATCAGATTGTAGAGAAAATGCAAGGACACCAGGATTTATCAACGAAGAATATTTACCTTTCTGTCTTGAGAAAAATATTGTTAAAATTAGTCAAAAGATAGATGTGCAACTACATAATAGCTATGGAAATACATGAGCAGAAAATTTGTTTGAAAATAAGAGGATTTAACGACAGAAAAATGTTTATCATAAGATATCAGTAGAGTCTTTTAATTCTTCTCTGCCACTTGGCCTTAATGGTTAACTCCAAGGTTGCCCTGAAAGTGGACTGTACTCTAACTTAGCCTTCATGGATAAGTGTTTGCAAAGATGGAACATAAGCTCTGAAAAGCATCAGCTAACCATCCTTGGTGAGTGGTTGCATCTTTTTAGGATTTTACACTTTTGTTTGGACTTTATTTTTCTGGTTCGAATGTTTTTCCATGGCACAATTTTCTATGGTTAATTACTCATCTTTAGGGGAGAAAACATCCAATTAAGGCTCACAATATAGTCTCTCGTATAATTTGATCACTGCAATGTTCTCTTAATGCAAGAGGATTTTTTTTTTTTCATTCATGGATTAGTTTGCTGTCTGAGCTTGGACAGAAGTTACTGAGTTGATTATTGAAGAAATATGTATGAGGCGGAAATTTGAACTTGTGATCTGAGCTTGAACAGAGCCGTGGACAGAGGTTTCGGGCTTCGTTGGTTCTTGGTTGGATAGAGAATGAGAAGAATGGATCTATGGTGATTTGGTTTTGGGAAGGGAAAAAGTGCAATGAATGCACCATTGATAAGATCCTAGATCTCTCAATTACACATTTCAATCAGTTTTACCTCCCAAAAGAGAGGAGAAGAGAAACAAGATAGGGGAAGGGAGAAATTATTCATTCATTGTATATGCTTCATAATCCCCATTTGGAGGTATTTATAGACTTAACAGACATTAAACTAAGGAAGAGTTACATACATATCACTCAATTCTTATGTATTTACATATCTAACACCTAAACTTCAATTTTTACATACATGTCACTTTATCTTTGCATGAAAAAGTATATTTCACTTTCCATAAGTTAAAATTATGACATTTTTTATGTGATATGAAAGATTTTGGTGGTATTAATCTAAAAAAAAAAGTTTAGGTTTTAGATATGTAAATGCATAAAAATTGGGTGCTATGTATGTAATGCCCCGCAAACTAATTACTCGCACTAATTAAACCACTATTACTACTAAACTTTGTCTTTTTGGTGACCAACTTCCCATCAGGCATTTATCGATATCTGAAAATATTTCTTCCCTGAAAAAATGAAGGGATATTTACATACATACCACCCAATTCCCATGTATTTTACATATCTAACAGCTAAACTTTGCTTTTTTACATTAATACCATCCAACTCTTTCATATAACATCAAATTTTAGTACGATTTCAACTTCTAAAATGCACATTTATCATGGATAGGTAAGGAAGTATGTACTGTAAATATTCCTTAGTTAAAATTGTGAAACTTTCTGCAAAATTTAGATTGCAGATTAATTGCATTCTTTCACGAAAATCTGTGTGGATGCAAATAAGCCCTTCTTCAAGTTGCCAGAAAAATGGCTTGATCTTTATGCTCTTTGTAAAGTTAACTGAGAATATCAACTTAACAATGAGGATTATAAACTTAGGAGATAAACATTAGAATTCACTTCGTCAGTTATAAACCGATCATGTT
Organism: Papilionanthe hookeriana x Papilionanthe teres; assembly: GCA_022702705.1. Lineage (NCBI taxonomy): Eukaryota > Viridiplantae > Streptophyta > Magnoliopsida > Asparagales > Orchidaceae > Papilionanthe > Papilionanthe hookeriana x Papilionanthe teres. Next base: position 59,837,930 of record CM040423.1, on the reverse strand, counting down.
CCAATCATTCTCTTCTCCTTCGAACCAAAACGAATATTTATGTCTTCTCAGATTGCCCAATAAACTTCGAGTACATGGACTACAGTATCATGACGAGCAAGTGCAAGGGACCCGAATATGCCGTCAATGCCTGCTGTTCTGCCCTAAAGGAATTTGCATGCCCTTACACAGAGCAGTTAGATAATCTGACCAATGATTGTGCTTCCACCATGTTCAGCTACATAAACCTTCATGGAAAGTACCCACCCGGTCTTTTGTCCTCTGAATGCAGAGAAGGGAAGGAAGGGCTCGACTGTAGGGCATACATCAGCATGGTAAATAACGCTACTGCGAGCTCCTCGGCTCACCTGAATCAGAGCTTGTTTCCTTTAGTGAGTGCTGTAGCTGGTTTTATAATGGCATTGATTCTTCGCTGAGTTTGATGACTAGTGATGTATATTTGTGGGAGCTTATTGGGGTATGGTGTAGGCTTTAAAGGTTTGATATGGTGAGTCTTCTTTTTTAATTTGGGTAAAATGTTATATAATATGTTTATTGTATCTTTTATTTCTTTTCCTTTCTTTGGAAATGAGTTGTAAGGCCTTCTTTTCTTAAGTTTTATTCGTAATTATAATGCATTAGTTTATTGTTCTATTTTATTTAGAACTCCTTTTGCTATTTTCTGCTTTACATGTCCAAAAGTGGGATTTACATGCATAGTACTAAAACAATTAACATTAGATATCTTACACCTAGACTTCAATATTTAGATACTTAGCACCCAAAACATTCCGATAAATATAAACATTAACACTCCGTTAAAATTCTTAATCACGTTATCCCCCTTAACCTGTTAGTTTGCGAGCTCTGGCAAGCCTAGGAACTTACCGCTAGCTCAGCTCACTGGTTCGTCTGGGAACTCGTTGCACCATATACATATGCTAGAATTCAGCGAGCTATGTACCTGAAGCCTAGGAGCTTAGCCTCACTTGTCTGTTGTTCTCTTTAAATAGCTCGATCGAATCGACAAAGAAATCGAGTTGTGAGAAAAGGGAGATAAAAGAATTTTGTACCATTGTGAATTTCTTGAAGACATAATGCAGAAGCAATGGGAGATGAACTGGGGGATTGAGGGTTTGTTTGGGGCAGCTGTAGCTGGTTGAAGAAGCTGTTGAAGAAGTTGTTCTTCAAAAGCTATACTGACTATTCAAAAAAATTCTCTTTTTAAAGTCCGAACGTAACTTTCTAGCAGCTACTGCAGGTAATCAGATCTGGTGGTAAAATACAGTTGCAGTTTTTTGAAAATGTAGACAAAATATAATTTTGCCAAACAAAAAAATTGTGGTAATGCAGGTGCGTTTGACCAACTTAGAGTTCGCACATGCAAGTGCTGGCAACAGACATCAACGGAAGTTGTGTTTGGTAAAGTCTTCTAACAATTCTTAATGGGTGTTAGCGTAAATTTTGGAATTTAGGTTTGAAATGTATAATATTTATAGTTTTGAGTGTTATGTATGTAAATCCTCCTAAATTTTTATGCTTCTCACATACAAAATTCAGGCCTCCTTTAGTAATAATAATGCATGAAGTGAATTTATTTAGCTTTTAAACACTACTATTGTTGGGTCTCAAGCCCTTGATGTGAAAACTAGAGAGTTATGTTAGATAGTCGACAATCAAAGGAAAATTTATTGAAATTTTATGACAAAATCCCTTAAATTCTTGTATAGATGCTAGGGCACCCCTTGAAATTAACACTCTATATAACCTAAATATAGTGAAAAGTGTGCAAGAGCTGATACACTGCCGCCCGGATGTAGTGTCAAATAAGGGTTCACACATTATGGATGAATGTGGGTAAAGAAGTTAGTCCCTGAAATTAATATTAGGATCTTGTAATATATTTACTCTCCCAGGTAAATTAATGGAATTAGTTGATAATATGGTTCATAGGAAGATGGAAGATGAATATCTTCTGTATTCAAGAAATTAAATAGGTTGGAGAAAATGCTGAAAAGATTGGCAGTTTAAGTTTTAAACTTTCGTATTCAGGTAGGAGTCACGCTAGAAATGATGTAGGTGTAATTTTAAATAATATTTTGAAAAATAATGTTGTAAAAATTTCTAGAATAAGAGATAGAGTTATAGCTCTAAAAATTGTTGTTGATACTAAGATTTTTAATATTATAAGTATTTATGCTCTTCAAGTAGGTTTAGATATATGTTCAAAAGAAAAATTTTAGAATGTCCTATAAAAAATTATACAAATGATATATTTTGAAGAAAGAACTTTTATTGGAGGGGATTTAAATGAACATGTTGGTAGAGTAGTTCATTTTAGAAATATTCATGATAGCTACAATTTTGGAGAATGTAGATCTATTTTAGATTTTGCTTTAGTGTATGATTTTGTTATTGTTAATGCTTTATTTCAGAAATGAGATGAACATATTGTTATTTATAACAATGGATTTAATAAAACACAAATTAATTATTTTCGTATGAGAAAAAGAGATGGTCTAGAGTGTAAAAATTGTAAGGTCATTCCAAGTGAATTTTAAGTAGTCAATATCGATTATTAGTGTTGTATTTTAAGATGAAGAGTTGTAAGATAAAAAAAATTTTGTCATAGAATTAGATGTGGGTACCTAAAAGACAAAAAAAATATTTTGTATGGGTAAACTTTAAGATTTCAAGATTTGAGATATTTATGAAAAAGTGATTCTATGCGGGATAAAGTAACAATCACTATTGAATAAGTAACAAAAGATGTACTTGAAGAATCAAATGAAGAGTTTTATAAATAAAAATAGTTGATGTTGGAATAATAATGTGCAAGAAAAAAAAAAGAAATATATATATATATATATATATATATATATATATATATATATATATATATATATATATATAAGAAGTGTTATAAAAATTGGGTTAAATGTAAAATCTCAGATAATTGGCAAAAATATATGGTGACCCGTAGGAAATCTATGAGAACAATTTGTGACGTTAAAAATTTCATTTTTTAATAATCTTTATAATAGATGCAATACTGAAGATGGTGAAAAGTATATGTAAAAACGCCCATTGTGTAATTGGATGAATGCATCGGGCCTATTGTGTGATTGGAAAAGTATCGCTTAAACTGAAAGTAAAAAATTATAAGATGATGGTGATACCTGCAATGATCTATGGCACAGAATATTAGCATTTAAAAGAGAAGCACAAAACAAAGTTAATTGTTGCCGAGATGAGAATGCATAGGTGGTTGAGTGGTTTGACACTTAGAGGCAAAATACGAAATGAATATATCCGTGAAAGGGTTGGTGTAGCTTCAGTGGTGGACAAGATTAGAGAGAATCGTCTTATGATTGTTTGGTCACATTAAATGCCTACTATCCGATGATCCTCTTAGGAGAGTAGATGTTTTGGATTCAATTTATGATAAGAAAGACAGAGGTGGACCTAAAAAGACTGGCAAATTCTATAAATGAACTAAATCTATTAGAATTAGATGAAAATATGACACTCAATAGGACACAATGGACAAAAATGATTCATATTCGATATTTAGTGGGATAAAGGCTTATCGTTGTTGTATTGGTTAGTGCATGTATGATTTATTAATTATACATGTTGATTTGCCTGAGAAAAAATAATAGCGAGCTCTTTCCAATATTTGATAATTTCATATCGTTAATTATTTCATATTATTCGGCCCTTTTGTATTAGTTCCTATAATCCAAGAAATTAGTTTTTGTTTTAATTAGCAACATAAGTTTAAAGTTAGTTTATAATCTAATTAATGTATTTTATAATTTTTATTAAATAAAAGTGCATATTAGCAGCCAATAAATGCACAACGTATGAAGTGGTCAAGAGGACCGTAAGAGGCTGGCAATTCACACCACCAACTTGTCTTTTTGGTTCGGTGGCATTAATTACGATCATTAAAGTATGCCACTCAATTGCTATGCTTTTATCTATCTAGCCCTTATACTTCAATCTTTATACATAATTAAAAATTTGTATTTTATTTTTTAAAGGTCAACATAATGATATTTTTTATGTAACATGAAAGTTTTAGGTGGTGTAGCAAAGAAAATTAGATTTTAACTCTACTAAATGATGGACTGCGTAGCATAGAAAATTTATAATCTCATCGAACACATTTTAAATTGTTTGAAAATTTATAATTAATTAATCAAATTTATGTATTTAAGAGAATCCATACTGACATGTCGATCAACATCTACTCTTGAATTCTACTAGGCAGTTAATTGTGTGTAGAATGATCCATACTGACATGTCGATCCACATCTACTCTTAAAATCAGCAACAAAATAATAATAATAATAATAATAGTAATTCAAAATTTTGGCTCATAACTAGGCTCATTTATTTCAATTGGAGCAAAAATTTGAATGAATTTTCAAGCAGTTAATGATATTCGAGCTAAATTCAGAGACCTACTCACATTAAGGTGGGGGCTTATAAATGATTGATTCTTTTTTTTAAGCGAGAGAATTTATTTGCACCCTCAAATTAATGAAAAAAATTTGCGTACGGTCTACCCAGGTACATGGAGGTTACACAAAGAGTTTCATTTGTTATCTCATGTAACTTCTGTGTAACCTCCATATAACTTCTCTGTTATTTGGAGGGTACATGAAGGTTACATGCATATGTGGCTGCCTCCTATTGGATGGCGTACGCGCGCTGCGTACGGTCTGCGTACGCGCGCTGCGTACGGTCTGCGTACGCGCGCTGCGTACGGTCTTCGTACGCAAATTTTTTCTCAAATAACACGCTTTAAAGTTTATAAGTTTGTAAACGTTGGAATGATATGGAGTCACAAATTATTTGTACATCACATTCTATGTTTTTAAATGTATATTGAAGTATGAATTTGATAATTATCACTACAAAAATTGTTTTTTTTTTTTTCATGATTATAAATTCATTGCTCGTAAGATCAATGAAATTTATAAGAACATGTATTATTTTGATTCAAAAATATTTGTTATGAATCTAAGGATTTAATTTGGAAGTAAAGCCAACCATAAATTAACATATTTTTATTATATAAATTTCAAATATGATAACATTATGATTCCCTGTTATATCTTCTTATAATATTCACTATCAATATGCTGATAAAAATACCTTCTACTACACAGTTCCCATCTAAGGTCTTTTGCTCCCTTCAAACAACTCATTGATCTTCATCCCCACTTCCCTTGGGCTATGATGCCTCAAATTTTTCTCCCCATTCCTTCTTCCCTCCACCAATCCCCTGTAAACCTCAAGAAATCTCCTGTACGCCGGCAAGATGATTCGGGCGGCCGCAACCCTAAGCTCCTTCCTCAGCCGCTCGTCCGCCACCACCCAGTCCATCTGCGACTGCCGCGTCTCCTCTAAGTAGACGTCCACCATCCTCAATCTCTCTCTCATCGCATCAGCTGTCAGCAAATTGTCACCGTCGATCCGAAGCACCGCCGTCACCTTGCCCCATGAGCTCTTCTGGTACTTAGCCGCCCATTGCCGCTCCATCGCCACCTGCCGCCGGATCCAGTCTTCGCCGAGCAACATCAACATTTCACTGCTGCTGCTTACCTTCTGTATCATGTACCTGTTTCAAAGTTTGTTTTTTTAAAAAGTTTTAGGTGAGGAAATTTCTCTAAATTAAGAGCTCTACAAAAAGGAAAGTTTGAATGAATGGACGAAATCAGCAAATTCATTTATTTGGGTAAATAAAGTTAGAATCAATGTAAACATCTTCAAAATGGTACAGGGTAATTAATAAATTTATTTGAGCATCTTTTACAAGATTGTAGCTTTATTCAGTAAAATCATTTCAATTTTAAATATTATTTTAATAAATAATTTAAATGATCACATGGCATTCAATTTAAAATTATTTTAATTAAATTTTTTTGTTTTGTTGTTGTTGCAGGTTAATCAACATTCAACAGGTGACACTGTTTTCAATTACAAAAGCGCTATCTTCGTTGAGAGAAGACCTTAAAACAAACATTCCATTACTCCTACCCCACTGTATTGTAAATTTAAACAATGTCTTACCTGCAATTGTTCATCAAGAAGATGCAGCTCAGCGCTGGCTCCCTGTACACTCTCGCCTTCGACCTCAAATTCCCCTGCAACACCTCCATAATCCAGGCAATCTGCGCAGCTAAGGGCGACGATTCCTGCTCCGGCCGGCGATCACCGGTGCCAGGCAATTCATCCCCATCCATCACTTCCTCCAACGTTCTCCGTGAGTCACAAGCAGCGACCAGGTAATTCATCACATAGCGAGTGATGGGATGCAGCCCGCCGCCGGGAACAGCCTCTGTCGCCGGATCCCGCCTGATCAAATTATCAAACTCGGTGAAAATTCCACGAATCGCTGAGCCAAGCTTCTTCCAGACGGTAAAAACCTCAGCCTGAATGGATTCAGAGTACTTATCGGAGAACAAGGCATCGAGCTCCGGGACTATGTCTCGGAAAGCCTCGTACATGTCAATCAACCTAAATAGCTTCTCAGGCGACCGTTTCCCAGAAGAAATCGCATCGGCGAATCGCAGAAGCTGGATTGCTGGGCCTCGGCACACCTCTGCGAAGGAGAGATCGGCGATTGCGGGGGAGCCGGAGAAGATGCGTCGGCAGAGTCGCCGCTCGCTGGGGAAAAGAATGCGGAAAGCCACGTTCATGGCCTTAACCCAGCGAAAAATCTCGTCCTCGAGCTCCGTCCAAGGTACTCCCCCGATGTCGTCGATTTCGGGGGTCCGAAGGCGGATACCTAGTCGGCAGATGCTTTCCTTAAGGAAATCCAGCCGGGAGAGGCTATAAGCCCGGGCGCACTCTCCTCCAAAGCCAGCGGCAACCATTCGCTTCGCTATCTCATGGACATCAGACAGGGTTCCCGGCGGGAGAGCGTCGATGAAGAAATCGTAGTCTGTAACCGGCGAAGCCACCGGGATCGGATCTTCTTCGCCGTCGGAATCTAATTCCGGAGGTGTAACAGGGTCAAACAGGGAGTCACGAAAAGGGTTCTCTAGCATCGAGCGGAACTCGTCTTCGAGCCGGAGCATGCACTGCTGCAAGAGATCATCGGCGCGGTTGAGTGCGGCCGATGGATTGAGGCCCCGTACGGAGGCGATGAGGGAATCGACAGCTTCGAGGAAGGCAGCGGCGTCGGAAGCGTCGGACCAGATCGAGATTTCGGAGGATAGAAAACGGGAGATCTTGCGGTGGATGGAGTGAGCGGTGGGAGTGGGTTGGTCGTCGCTGATGGAGTCGTCGGGGTAATGATCGGCGGTGAGCCTCTCGCGAGTGAAGCGGCCATCGAAGTCGGAGAAGATTCGAAGGATGTCGTTGGCCATGGTATCGGTTCGGCCGAGTGTCTTAGCGATGTGGCGGGCGACTTCTATGAGCTTCTCTTCGCCGTGTTCCGCCATCTAACTCATCGAATGAGGGTTTGCAGAGCTCGGCTTTTGACGGAAGAGGAGCAATGTTCACACCAGAGGAGATTTTGAGGACTGCGAGTCTGAGAAAACGTGGCTGCGGATAATTTAAAAAACAAAAAAAAAAAGAGAGAAAGACGCGGTTACTTGAAGCTTCGTAGTTTCGCCGGAATTGGGGGAGCGTGGTGTTTTCGTAAATAAAGACTCATGACAGTGGCAGTAAGGTGAAGTGTGGAAATGTTAAACATTGGAATAAAAGGGAAGAAAGAGCTTTCCCACAAAATTCATAGCTCTGCCTTCTTTTAAATCCAGGCTTCTTCTCGTGATCTTGTTGCATTCATAAAAATGCCTTTTTTTTTCCTCCAAGATCTGTGCGATTCGGAGTCTGCAATTTGTGGAAAAGCGACAATTTTTTAAAAATATTTCGTTCATTCTGCAACTATAGCACGTGGGACGTTGGGATTCTGCTTTATCAAATTTGAGTTTTTATTAGAATTGCTAGATATTTTTGTGGTAAGGAGGATTATGAATTTAACTTGTTGGAAGATTGATTCGAATTTTGTCTAAAATTGATATCGGATCGAAATAAACGAGTCGACGAGTTAAAATTTTAGATTGAATTTTTTTTTAGTTGATTTTGAGCCAATCCCAGCTCGGCTCGAAATCAGATCGTTAATAGATCATGTTTATGAACTTGGTGAATTTTGCTCGTTGATCATAAATAAATTAATAGATTTGAATTTTGGCTCGGATCAAAATCAGATCGAAGTAAATTAGTCATTACGAGTCAAAGTTTTGGATCAAATTTTTTTTTTTTAGCCGATTTTGAGCTGGCCCAATCTTGACTGTAAATTGGATCGTTAACGGCCCTACTAGTAAGTTTAGTTGAATTTATACAATTATATTGTGGCACAATCATTGAATGAGACGTCTCTCTTAGTGATGTTATGAATTTGAATTGTGCATTTTGTCTTTGACCTAAAAGAAGAAATTTCATATAACAATTTTCTTGGATATGTGAGTTTAAAGACAATAAGCACGATTCAAACCCGTAATCTCCTTGTGATGGACAACACACTCAACTACCATGCCAAAAAATAAAAAATTTACTAAAACTTGATGAGTGCGGGATGATTTGCTGCAGTATACTTATTATTTACTATTTTAGCGTTGCATAAAAGTCTATCATACACAGAAGTTGTTGAAGTAAGAGACTAAGACACCAAAATTTTACACAAGAAACTCAAAATGGGGAAAAACCAAAGATTCTAGCCCAGTTAGAAAGATTTACTATAAGTTGATAAGTACAAGTATGTCCTTGTCTCACAAGCAAGAAAATGTAGACAGTTCCTCCAATTATATTAATGGTAGGAAGCAGTTGCAGTTGGGAGAAGTTGTCAGGACATTAGTGCACCGTCCTCGAGGCACATCGTTGAATGATGTTCGGGATGATGCATTGCTCTGTAGGGTGTCTTGTTACTTCGCATTGTGTTTTGTTGCTCCTCAGCAACGTCAGTCTTTACTATACATAGTGTGTCGTTACACTACAACATACATTGCAAATCTATGAGGGACTTTGTTGTAACAAGCAGGGGGTAGCCGATGATAGTCAACGGTGGTCAATGATTGCAAGATCAAGACGCATTCATCGGGCCTTCAGCCTGAAACAACACTTGAATTCAACTCCTTCTCAAACCAGCTCCAAGTTTAGCTCTTCCTTTGGTTTAAGGTGTAAGTCCATTTTCAAGAAAAGGGTAGGGCTCTCTTTATAGATCCGAAAGTGTTCTCCATGCAAATAAGGAAGGAATCTGGATCAAACAAAATTTTTTGGAATCTTTCCAGCCCACTATATTGAATGGCCCAAAGAAATTCCTCTGATCAAATGATCTTTTGTAGACATTTAAGTGCATTAATGGTGTCAGAATTGAGTGATATTTGGTTTGTTGGACCTGTCTTGTCCAGACGCTCGATTTGATCATAAGTTTGTCAGATTTAAAATTCATTTGACTTTTAGTTAGCCACCCAAAGCTTCCAAAAGTATTTGATATGTTTTGATTCAGGCTTGCTCTGACACAGATTAGGTCAATTTTGGCGTCATCGGGTCTGCTTCATCGAATCAATCAATTTGACTAAAAGGTTGCAGAAATCAGAATTCTAGAAGATTTTTAATTTTGAATTTGTATGACTTTTGCTAAAATATGTTTCAGGATTCATGCTAACTACCTCGAGATTTCTACCAAATGATAAAATTTGTTGATGGTATATCAACCCTCCAAATTTTCAGATGATTTCACTTATTTGTCCAAAAATTATCTAAATAATCAAAATTTTCTAAAAAAAATACAAATTTTGAAGATTTTTTGCGGCAACTAAAGATGGTGTCAGATGAGGACCAGTGGTTGCGGTGGTGATGACAACGGTTGACAGTAACGTGCCACAGTCTGTGGCGTCAAGCGACTGGGGCTGTCGTTTGTCGTTGCATTGTCGTGGAGTCGCCAATTTGAATTTCATTATATTTGCACTTCTCTCTGAATACCTTTTTACTTTAGATCTTGTTAGTGACCTTAAGAAGTAAGAAATTATAGAGCAAGGAGGACAATAATAATGGGGACAAACGAAACAATAATGTGAGAAGAATATTTTCATGTGGGATTCTGGAACCATCTGTTATCTATTTTACAAATCATTTTTATCAGTATGCTTTAGACATGTTGTTCAATTTATTGACTAATTTTTTCAAATTTTTGGTATCATATATTTCAAGATGTAAGAAGTTTTCTATGAAGTTTATAATTAATAAATATAATAATTCAAAAAATTACTTTTATATATTTTTATTTAATAATTGTTTTCTATAAATATCTAAATGCATTACTGTTAGGTATGACTCATATACATAATATGGAATTAATGTTGGAGCGGAGCGAGCGAATCTGGGGAGTTTATTATGTGGGTTGGGGGTGCGGGGGTAAGACCCCGCGGTTTAGTACGAGGGTAATTTGGTAATTACATATTATACTCTACGGTTATAAATAGACCTGGTGAGTAGCCCTAGGGCTTATGGTTGTATCCTGTATTCTGTACTCTTTTCTGATTAGTGAAAAGAAAGTCGCTGCTCTGCTCCCGAGGACGTAGGCATCTTTGCCGAACCTCGTTAAATCTCTGTGTTCTTCTGGATTGTGTCGATTCTTGCGTTTTCTTTGCTCTAAATTTCTCAACAAGTGGTATTAGAGCCTGGTTCGAGGGCATAGAGAAATCAGCGTAAGAAGAAGAAGACTTGGCGGCTAGGGTCTTGGCGATCCGGAGCAATTTCGGTGTAGGATTTCGGGAGTTTTGCAGAGGCAAGGTGCAGGAAAGTTCGCATAATACAAGTCCGACGAATTCAGCGGTTCTGGATCGGAACAGCGGAGGCGGATCAGCGACACCTCGGGCGGAATCGCAAGCTGTTCTCGCACAGGCGGAATCGCAAGCTGTTCTCGCACAGGAGGAATCGCAGCAGGCAGAATCGCGGCTTTTCTCTGGTTTCGGCGCAGGTGGTCCCAGAGATTAGCTGCCGGCTTCGCGAGAGAGGAGTACCAGGCGGTGCAGGTGCTCACGACGGAGTTCGTGAACCAGGCGGAGTTGCTGGAGGCGGAGAGGAAGGAATCTTTAGGAATATTCCCTCTCAATTCTTTTGGCAGAGGCGACGAAGGAAATCAGAAAGGAAATATTTGCTGAAAGGGGTTAATTAAGAAAGCTTAATTAACACAGTAAATTAAGCCGGGCTTAATTAAGATTCTGGAGACAGGAGGAATTGCCAGAGGCGAAGAAGGAATACATTTTCCTGGAAAGCTTAAGCTTAATTAAGGAAGGCTTAAGCTTAATTCAGGAAGGTATTGCGGAGGAGGAATTTCTGGAAAATCTTAATTAAGGCTTAATTAAGGAATAATTGCTTCGAATTTGCAGGAAAATCTTATTGCAGGATCAATTTTCAGATTGCGATTTCTGGTGCGAAATTCGAGGTGGTAAAGTTCGATGGAACTGGTAAATTCGGGTTGTGGCAAACACGGGTGAATGATTTGTTGGCACAACAAGGAATCCTGAAGGCTTTTCGGGCAACGAATCCAGATGCCATGGAGGATGAAGATTGGGAAGAACTGCAACAACGAGCGGCAGCAACCACACGACTATGTCTGGTAGATGAAGTAATGTACCACGTGATGAATCTGAAATCTCCAGGGAGGTTTGGAAGAAATTGGAGACTCAATTTATGGCAAAATCTCTGACGAATAAATTGTATCTTTGTATGGGTTGAAGATGCAAGAAGGTTCTGATCTGGCGCAACACGTTAATGGCTTCAATCAAATAATCACGAATTTATCGAGGCTTGATGTGAGGATGAAAACTGAGCGATGATTTTGTTGTTTGTTGCATTCTTCCTATGAACACCTGGTGACTACTCTGACATATGGGAAAGAAACTATTAAAGTTGATGAGATTACTGCAGCGTTGTTGGCTCACAACCAGCGGAAGCAGAATGCAGGGGAAAACTCTCATGGTGACAGTTTATATGTTAAGGGTAATCAGGATCGTGGAAGGAAGAGAGAGAAGGAGGTTTCTAGAAGGCGAAATTCCATATCCAAGTCTAAAGTTAAACCGAAGATTCGTTGCTACAAGTGCAAGGAGCCAGGTCATATGAGGAGGGATTGTCTAAAGCTGAAGAAACAGACTGAGGAGAAATGTGATGTATCATCGAAGTCTGTGAATGTGGTGCAGGATGAAAATTCAGATGCCAGTGATGGTGATATGCTTTCAGTATCATCAACTCAGTTCACGGATGCATGAATTCTTGATTCAGTGTGCTCTTATCACATAACACCTAACAGGGAGTGATTTACTTCATACAGGTCAACTAATTCTGGCTTAGTCTATTTGGGTGATGATAGATGCTGCAATATACCTGGTATTGGAGAAGTCAGAATTAAGATGTATGATGACACAGTTAGAACATTATGTGATGTCAGACACATTCCAGATTTGAAGAAGAATCTGATTTCCTTGGGCATTGTACATCGAAATGGTTTTATTCCTAAGGCAGATGAGGATAGAGAAACCATCAGGATTGTGAAGGGTACACTGACTGTAATGAAAGGAAAGTTAACTGCAGGTAATATCTACAAACTGTTGATGAGTACATTTATAGGTGGAGTTCATTCTGTTGAGTCAGATGATGATAGTGCAAAACTATGACATATGTGTCTGGGTCATCTCATTGAACGTGGGATGACAGAATTGCATAAGAAGAATTTGTTGCATGGTGTGAAAAGCTGCAAGCTGGATTTCTGTAAGTTCTGCATTTTTGGAAAACAGACCAGAGTCAATTTTATGACTGGAGAGCATAAAACTAAAGGGATTCTTGATTATGTGCATTCTGATGTATGAGGCCCTACAAGGGAAGCATCGGTGGGAGGATCTCGGTATTATGTTAAATTTATTGATGATTTTCCCAGGAAAGTTTGGGTGTATTTCTTGAAGCAGAAATCTGAAGTTTTCTCTAAATTCAAGCTGTGGAAAGCTGAGGTGGAGAATCAAACTGGTAGAAAGATCAAGTATCTGAGATATGATAATGGCACAGAGTACACAGATTCGCAGTTTCAGAAGTTTTGTGAGGAGCCTGAGATTCAGAGGCATTTTTTAGTGTGGAAGACACGACAGCAGAATGGTGTTGCAGAAAAGATGAACAGGTCCTCAGCTGAAAGGGCAAGATGCTTGAGGCTGAATGCAGGGTTTTCTAAAAGCTTCTGGGCAGATGCTGTGAATATAGCATGTTATCTCATTAATAGATCACCTCGGGCTTCATTAGGTGGCAAGGTTGCAGAAGAGGTATGGACAGGTAATCCAGTTAAGTTTGATCACTTACAAATTTTTGGTTGTCCTGCTTATGTGCATGTACCTGAAGATAAAAGATCGAAACATGATCCAATATCCAAGAAGTGCATCTTTCTGGGCTATAAGAAAGGTGTGAAAGGATTCAAGTTTTGGGATCCTATTGCAAAGAAGGCGGTGATCAGTAGAGATGCAGTCTTTGATGAGCAATCCATGTTGTAGCTGAATCAAGATAAGGTGTCAGGGAACAGTTCCAGTTCAGAGACAGTGCAGATGGATCTAGAACAACAACCAGTAGCAGTTGAGAGAGTTGAAGGTTCAGATCCGACACCTGGTGATTTCATTCCAGATGATCTGCAGAATTACAATCTAGCTAGAGATAGACAGAGACGCACCGATATAAAGCCTCCTAGTAGATTGGGTTGTGAAGACTTGGTCTCTTTTGCACTTTTCATCAGTAGTGATGATCCGGCTAGTTTTCAGGGGCTATCACCGACCGGAGAAAGAGAAGTGGATGGGTGCAATGGTTGAGGAGATGGAGTCTTTGCGAGAAGAATCACACATGGGAGCTAGTTCAGCCTTCCGAGGAAAGAAGGCTATTTGGTGCAAATGGGTGCCGACTATGCGTGTGATTTAGATGACAGAAGGTCTACAATAGGGCTAGTGAAGGAACTGGGCGTTGTGCAAGGTGGAGTTCAGTTGCATTGTGATAGTCAGATTGTTATTTACTTGGCTAAGAACCAGGTGTACCATGCGAGGACCACGCACATTGATGTCAGGTATCACAAGATCAGAGATTGATTGCTTTTGGTGAGATACTATTGCAGAAGGTTCATATTGATGAGAATGCAGCTGATATGTTGACCAAGTCAGTTACTATCAACAAGTTCTTGCATTGCTTAGACTTGTTGAGCATCCACAGTTGCTAGAGAAGTATGGTGACCCAACCCACATTGGTGCATGAGAAACTCCGGTATTTATCTCCTAAGGGGCTGAATATTCGCCAAGGTGGAGATTTGTTAGGTATGGCTCATATACCTAATATGGAATTAATGTTGGAGCGAAGCGAGCAAATCTGAGGAGTTTATTATGTGGGTTGGGGGTACGGGAGCAAGGCCCCGCAGTTTAGTACAGGGGTAATTTGGTAATTACATATTGTACTCTAAGGTTATAAATAGGCATAGTGAGTAGCCCTAGGGCTTATGGTTGTATCCTATATTCTGTATTATTTTTTGATTAGTGAAAAGAAAGTAACCGCTCTGCTCCCGAGGACGTAGGCATCTTTGCAGAACCTCGTTAAATCTCTTTGTGTTCTTTTGGATTGTGCCGATTCTTGCGTTTTCTTTGCCCTAAATTTCTCAACAATTATGTTGATCCCTCTCCCATGCATTTTTCCATTTCTATTTTCCAAATTCGTGAGTTGTAGTCAGAGAGAGAGAGAGAGAGAGAGAGAGAGAGAGAGAGAGAGAGAGAGAGAGAATTTGATTTGGAGATTGTAGAACCAATTTTATCGTCAGGCGACTTGGGGAAATTATAAGACCCGACTACAATTACTTTACTTCAGATTTCAATTTTGTCATTTTTTCATGAAATTTTGATAATTTATTTGTCATAATTTCATGCAAATTAATTTCTACAGAAATTACAGATTTTTCATCACATAACTTTTTATATGTTGTAGATTAGACTGTATTGAATAAATAGATATCAAAATATTTATTTTTTACTTGATATTTTGTGCTGTATAATATTTTATATATTTTTAGCACGTGTGTTAAACCTAATAAATTTATTATAAAACAAGAAATACTTAAAATGTTATTCTGGACAATCCATATAAATAATTTTGTTAATTATTATCATCTATATATGCAGGCTTACATCACCAGCAAATTATATTTTTAATTGTCATATTGGTTTATGCAGATTTCTATAACATACGACTTTTGCATGTCAAAATTTTTAGCATTTATATGATTTGTATTCAGACTGTGTGCAAAAAAGATAAAAAATAGGGGGAATGCAGGTGATTGTGATTAGACGATTGTATGATATGTGCAATCAAATGAAGTTATAAGGGCTTTTGTACTATGTAATATTCATATGTGTTGATAAGTTTGAGCAGACGTGAATAAATGAAAATATAAGTGAAAGTGAAATTATAAAAAATATAGAATGAGTGGAGGTATAAGAGGTGAAATAAAAATTTAAAATACTTCAAATAAATAAATCAGTTTTTGATTTTTCATTTTTGTTTACTTAATATCATATTGTTGATATTGTTATTTAACATATATTTACTGTATTTTTTTCAAATGACCCGACAGATCTTCAAACCAGATTTTTTTCTCTAAAATTCTTCCTTTTCTTTATCTACAACTCACAATTTTGAAAATGGAAATGGAAGATGCATGGGGGAGGGATCCAGATCTTGGACTTTGATATTTATAAAAAAATCATATTTTTAATTAATTAAAGGATGTTTATTAATTATACACTTTATAGAAAATTACTTGTATCTTAAAATATGACTCCAAAAATTATGAAAAAATTTGCTTAGAATTTTATCAATTGTGTTTTACAATCTAGTGAAATTATTTTATAAATTGAGCATGAAACAAATCCATATAAATTATCTGAATATAAAAGATCGATTTTTATAAGCCAAACTTTATCCAAACAAAAAAATACTAAAATTGATGAATAAATTGAGCATAAAATGAACTCCAAAGTTTCAAGAAAACCAGTAAACATAAAACAAACATACAAGACTTATTAGATCTCAGAATCAGATTACAACAGGTGCACTGATATACTACAGTAAGAGTCATTACATTCAGTCTATGCTCAATTATAAGTAGATTTTTAGTAGTTTTGATTTTGATAAATTTGACGTATGTAAAACGTTAAAAACATCAGAAAGCAAAAAATAAACATGCAAGGCTTAGCAGATTCTAAAATAAGGCGACGATATGTGCACTGGTATACTATAGTAGCAGTCAATATATCAATGTCTTAATATTATATGAAGATTCATACACACAGATAAAAGAAATGTTAGAAAGAGGGGACACTGAAGATTTTACTTGAAAATTTGGGAAAGGAAAAAATCACAGGGTCAAACTCATTTAAAATAATTCACTCTATATTTCAAGATATAACGTTTCACGCTTTTTTTTTTATGTAGAAAAGATAGAGTTACAATGTTCGAACTGGATGACAAAGATCAAACAATAATTGTTTGAGAATAATAATTGTGTTACAGCAGTCTCCAGTAGTGGTTAGCGATGATCTCCGCTGGTCGTTGTATTCACATTTTGTTTAAGAATGTAATCCTTAGCTCTTTGCTCTCTCCCTTTCGATGTTGGAAATGAAGTTTTTTTTTTAGAATATTGGAAGGATTTTTTAATAAATTTAGTCAAAATCCCAATAAAGTCTATCGTAGAATTGTATTGATTGCTTTGGTCAAAATTTTTCTTTTTTAGCTTTTAAGTATCTTAACTATCTCATAATTGAGTGATCTTAAGATATAAGATTTGAAGATCAATTAACTGTACAATTAATGCAAGTACTTGATCTGAGCTCATTTGTGTTCAAATCTAATTATTTTATTATCGTTAGATTCATATTGTTAAGATCTTCAATTTGCTTATAAAGTTGTTAAAACCATAATCATGGCAATCTCTTTTCTAAATATTGTTCCTATCTAATTTACATCAAGAGTCCTACAAGATCATGTGGGTTTTTGGTGACAAATCATTACTTAAAAAACATCCAAATTATAGATCCCACGCCTAAATTTCTCTTTTTATGCCATATTTCACCCATTCATAGCATTCGCCAACCAATCTTTATGGACACCTTCGACGAGCAGGTGCTACAACCAACGATGAGATTTTGATAATAATTTTTATAGTTTTAAGTGCTCTGTAACTAAATCCCTCCATTAAAATAATAGAGAAAACTGCCATAATCCCGAACAAAAAAATTATCTAAAATTGCTATGAAGATCTTTAAACCATTTTTTTTTATGAAATTTTGAATTGTTTTTTGCATGTTCTGATTATGTATCGATTGATATCTGAGAAACAACAGTCATTGTTTAATACAGGCAAGTGCAAACTCACTGCAAGATTCTAATGGTCAGCTTTTAGTAAAGCCTGCTGTGACCAACAGAACCAAAGCCTGGCCACCTTAAACGCAGGTGGGGTCATCATGTTTCACGAAAGGCACTGACAAAGTTATCTATGGTGAATAATTTTATTAAATAATAATTCAAGCTGCTTCCCAGTGGCAAAATAATTGGCTATAAGAAGCCTTTTTGTTGGATACCGGGTTTTTCTTTCGCTCAAAAATGATGCAATTTAAAGATGTGTTTCAAAGTTTGAAAAAACAATTATTATATGTGGGCAAGATAAATGTGGATTGAGTGTGGATTGGTAATATTATTATGATATTGATAGTATTGAGATGGTATTTGAGCGATATTGAAGTGCAGTGCCACCTCAATACTGTCAGATATGCGTACGCCCGAAATATACAATATTTTCTCAAAAGTTGAAGCCCGTGTCTAGGCAGACGATAGGATGTTTCAATCGAAGTTGATGGATTGGGATCCAACGAAAAATGATATAATTAAAGTATAATCAACTCAAATTCAACCTATTTATTAAAAGGTATTTACATATGTGCCACCCAAATCCTATATATTTGCATATGTAGCACTTAGATTTTACTTTTTGTATTTGTACCACTCAAATCTTTCATTTCACATAAAAAAAATCAAAGTGCAAAAATATGTTTATAGAAGAATCAATTGTCCCAAAACTCTTTAATTTGGGGGTGAGATAATTTTCATAGAAGACTACTAGATCTCAATTTTAAAATAGTTAATTAGAATATCCAAGCATAGTAAAGTGCTCATCGATGTTTATATCTAACTCTTTGATGTTATTTCTTATTATTTTGCGTAATAGTTATTTGTTAAAATATTTTCAATAATAAAGAGATAATTTTTATCTTATTTTTGGACAATTTTTATACAAAATTAGAGGTTTGTGAAATTTTGAGAAAATGAAAATCAAAGTGCTTAGGCACAAATAAAAAATTCCACTAATTAAAATGCAAAATCATATAATTCTCACATCATCAAGATTGGAAGGTTAGCATTTTATAGAGTGATGGAGGGGAGAAACTAGTAATGTTGTGGTTAACAATGTATATCAAAGAACGACGAGTGTTAAGTGAAAATATACATTAAAGGCATTAACGAACATCTCACAGTGGTAATGTTAGGCTGCATCGGTCATCAGGTAATTAAAAGTGAATGGCGTAATAATTATCCTAAATAGAGGAGAGATTAAACAATTAAAAATGCAGCAAAATAATTACACAATCAAAACTACCAAAAATAAATGATTTTCATTAGGAAACAATTAAACCTATAAAATTATGCATGTATGTCTCTGTCAAAATAGTTCCAAATTCTATGAAAATTGTGATATTTATTATTTTGAGGGTGCTAATATTTTAGCCATTTATATTAGTATATTTTACTTAATAATTGAAGTTCAATCCCTATCAAAAAGTTCAACTTAAGCATGAGATAATTGAACTCTATCATCAAGTTGAACTATGAGATTAAGTCAATAAGTTTGTCCTCATCAATGCTTTAGAGCTATGATGACGTTTTAGATGTTGTTAATAGTTTGTATAGATCGTTTTTCATGGAGCTTACCGTGGTTAATATGTTCACCATTCGTAAAGATATTAAACAATTTGAGAAAGTTAAAGGTACATCTGTTTATGTTTTTAATGTTAACACTAGAAGCGTGTCTTAAAATGAGTGAAACGATATAGAATAATGTTGATAAAAAAAATTATGTGAGAATCACCAATCAAATTATAGCATAATATATCTTGAGGTTATTTGAGTGAATGATGCTATTAAAAAAGACTTGGCCATACAATGAATGAATATATGAAGAAGTATGAACTAGGCTAAAAGCAAAGGAAGTGACAATAAATACTGCCTCAAAAGACATTCATAATGCTTAAGACAATTTACTGAAAACATTGATAACTTCCTTTTGTGTATCCTTTCATTCTCTTCAAATCAAAATCTAATAACAAATTACTATGCATGTAATTGTAAAAAAGTGTTCCAAATAATTGATGTCTTTTTAATATTTTGGTCATTTAAAATATGATACTTAATAAAACAAATTAAAATACTTAGAAGATGAATAGAATGAGGTATAGCTTTTGCTTAAAGAAAATTTTGATATTCATTGAGTAAATAGTACAGTGAAAATGGCATGCCACTAGGAAATAAATATAATATAACATACATAATATTAAACACTAAAATAGTGAGATTTGTTAAATATATTATTGGTGATCTTGAAGGTGCAAAGAAGATTAAAAACTCTACCAATAAAATGAGGGTTAAATACTCTTTCAAGTAAGAATTTTAAATGACAGATGTCCATTACAAAAATATAATATATTAAGATCAAAATGCACCTTGGCAATTAGGTAAAATTATGATAAAAGATGTCAAATTTATTACTTACACTAATATATTGAGGTATTTAGTTAACCACTAAATATAATTGAAATAAAAGTGAGTGTTATACATAGAGATTAATTACTGTAGAGGCATAGTTTGAATAGTTTTTGGCAGAGTCGTTGGAGGCTAATAGTTAACTTAGTCAGTAGCATCGTATTTAGAAATTTCTTTATTAATTGGTCAAAGATCACTAACCAATGTTCAAAATTGATAGTTGAAGGTCAAATATCTTCTAAAAATGAAACTGATATTTGTTATAGAAGTTGTTAGGAGGTGATATACTTTCCTCTATCTCCTACGAGCATATTTATTGGAAGAACCATGCCCATGTTTGAAGAGGAAATAAAGGAGGGGGAGAGAGAGAGAGAGAGAGAGAGAGAGAGAGAGAGAGAGAGAGGAGAAAAAATATCAATAAAATAAAAAATCTTTCTTTATATTTACCTTTGGAGTATAGTCATTTATTTTTTTATGATGTCATAGATGTGGGTGAATCTTCTCAAAGAAAAAAAAATGAGGCTCTATATTCTTTTTGTGGTATTTTTCTTATAAATTATTCTTTCCATGTGTCTGTGATCAAGATTTCTCGAGTTAACTTTTTTCTTCCAAAAAATACTAGTTTTAGATATACCAAAAGGAAAAACTTTAGTCATAGTAGAAAGAAGTTGTAACATCATAGAAGAGAAGTGTAATAACAACAACAAATATGTTTTCTTCTCCATTTTTAACCAATATCGTCATAGTAGGTTGTTTTGTTTCCCTTTCTGTCATTAGCATAAAGAAAATATCATTTATGTCCTTGTTTTAACTTTATAAGTGAAAAGTTTTTACCATGCCCATCTTTTGAAGTTAAATGGAATATATTTATGAGATAGTGAATGTAAGTAATTCTTATTGAATCATGTAAATTAGAGTCAGATATTTATAATCTATGGTGTATTTATTCTCTTATTTTTGTTTTTAAATTTTTTTTCAAAATTTATTTTCTTCATAATAGTTACTTCTATTAATCTAAGTAAATATGTGTCTTGATGATTTAGCAAAGTTGCCAATGGAGCCCCAATGCAAAAATACTTAACAAGATATTGCCAAATGTTGATAGCCATAAGTAAAGTTTTTCATACTGATATCTCATTCATCTAATCAATTAGCAAGGCATTTTAAAAAGCTTTCTCTTCAGAAGTATATTACTAAAAAAATTATTTAAAAGAAGAATCATAACACCGAAATAAAAAAGATGAGTATCTCGTTCAACAATATCTAAATAAATTTTTAGATAATTTTTTCACACCTAAAAATAACTTTTCTTATAAAGGATCACACATTTAAGGTAAAGTAAATGAGCAAATATTCTAGCACAATTCATAAAATGATGAGTTAGCAAGAGCCTTTTTTTCCTTTCATGGAACAATGAAGGGAGTTAATACGTGAATGAAATAAAAAGAAAAATTAGGTCATATTCTAACCAATATTTTGGCATGATAGGTAGGCCTCCAAGCTTTCATTTTAAGGTATGTATTATATTGCACTCTTTTTAAAATAAAGTAAATAATTCTGAGCTCAAATTTGATCAACATTATCTAGATAATTTCTTTCTTCCATCTCAATTATATTATCAAAATAGAATGCACATTAATCCAACAATTTCAGCTGCAAAAATAAACACATCTAGAAATAAAGCTGAAAAAATAAAAAATAAATTTTTTTTTGGGGCATTTACATACGCAGCACACAATTTAATTGTATTTACATATCTAAACCAAAAAATTCATATTATCTTTAATATCATATTATTAAAAATATTATTACTATTATATTTTTGAAATTGAAATATACATTGCTATGCTTAAATTTATGACACCAAAGTACTATAAGTATAAATATCAAACTTTGAGAATATATACATACATAAGAACTGTGTGGAACGTAATCAAAATTTTCAAATGTTTTTACTCGGAAAAATCTACTTCATCTTCCAAGATTTAATGGGCTATCATATAGCTAACACGCACGGCGCAACTAAAGCCCGCCAGCGTTGAAATGATTCACTTAGCGTAAGTCCACCAACAAATACAGCTGATAAGAAGACATTAGATCTGCCAAGCATAGATTAGTAATTCAGCAAAATTAATGCAAAATCCAGCCGCCAAGCAAAACTTGGGGTGTAAGGGAGCCGAACACGAGCGATCCCAGGCTCAGCTCGTGTTCGACTTATTAAAAAATATTACTGTTCATTTTCATGTCGTTTGTATTCTGAATACAAAAAGTGTGTTTGTGATCGACTCATTTGCTTAGCGAGCCGAACACGAGCTGCTCGCGAACAAAGCAACATTTTGATAACCCTAATCACATAACCATATGATACTAAGGGTTAGGCAAACTTTAAATCTTATTGTTTATATTAAAACATTATTTAAATATAATTGAATAAATTTTTATTCTCTATATATATATATATATATATATATATATATATATATATATATATATATATATATATATATATATATAATTGATGAGCAATATTTTGAGTCAAAACGAACCGAACACGAACAAACAAATCTTTTGTCGTGTACAGCTCGTTTGTATATCGAGCAAAAAACAATTATTGATGTTCGGCTCATTAACTTAGTGAACGAACCTAACACAAGCTTTTCTCGAACAACGAGCCATTTTGACAGCTCTAAGCAGAACAACATAGCAGCTTGGGCTATCAAAAAAGCTCGTTGTTCGCGAACAATTCGGGTTCGGTTCGCCATGAAGTTCGTGTTCGATTCGTTCGATAAACAAATGAGATGAACACGAACAATTATTTTCGTTCGGTTTGTTAAATGAATCAAACACAAACAGTAAAGTGTTCGTCCGTGTTTAGTTCGTTATTGTTCAAAATATAAAATAATTTAAAATAATTATATATTATAAAATTTATCATATTTTAAATAATTAAATTTATATAAATTATAATATATGATAAATTATTAATAACAATAATAATATTATAATATTAATTATATTAAAAAAATATTATAATATTATAATTAATATATACTATATATTAAAATAAAATCATAAACAAAATCCTAAACGTCTTATTCGGTTTGCTTCATTTTGAGGATGTATGGATTAGCTGATGTGTACGGAATATCTGATCAATTTGCTTCATTTCGAAGAAGTATGCTATCAAAGCTAGGACAGTCAAAAAGCTCATTGTTCGGGAATAGTTCGTGTTCAGTTCGCCAGGAAGTTCGTGTTCGATTCGTTCGATAAGCAAACGAGACGAACACAAACAAATTTTTTTTTTCGTTCGGTTTGTTAAACAAACCAAACACGAAGAGTGATGTGTTCGAACATTCAAACACAAACACTAACTCTGTTCGTTCGTGTTCGGTTCATTTACACCCCTAATAACAACATTCTTGACTGTAATCCTAAGGCCCATTTTGGCCTATTTATCGATATGTAATGACATCAGTTAAGAATAATGTATCAAATGCCTTCGGTCGCTTACAAATAACTTATTTAATAAAAAAAAGACCGCCATGGTATTGTTTTGGGAAGATTTACATACATACCACACAATTCCTATATATTTACATATCTAACATCTAAACTTTAATTTTTACATGTATATCATCTTACCTATTCGTGAAAACTATGTATTTTACTTTTTGAAAGTTAAAATAGTGATATTCTCATTTCATACAAAAGTTTTTAACGGTAGAAAATTAAAATAATAATAATGGTTAGATATGTAAATACACAAGAATTAAATGCTTTTTTTGTGTAAATTTAAAACTAATTCTGTCACTTGCCATCCATCACTTGCTCAAACTTGGATATATAGCTTTAATTGCAACGAATAAATAGATGAGAAAATTTAGAATTTTAGATGAAAGCTATCAATGGACATTTCTCGTTTCTCTCCACCTCTCTTATATGCATCTAAGGTGTAAATGATGAAAACATAACAATGTTCATAGTTTAGAATGAGCTTGATGACTTGATTATTAAACTTAACTTTGATTCCTTCTAGCTTAAGATCAATTGGAAAAACAGCTAATGATAAATGGACTTCTAGTTAACATGGCAATGACCTTGTCACCCCAAGTAGGACGGCATTCATGAGAGAAATATCATAGAAGGGAGCTGCCGCATTGATCCAATCTTCAAAATTCACAAAGATGTTTCGGGCATAACATCAAGATCTAAGCATGATTCTATATGTATATGTGCGTGTCTGTGTGTAAAAAGTCCAGTCTAAGGATGCGTTGGGGGCAGATTGTGCTTATCCAGATAAGTCACTTATTTGGAAAAGTTGACCTCGTGGATCGACCCGCCTTCCGCGTTTAATGTAAAAAACCAAATGTGTTTTCAGATAAGCTGTGCAAAAACAGTTTCCAAACGATGAAGTTGTATTTTCAAAGCGAAGAAGCTGTCTTAAACACACCCTAAGTAAATCACACGGTAAATATGCAAAACATTCAAGAAAAGAATATAAAACTCTAATTGCATATTCATATTCAACAATCACCCATCCTGACTTTCTTCTAAAAAAAAAAGGTGTAGAACTCCAAACTCACCTTTTGAAACCATTAAGTTAATAAATAAGCATCCATCAATTCAAAGGTTAAGCCACTAGATAAAAAAAAAAAAATGATATTCATATTAATTAGTAAATAAATTTTTATTTAAAAAATCTCACCTTCCCCTTCAATAAATTAATTTGTAACCCTGCACCTATATACCCTCCCTTCCGACACTGAAGCCCTCCCATTGCCCTCCCATTTCTCCACAATCTGGCTCAAAATCTTCTCCTCTTCTGCCGTCAGATCTTCCATTGCTTGCTCAAGCTGAGCAACGAGATCTGGATGAAACGCATTCTCCTCACAACTATCAGCACTCCTTCTTCCTCCTGGATGCTCAGAACTCCCATGCTTAGCCCTCACATGCGTTCCATTAGACGTCACTTGCCCTCCCTGCATCAGCCAGTCTCTCAAGCTCCCTGTTCTCGCAAACTCGATTGAAGGTACATTCAAAGCCGCAAGCTCGGCGGCCATGAACTTCCTCCTCATCCCCATTTCGCCTTCGCCTTCTTGCTTCGCGGCTAGGGTTTCGTCTTGTTTGTTGACATCACACCTTGAACTTTCAGAACACGGTTTGATCTTGTTCAAACTCTTTGAAGAGCGTGTTTCTAATTCATCTTCATCTTCTAAACCAGCCAGCAGCTCCCATGAATTGATTGTCTCTATGTTATTTTCAGATTCCTCGGCTTCGATTACAGGGGCCGGAGAATTAAAGCTTTCTGTCTGTGTTGCGTTGTTATTTCTGATGGGAGAGGATTGCTTTGAGGATTCCTCTTCTTTGAGCTGTTTTGCTAGAGTGTTGGGAGTGCAGAGAAGAGTTATAAATTGGTGGTCTGTTGCGTTCTTGGAGACTAGTATTTCCTCATAGCCGCTTGTTTTCTTCTGTAAAGGCTCAATAAATTCTTCTCTGGTGCTTACCGACTTCGCTAATGTTTTGGAAGAACCGCAGCCCATCTCAGCAAATCAGTAGATTGAAAGCAGTACAGAAATCAATCTCCTGCAATCGATTTGAGGTAATTAAACTATTATATGGAGAGTGGAAATATAGATTACGATTACAAATTATCTTATAGAGATTCCTGAAAGAAGAACTTCTATATGGTGAGTAAAAAAAGGAGTTGTTTTAAATATAAATTTGCAAAATTTAAGCTTTCTTTTTCCAAACCCAGTGAAAAAAAATTAATTTTTTACAAATTTGAACGAAAAAAATTAAATAGTACATGATTGAAGGATTACTAAGATTCAAATTGAATGTTATATATCATGGAAAAAGGAAGGAAAAATACAAAAAATTAGAAACAAAAAATGAAAGAATGGGAGCAAATCGATTGTTTCAGTACCTTGTGATGGATTCATCAATTTCATATTCTCTGTTTTTCCTTCTTCTTTTTCTCTTCTCGAAAATTTCTACAAACCTTCGTGTTCTGATTTCTTCCTCCAGTGAGTTGAAGCCGTGATCTAATACTTATAATAACAAGACAAATAATTTTCGAACAGATGAATAGGCGAGTTGGAAGTTGTCTTCTCTTTGTTGGGATATATCTAGAATCTAAACTATGTAGTGAAATAAATATTTTATTCTATACCGTGTCAAATTGCTGCCGGCCTATCATGAATATTGAGACTCATACCCACAAGTGTATAATAATAATAATAACAATAATAATAATACATTGATTTATTTTTTAAAAGGAGGGTTGGAGTTATTGTTAAGATAAGGGTATGTCTGATAGCATAGTTTTAATAAGATTTAGTCAAGAATTTAACACAAATCCAATCAGATAATAAACAATGAAATTTGAATCTAACGCTCTATTAAATCAAATTTTTTCGCATCCCGACTCTTCTTCCAAATTCTATTTCTTTTAAGATGTTAATCCAAATTTATTAAATCTGATTGCAAAGCGGATTTAAGAATTTATTCCATCATGCTGCAAGCGTCTTCTCCTTGAATCTGGATTTATCGGATTTACTAAATTCTATTTAACGTAAATTTGGGTTGTAGCCAAACACGCCCCTAAGTTTGTTAATTATACTATTTGTTGAATAATCTATGAAATTGAATATACTCCACTATCCATTAAAGTGGTGAATAAATGGAAAAATAAGAATAAAAATAAAAAAAATATATTACAGCATATTCACATGCACATAAAATTTGAGGTTTTTAAAGTTTTCATGTGCTGGTATCTTTCTCTCCTTGTCCCCGGCTGGTCAGCATATCATTTTCTTAAAAGAAGTGTTAACGGAAATCAACAATGAATACAATCGAAACCCCTCCTTCGATATTGATTGGGGCTAATTCTATTAAAACAATTAATCTTTATCTTCTATGACCTGTTGAGACTGCATGGATATTATAATCATTTGATCTAATCATGAAACTACATAAAAATAATAACCAAATATATTGATGATCACTTTTATAATTATTATTTGTTGTATGTCACAAAAGTCCTCATTTTTTTATGGTTTGTTGATTGTTCTTTTATTGGTTTCATTGAATGTTAGAACCTCCTTCATATACATTTGGTTGATTCAAATATTCTTTGATGTATAATACTTCTGATTCATTTTTTTGAAGAATGTTCACATCTTTTTGGTTTTGAGCCTCTATGTATATGATTTCAGATGGCTTCTTCTTCCGTAACGAAAGACGGCGATGATGCTGATGTCAGACGATCCATAAATAGATGTAGAGGTATGTCTTCTTCGTAATAATAATCGAGACTCTAATGGTTGATCGTTCTTCTAGGATGCTCACTGAATTGCTCAGTAGATGGGGAAATTATTGCGTATATAATATGTACACAGAAATGCGTACATATTATGGGTATTGGGAGGGTACAGAGGTTATAAGGGAGTTATAACCCCCAATGCTCTCTTCAGTAACCCCTCTATAACTTCTATACCCTTCGAATACTCATAATATGTACGCATCTCTGCGTACATATTATGTACGCAATAATTTTTCCTGTGAGCTCAACGGATCAACTTGACAGTTAGAATATGACATCTGTCACTTTTGCAGCTCAAACCGTCAAATCAATTCATCAAGTCAATCCAACAGCTGGGTTACTACAAAGAAATGGGTTTTGTTAGAGGCTGTTTATGTGTGTACAATTTATGATTTTTTTTGGGATAATTTGGGTTATTCCAAACATAATCACGTGCCGAGTTTTTCACCATTTGTATTGGGAGAAAATTATCTGTTTGTTGATTTTGAAAGGCCATAACAATTTATAGCCTAATTTGTAATGCTCCTCTCAAATGCAGAGCTTATAAAAATTATCACAAATATTCCCCTAGTCTTGGAACTTTATGTATTACATGATTGCATAAAAAATTTCATTTATTTTTTAAAAGCTTGGTCATGTATTTTTTGAACTTTCTATTTTTTCATTGCTTTTCATGACATCTTACTTTTGATTTTTTTTTTTTGGCTACAATTTTTGTTAAAATAGGGTTAAAGCTTTTCTTAGACATGCTAGAGCATAAAGAATAGCATGAGGCAAAGAGTTATTCTTGATTCCTCATCTAGAATTTGTCTTATGACTTGAACTCAGTTTCATGGTATGGTTTTCTTGCTGTCCTCTGCTTGTGTACTGTTAGGTGTGGAGCCTGACTTAAAGCACCAACATATGCTCAAGAAAACTGAGAGCCCGACACCTAAGCGCCGGGCTGTGGGGGCTCACGCGTCAACTTTTGGGCAAATATAGAGAAAGATGCGTCTTTGCGCCCTCCTGGGGCGTCCAAGCACCCTTGTGCTGACTTTGAAACTGATGCTCTAGGGTCAGCTTTGAAACCAGTGCTCGAGCACCGGCTTGAGTGCTCAAGCGTTCAATTTACTGGGTGCGATCTTTCCTTCCTGAGAGCTGAGCGTTTTTGCATTCGGTGCAGTTACTCCGTTTTTCGGTTTTAAGTTTCGAATTTGAGCGGTGTAAGGTGTAATTTCCTATATGAGGTTTCTTCGACAAGTTCTTGGTGAATGAGAGAATTGTCGGTGAGGAGGATTTCTGGGATCTCGGAGTATGCTTTTCACATCCAATCAGAGCAGGAAAGATTTGGAGTGAGTCATGTAAGTTTCCTTGTGTCTGGAGAGGAAACTAGTGCGAGTTCTCTGTAAAACTATTTGATTGCATAGTAAAATTTTCTGGTGGTGCGGCTCCGTGGTTTTTCCACGTAAAATTCTTGTATGGTTTTCTGGTTGTTTTGATCTTCCTTTTATTAGATATTTTTTTTGCTTATTTTGTGGTGTGATTTAGTTTTTAATTGATCCTAAGCCCCAATAAAGTTTGAAATTATTCGGGAATTCCTATCAAACTGGTATTAGAGTGGGGGTTCAATTCGAGTGGGAGCAACGACTGAAGAAGCAAGGTTAAAAGTGGAGAATTTAAACGGGACGAATTTCGCTTTCTGGAGGTTGCAGGTGGTGTATTTGCTGTATCAAAATAAGTTATACTTGGCACTAAAAAAATTACAAGGAAGCATGAGTCTATGCCATAGAGGAATGAGAAGTGTTGGATCGAACGACACTAGGTTCGATCAGGTTACCACTTTTTCATCTGTTTCCTTCAATATTTTAAATTTGAAAAGTATGGTGGATCTCATGGTGGCATTTTTCAAGATGTATGAAATACCATCTGCTTCCAATAAAATTTTTCTGATGAAGAAGTTATTCAACGTGAAGATGGTGAAAGACATTTCAGTTGCAGACCATCTCAATAATTTCAAAACTGTGACGAGCCAGTTGTATTCCGTGGAGATCAAGTTTGCTGATGAGACCAGAGTATTGGTGCTACTGTCTTCATTTTCGGACAACTGGGAGAGTTTTGTAATGGTGTGGTAATTCTTCAGGGACTTTGAAGTTCAACTTCGATGACATCGTGGGTATGATGCTGAATGAAGAAGTTTGCATGAAAGTAGCGAATGATGAATCTTTAGCCTCTGCGTTGGATGTTGATAACAGGGGAAGGAATCCGGACAAGAATACAAACAAATATAGATCCAAATCCAAGAGAGGAAGCCCTAGTGAATGACCCGACCGCCGCGCTTAATGCAGTAATGTTTGCTTTCCAAAGATAGCCAAAAAGCTTTGACTCGATTTATAAATAGCGGCTAGTGTATAAAATTAATATTATATAATTTAGTAATATTTTTACACACTAAGAGTACTACGCAAAGTATACATATCGTTTCGAAGTAATATAGGGTTTTTAAACAAAGACCCAGATATCGATCCCACGGAGAAGATTTATAGAAATAAATTTTCTATAAAGCGAAAGCGAAATAAAATAGTAAAAATATTTTTATTTAATTATAAATTACTATTAATTTACTAGATGCAATTAAAGAAAAAAATAATAAGAAAATGATTTTATAAACTCTATGTAAAATAAACAACTTTCTTTCCTTCAATTAATCTAAGATTTTTAAGATAATTTAATATTCGTTGGAGAATTTAATTTATGGTATTGTGCCAAATAGAAGCATTCCTATTCTTTACCCTTTGATCCATGTGCAAAGAACATTGACTAATTTACAGAAAAGGTCCGAATGTATTGTTAGTAGAATAGGTTAATCTAGGCTCACACTTCTAGATGTCGAGGTGGCTATGGTCGGCCCTACTAGTGACCCTTTCCTAGTCTATAAATCAAATTATAAGAATTTAGTTCGTCACTCTAAAAACTTATCAATTCTACGCCCTTTAAATATTATCTTCCTATTTATTTCGCACTTCACTATGAATAGCCCGCTCATGGCTTACGACTACCCAAGGATTCATGTGATATTTACAAGTTAAGAGTTCTTCTCCTTCGAGGTTTCTAAACTCTTCAACGGGTTTTAACAATTCAAACGACCAATTTAAAAAGTAAAGTAAGATCGGTATTAATGTCATCACGATGTTTTGAAAATATTTTGAATTTTAATTCTCCATCGAATCTTTATATTATCTTATCTATCTCTTCATAATTGAATTAAGAAAGTAACTAACTACTCGGAACACATTGAAAATTAATAACAAAACATGATAATTAAACTTTGAATCAAATGTAAAAATATACTTATCTCGAATATTTCTTCTACGGATCTTCGATTCTTACCGACTCCACGAGTGTAATGAACTCCGGATGCAATAACTTGAAAATAAACTCACTAAACTAAACAAAAGTGGCCCTAAATTTCTCTCTCAATTCTCTCTCTAAGGATGAGAGATCCTAAAGTAGATAAGAGAAAGGGGTACGATGGGAGGGGCACGTTTTCGAATAATTGGACCTCTATTTATAGGCTTCAAGAGTTGCCTCGAGGCACCTCTTCAAAACATGTCCATATTCGATGAATCTTCTAGAAGGTCGGTCGGCGCCTGGCGCACGGACGGCGCGTCCGATTCTTCGCACCTCTTCACTTTGGCTCGCATCTCTTCGCGATTAAAACCGTTTTGGAGCGTCCAAATGCAATGTATCACATGTCCTATTATCAAGGAACAACTGCCGGTCTTCTAGAATGTCCAATAACCGCTCACTCCGTCAAAATAACCGTTCAAACGTTGTCGAAAACTCGATGTTTTCGTATCGAGTCCGGCGCTTAGGCCCCGGTTACGGCGCCAGGCGCCGAGCCATATTTTTATACTTTTGGTATTTTGCTCCATTTTTGCTCCTTTTTGCTCATTTTTCCTTCTTAGACCTTTTTACATCACCTACATCCAAAAAAACAAAAAATACCTTTCATTAAAGCATAATATCCTTAGAAATTAATAAGAATTAAGACATAAAGAAATAGGTATTTTTTTATAGATCAAAATCCCCCAAACTTAAATGTTACTTGTCCTCAAGTAACTCTTTTTACTACATAAAATATAACTTTTGGAAATAAAAGATATATATTTAAGATTCCTTATAATTTTTGATTTTATAAAGTCTTTAGTAAATTATTAACCTAATTTCACTAACTAGGTTTAATTTTAAGAATTTAAAGAATATTTAACTACCAAATCATAAGATTTCAAATTTTTCATTCATTTTGAAAATAATAGAAGTCTATTATATTAAGCTTTCATAGATTATTTACAAGAAAAAGATCTTCTTGAAATTTTTTTTCTAAATAAATATTTATGCATAAAAATTAAGTAAATTATGTAATTAGTTTTCTTCCTATAAAATAATTCAAGTGAAGTCAATTTTTGATTAGACATTTCCTCAAGCTTCTCCTCTCTATCTCTTTTTTTTTTCTTTTATATATATATATATATATATATATATATATATAGAGGATTACTATATCTGGATAGCCTGTTAATGATTTTGAACTTCACTATCCTTAACTTATATTTTCAAAACTTATACATCTCCACTTAATTATTATAACATAAATAAAAATTCAAAAAGAACTCCAATCTTTTCTTTTTCAAGTGATAATTTTTGATTACTTAATATTTCTAAAATTCTATTATTTCTACCATAAATAGAAAATTCTTTTTCTCATTCTTCTTTAAGTTAAATAATTCTATTCTTAAAATCAATCAAAGTTAGTAAAATTTTGGTTAATTTCACTAAATTGTTTATAATTTCAAAAATAAAAGTGATCTCAAATAAATTCTTCATTCCTTAAGTTATGTTAAAAAGTTTCTATTTTTAAGAAAGTATTAGCTCTTTAAGGACAAATAAAATTTAATTTTGAATGGATTTTCCCTTCCCCAAACTTAAGTTTTGGTATACTATGATAATTTGAAAGTATGAGAGAAAGAAAATCATAAGTATTTTTAGTATGTAAA
This sequence comes from Papilionanthe hookeriana x Papilionanthe teres, assembly GCA_022702705.1. Classification (NCBI taxonomy): domain Eukaryota; kingdom Viridiplantae; phylum Streptophyta; class Magnoliopsida; order Asparagales; family Orchidaceae; genus Papilionanthe; species Papilionanthe hookeriana x Papilionanthe teres. Next base: position 59,805,698 of record CM040423.1, on the reverse strand, counting down.
AAAACAATCTTAAAAAGAAAAATTAACTTCTAATCATGCTTTTATGAATAATTAAGATAAAATTGAAGCATATATATAGAAAAGTAAGCAGGCTAATTTTATGATGATATTAAATTTGAAACAAAATTAAAACAGAGCAAAATAATTAAGTACTAAACATTAAACTAAAACAACATATAAACTAATTCTAAATCCAGTCTCAACGCAACAAAATCCTAATACTAAACAGTCAACATACATCAAATACAAAACTAACAAACAATCCAAATAAAACAAACTAACAGAGTAACACATCAAAGAAATCGATATCAACTAATCACTAGCTGTAGCCTCATCATCATCTTCATCACCAAAGAAAAATTCTATGTCCTTAGGATCAACAAATGGTGTGAATCTAGGAAAAGTAGGAAAACTAACATCACGTTCACCCTTCAGAAATCTGACTAGGGCTTCATCATACTCAGCATCATAATTACTCTTCCTCTGGGTATAATCAGATAAATGATCTAGTTTTCTATCAATAGTATCATCCTGCAGATGAGTTTGAAATAACTCCTACCGTCGCTCTAAAAATCGATCATGCATTGATTCCAAAAATCGATGGTGGCTCGGCAGAAGTAGAGGTCTAGAAGTAGAAGGTCTACCTGAAGTATGTGCGAAGTAGAAGGAGCGGTCGATCTCTTCCCTCGAAGACGTTCATAGATACTAATACTCTCCTCGCCCGATTGGCTTAGTAGACTTCGACTTCTCCTCGAAATATCAACGGTGACTCCATTACTAACACATAGTGAATAGATCAAAGATGGAAATCCCGATCCAACGTAGTGTCGTATCTCGCAGTGAGACTCCACAGAATCATAAATAATGCTCCCGACATCAATAGGCTTCCTCTCTTGAATGCAATAATTTAAGATCGCTCGATCTCTAGTCACTTCACTCGTGTGGTTGGAAGGTAACAATCTTGCAGATATAAAGTAGTGCCATGCTTTAGATACACCATTTAATTCGGAGGATTTGAAGTTTACCCTCTTTCCGTTCCTCGATCTTCCAAGATCCAAGCACCGTTAGTCGGATAAGCAATAATCATGTCTAAATCTCCCTCATATGGTGATAATCCGGAATAATAAGCATTCAATAGTCGGTGGCGAGGCCATAGAATATGTTGATTCTTTCGGAGTAAATCCTACTCCGATTCCTCTAACAAAGACTTCAGAATCCTCGACATCCAGAAAATTTGCATAAAATTCTCGAACAATTGGGATAACAACAATAGCAGTAAAGTAACAAAATCGTTGCCAGTTGTGCGCAACGATAGTGTTTTCGATCATCTCCCCAGGATGATAAAAACTTCGTTTTGAGATGAACTTTCTCGACGACGCAAGTTCGTGGAAGCGAAAATGCGCAGCCGCAGTTGGAAATTTGTTGCTATCAAAATTTTCTCGTCCTTTCCCGCGCTTAGATTTTGGAGCCATCTAAACGTGAAAGAAAACAAGAACTAATTTAGGAATCAAAGATTTAAACTCTTTTTAAGTTTATAAAACTTAAAATAAGTTTAAAAATCCAAAGAAATAACTAAAAATCGAATATTTTTTCAAATTTTCAGTTCTTAGCAAAACTTAGGGAAATCTATGGTGAAAATCGAAAATAAATGGTTTAAAGTGTAGATCTGACCTTGAGACGAAGAAATCGAGTGGTTTCGCGCTCAAATCCTTGATGTTTTGACCTCAAAATGGATCTAGAGGATGTATTTTCGCGAAAATGGGGAAGAAGATGAAGCTTAGGCGTTAAAATGGCTTTTGGGGGTTTAAATGGTAATTTTCGGGTAGCAGGCCAAACTGGCGCTTAGGCGCCGAATTCTGGCGCCTAGGCGCCAGACTCGCCTTTCACAAAAATTTTTTTTAAAATTTATTTTTCCATAAAATTCATAAATTCAACTTGCAATGACTCATATCAGAGTAGAGCTTCAGTTTCTAACTTCCACAACATTTTTCAAAAATTTATAAAAATTATATATTGAACCCTCCAATCAAACATAAGTTTTCAATCAAACTCACTAATTTCCATTTAAAATCTTCAATTTTGACTCAATACATTCCAGATAAGTACTACATTTGATTCAAGTTCCTATCACACACTCAAACATAACAACTTCAAAGCAAATACAACACACATTGAACATGAAAGCAAATACACAAACAAACACAATCGATTCTCTAAATCGATACAACGACTCAACAAACCATAATAACTATCTCTTTACCAGAATATTCTAATCTTCACAAGGGAAATTGTGTATTCCACTTGGAAAGAATACTAACGCTCTCGGGAAATCCGTAGCCGTCTTTTCATCAATCCACTTGTTCTTCACATACATTTCAACTTGAGCATCTTGATAAGCCGCAATATGATCAAATTGAAGCTTCATTTGCCATTCTAGATGTTCAACTTGATGAAACATCTCATGAAGGCGATCTTCAATCCTTTTAAAATCTTCTTCAAACTTATCCAAACGACTAGAAATTTTCTCTAAACTTACAGCGATGAAACCATTGAAGTAGGGTTGAGGATCCCTTGATACCTTGTCCCTAGCCTCTTCTCCATGATTTCTCCTTTCCATTTCTTCAAAAATTTCTCAAATCTCTCAAGAATGAAATGTAAGGGATGTAATTTTGATTGTTTGATGGTTAGGGAAGAAGATGGGTTGATTTAAAGGGGAAAATCATGTGAAAAACTCGAAAATTTTCGGTTTTTGCACGACCCAGTAACTGTGGCGCTTAGGCGCCGAATCTGGCCCCTAGGCGCCAGACCCATTGATACATAGTTGATTCTGGCGCATAGGCGCCGAATTCTGGCGCCTAGGCGCCGGAACTATGTTCAACTCCGTTTCGCTTAATCGTCAAATTTTCAAAATTTCATTATCTAAGATAGGTAAATTATACTGGTAGAGTAATTTAGACTCGATAACACAAATTATAAGCAATCATAATGAATGTTAACTTGATCTCCTTTTTACTCATATTTAAAATAGAGTGATCCTATGTTTAAATCTTACATACTTCAAAATTATTTTCCGCCTAAGTCAACCAAGACTTATGAGCATCAAATTTTTCTAAAGTAATATAAAATTAATCAAGATAGAGGCATAACCTTACATTAAAACACAAAAACACAAGATAATTATGGGTTGCCTCCCACAAAGCGCTTGGTTTAACGTCGTCAGCCCGACTTAAGTAAATCTTTAATCAGGTTGACTCAATTAATAAGCCTCTTTATAAATCTTCTTAATATCTCCCAAATAAGGCTTCGATCTTATCCATTTACTTTAAAATTTTTTCCAGTTTTGGGATCTTTAATATCCACAGCTCCATCATGGTATACTTTCTCAACAAAATAAGGTCCAATCCATTTAGATCTTAATTTTCCAGGAAAAACTCTTAAACGAGAATTAAACAGTAAAACTTTTTGTCCAGGCTCAAAAATTTTTCCTGAAATTTTTTTATCATGCAACATCTTCATTTTCTCTTTATAAATTCTCGCATTTTCATACGATTCGTTTCCAATTTCTTCCATCTCATTTAGTTGCAATAATCGTTTTTCTCCTGCTTTATTCAAATTAAAATTAAACTCCTTTATCGCCCAATAAGCTTTATGTTCAAGTTCTACAGGTAAGTGACAATTTTTACTATAAATTAACCGGTAAGGTGACATTCCGATTGGTGTCTTATAAGTCGTTCTATAAGCCCATAATGCGGAATCAAGTCTATCAACCCAATCGGTTCTTTTTAGGATTAACGACCTTTTCTAAAATTCTTTTAATTTCTCTGTTTGATACTTCGACCATTCCACTAGTTTGAGGGTGATAAGCGATTGCAATTCTATGTTTGATTCCAAATTTTTGAAGTAATGATTGAATTCTTATATTCCCGAAATGACTTCCACCATCGGTGATAATTACCTTAGGCATTCCAAATCTTGAAAATATCATTTTCTTTAAAAATTTTGAAACACTTTTGGAATCACGAGTTTAGTAAAGCAACAACTTCAATCCACTTTGAAACATAATCAACTGCTAATAAAATATAAATTTTTCCAGATGATGGAACAAATGGTCCCATAAAGTCTAATCCCCATATATCAAAAATTTCAACTTCCAATATATAGTTTAATGGTATTTCATTTTTCCTAGATATATTTCCCATCCTTTGACATCGATCACATGTTTTCACATATTGTCTCACATCTTTAAATAAGGTAGGCCAATAAAATCCAGAATTTAAAATTTTAAATGCAGTTTTATCTATGCCAAAGTGTCCTCCAAAATCAGAATCCTGACATTTTTGAATAATAACAAAAGTTTCCTCATAAGGTACACATCTTCGACTCATAGAATCTTTACCAATTTTAAATAAATAAGGTTCTTCCCAAATATAAGATTTAGCGTCATATTTAAATTTCTTAATAAATTTTTTATCCAAGTCATAAGGTAAAATATTGCTAACTAAATAATTAACAATATCAACATACCACGGTATTTTGTATCTTTGAATAACATATAAAGATTCATCGTGAACTTCTCATTTATATTTTCTTCGAAATAATATCATTTTTAATTCTAGACAAATGATCGGCAATTTGGTTTTCGGTTCCTTTTCTATCTACTATTTGAAAATCAAATTCTTGTAGAAGTAAAACCCATCTTATAAGTCTAGGTTTAGAATCCTTCTTAGATATTAGATATTTAATAGCGAGAATGATCGAGTATGAACTATGCATTTAGTACCAAGAAGATAAGGTCTAAATTTATCAAAGGCATATACTATAGCTAGAAGCTCTTTCTCGGTGGTAGTGTAATTTCTTTGTGTTTCGGTGAGAGTTTTACTAAGCATAATATACAACTTTGAAAACTTTCTCATATTTTTGTCCTAATACGACTCCAATTGCAAAATCACTTGTATCACACATTAATTCAAAAGATTTATTCCAGATCGAGTGCAACAATGATAGGTGCGGTTATTAATTTTTCTTTTAGAATATTAAAAGCATTAATACATTCTTCATTAAATTCAAATTGTGCATCTTTTTCTAATAAATGACAAAGAGGTTTAGCAATTTTAGAAAAATCCTTTATATATCTTCTATAAAATCCAAGCATGACCTAGAAAACTTCTCACATCGATAATGATAGTAGGTGGTTGCAATTCAGCAATAATTTTCACTTTTTCTTGATCTACTTCCATCCCTTTTCGTGATACTTTGTGCCCAAGTACAATGCCTTCTGTGACCATGAATTGACATTTTTCCCAATTAAGAACTAAATTTGTTTCTTCGCATCTTTTCAGAACTTTGGCTATGTTTTCCAAACAAGATTCAAAAGAAGTTCCAAAGACTGAAAAATCGTCCATGAATATTTCAATTCCTTTGTCAATCAAATCACAAAATATTGACATCATACATCTTTGAAAAGTTGCAGGTGCATTACATAAACCAAAAGACATTCTTCTAAAAGCAAATGTTCCATAAGGACTTGTAAATGTTGTCTTTTCTTGGTCCTCAGGAGCAATAAGTAATTGTTGATAACCAGAATATTCATCCAGAAAACAGAAATATGAGTGTCCAGCTAATTTATCGAGCATTTGATCCAAGAATGGTAAAGGAAAATGATCCTTTCTAGTGGCTTTATTTAGTTTCCTATAGTCAATACAAATTCGTCATCCAGTAAGTTGTCTTGTAGGAATAAGTTCATTTTTATCATTAACAATGACAGTTACTTCTCCTTTATTCGGAACACAATGAATAGGACTTACCCATTGACTATCCGAAATAGGATAAATAATACCAGCATCTAACCACTTAATAATTTCTTTTTTTACAACATCTTTCATAATAGGATTTAATCTTCTTTGCGATTCTATAGTAGGTTTAAAATTTTATTCCATTAAAATTCTATGCATGCAAATGGAAGGGCTTATTCCTTTTATATCATCAATAGTCCAACCAAAAGCTTTCTTATAATTCTTTAACACACCTAGTAATTTTTCTTCTTGATCTTTACTCAGTTCAGAAGAAATAATAACAGGTAAAGTTAACTAATTTCCAAGAAAAGCATATTTTAAATGGGAAGGTAACATTTTTAATTCCAGTTCAGGTGCTTTTTTAATTGAGGGTAAAAGTATATCATTTTGAGTTATGTCTAAAGTTTCCCAATTATCTTTAACAAAATGAGTCTCTTCTTCTTCTACTATTTCATCTTCATCAGTTAAAAATTCAAATTTTTCTTCAGAAATAACTTTACATTTTTCTTGATAATGTTTTTTAATTAAATAATAAATTATATCCATTCGATAAAATTTCTCTTTATCAGGGTACTTCATTGATTTAAGAACATTGAATTTAATTTCTTGATCATTGACTCTCATGATTAATTCTCCTTTTTGCACATTAATCATAGCTCGTCCGGTAGCTAGAAAAGGCCTTCCTAAAATAATAGGTATCTCTTTATCTTCTTCCATATCAAGTACTATGAAATCTACGGGGAAGATAAATTTATCCACTTTAACAAGGACATCCTCTATAACTCCTTTAGGATAAGTGATAGATCTATCAGCTGACTGAAGAGTTACAGTGGTGGGAGTAATATCTCCTAAATCTAATCTTTGAAAGATAGAAAATGACATGAGATTAATACTTGCTCCTAAATCACATAAAGCTTTTCCGCAAAATTTTTCTCCAATAGCACAGGGTATAGTGAAACTTCCGGGATCCTTAAGCTTTTTAGGTAATTTCTTTTGAATTATTGCACTGCATTCTTCACTTAATGCAACAGTTTCAAAAGCTTCAAATTTTCATTTTTTGCTTAAAATATCCTTCATAAATTTTGCGTAAGTTGGCATTTGTTCCAAAGCTGAAAGCAAAAGGTATGTTAATAGTAAGTTTCTTAAAAATTTCAAAGAACTTAGAAAATTGATGATCAAGTTTCTACTGTTTAAGTCTTTGAGGAAAAGGTGGTGGTGGTTTTTCAACTTCCACATTAACGGATATAACGATCGATCTTGACTAGGAGAGAGAGTTTCTTTAGGTTTTTCAATCTCTTCAACCTCAATCTCTTTTTCAATTTCATTCTCGCAATCTTTCTTTTAATTCCTTTCCACTTCTAAGTTGCACTGACTTTAACTTGTTCATGTTCTTTTCCAGTTTCCTTTGGATTGATTTCAACATTACTAGGAAGTGTTCCTATAGGTCTGTTATTAATTAAAATAGCAATTTGCCCCATTTGATTTTCAATATTACGAATAGCCGTATTTTGATTTTGTAATTGATTATTCATTTGCATAATTAATTCTTCTATTGATAACTTTTTCTATTGATTATTAAATCCAGGAGGTTTATAATTTGAATTAACTTGATTATTCCAATTTCCAGTGGGATGAGATTGATTATTACCCCATTGTTGTTGTGAATTATTCCAGTTAAAATTAGGATGATTTTTCCACCAGGATTATAATAATTTGAATAAGGATTATTTTTGCTTGCAATAGCTTGAAAAGTTTCAATAGTTTGAGGATCTTCAATATTAGTAGAGTTATTATGCGAAATATTAATTGCAAAATTATCTAATTTCTTAGACATTGCTGCAACTTGTGAAGCTAAGATAGAAAAGGCTTCATTATCTTGAATACTGGCCATCTTTTAGTGGTTAATCCTTTTGGAAGGCCATTGAAAATTGTTATTAGCCATTTCTTCAATTAAAGTGTAAGCTTCTTCAAATGATTTAGACATTAAAGAACCTCCAGCAGCAGAATCAATAATTAATTTTAAAGATCCAATTAATCCATTATAAAATGTTTGAATAATCAACCAATCAGGTAAAGCATGATGAGGATATTTTCTTAATAGTTCTTTAAATCTTTCCCAAGTTTCATATATTGTCTCCCCGTCAAATTGACTAAATGAAGTAATATCATTTCTTAATTTAGCAGTTTTAGAAGGAGGAAAATATTTATCAACGAATTTTTGTGCCATTTCAGCCCATATTTTAATAGAACCAGTCGCTAATGTGTTTAACCACATCTTTGCTTTATCTCTTAAATAAGAAGGAAAGAGTCTAAGTCTAATAGCATCATCAGAAACATTGTTATATTTAAAGGTAGCACAAAGTTCTAAAAAACTAACATGATGTAAATTTGGATCCTCATTTGGTGATCCACCAAATTGATTGTTTTGCACCATTTGAATAATAGACGGTTTAAGTTCAAAAAAATTAGCATCTACAGTAGGTATTTGAATACTACTATGAAGTTCATCAACTGTAGGGTTAGCATAATCCTTTAATGGTTTATAAACATTTTGATCATTAAGTTCAATTGGATTTTGTAAAGTAGCCATTTCTTGAAATTTTTGAATTTGTTTTCCCTTTTTAATTTTTCTAATTGTTCTTTTCAATTCGAATCTAAATGTATTAATCCTTCGAACCAAATCTTCGCATAAAACAAGCAATAAAATTTAACTATTCTATTTCTTTCTTCCTTTGATTTCTTCCCGACAACGGCGCCAAAAACTTGACCCGACCGCCGCTCTTAACGCAAGTAATGTTTGCTTTCAAAAGATAGCCAAAAGCTTTGACTCGATTTATAAATAGCGGCTAGTGTATAAAATTAATATTATATAATTTAGTAATATTTTTACACACTAGGGGTACTACGCAAGTATACGTATCGTTTCAAGTAATATAGGGTTTTTAAACAAAGACCCCAGTATCGATCCCACAGGGAAGATTTATAGAAATAAATTTTCTATAAAGCGAAAGCGAAATAAAATAGTAAAAATATTTTTATTTGATTATAAATTACTATTAATTTACTAGATGCAATTAAAGAAAACAATAATAAGAAAATGATTTTATAAACTCTATGTAAAATAAACAACTTTCTTTCCTTCAATTAATCTAAGATTTTTAAGATAATTTAATATTCGTTGGAGAATTTAATTTATGGTATTGTGCCAAATAGAAGCATTCCTATTCTTTACCCTTTGATCCAGGTGCAAAGAACATTGACTAATTTACGTGAAAAGGTCCGGATGTATTGTTAGTTGAATGGGTTAATCTAGGCTCACACATCTAGATGTCCGAGGGTGGCTATGGTCGGCCCTACTAGTGACCCTTTCCTAGTCTATAAATCAAATTATAAGAATTTAGTCTGTCACTCTAAAAACTTATCAATTCTACACCCTTTAAATATTATCTTCCTATTTATTTGCACTTCACCATGAATAGCCCGCTCATGGCCTACGACTACCCAAGGATTCATGTGACATTTACAAGTTAAGAGTTCTTCTCCTTCAAGGTTTCTAAACTCTTCAACAGGTTTTAACAATTCAAACGACCAATTTGAAAAGTAAAGTAAGATCGAGTATTAATGTCATCACAATGTTTTGAAAATATTTTGAATTTTAATTCTCCATCGAATCTTTATATTATCTTATCTATCTCTTCATAATTGAAGTAAGAAAGTAACTAACTACTCAGAACATATTGAAAATAAATAACAAAACATGATAATTAAACTTTGAATCAAATGTAAAAATATACTTATCTCAAATATTTCTCCTACGGATCTTCGATTCCTACCGACTCCACGATGTAATGAACTCCATATGCAATAACTTGAAAATAAACTCACTAAACTAAACAAAAGTGGCCCTAAATTTCTCTCTCTAATTCTCTCTCTAAGGATGAGAGATCCTAAAGTAGATAAGAGAAAGGGGTACAATGGGAGGGGCACATTTTCTGAAGAATTGGATCTCTATTTATAGGCTTCAAGAGTTGCCTTGAGGCACATCTTCAAAACATGTCCACATTCAATGAATCTTCTAGAAGGTCGGGGGTGCCTAGGCGCCGGAATCTGGCGCCTGGACGCAGACACCGCGTCCAGTTCTTCGCACCTCTTCACTTTGGCTCGCATCTCTTCGCGATTAAAACCGTTTTGGAACGTCCAAATGCAATGTATCACATGTTCTATTATCAAGGAACAACTTCCAGCCTTCTAGAATGTCCAATAACCGCTCACTCCATCAAAATAAATGATCAAACGTTGTCAAAAACTTGACAGTTTTCGTATCGAGTCTGGCGCTTAGGCGCCAGTTTCTGGCGCCTAGGCGCCAGACCATATTTTTTTATACTTTTGGTATTTTGCTCCATTTTTGCTCCTTTTTGCTCCTTTTTCCTTCTTAGACCTTTTTACATCACCTACATCCAAAAACACAAAAAATACATTTCATTAAAGCATAATATCCTTAGAAATTAATAAGAATTAAGACATAAAGAAATATGTATTTTTTTATAGATCAGTGAAGCAGAGGAAAATGCTTGAACTGCGGTAAGAAAAGACATTTCAAGAAAAACTGCAAAACTCCCAAGGAAAACTGATGGTGAAGGAATGAAAAATAGTTTCTCTACCATTGTCTCCATGATGAAATCCAAAGTGACTCCCTGGTGTTATCCCTAGTTAGCACTAAATCGTGGATAGTAAATTTAAGTGTCTCTTTTCATGGTTGTCTCAACAAAGAGGTATTTAAAAACAACATTTAGAGTGATTTAAAGAAGATTTATTTTAGAGATAACAAAGCCTGCAATATCGTAGGAAAGGGTAATGTTGATATCAAGTTGTTGAATGGAACAACCTGAAAGTTTACTGGAGTTAGACATATTCCAAGCTTAATAACAAATCTCATCTCTATGAGTCAGCTGGAAAAGTCAGAACTCATGACTACTTTCACAGGTAATTCGTGGAAGGTGACCAGGGGGCATCAATGATGGCTCAAGGTAACATTGAAGGCACCTTTATCTGATCAATGAAATGACTGATTTCTTTGATGTGGCTGGAATCAGGTTGGATGCAGGTCTGTGGCACCATAGGCTTGGCCATATGAGCGAGTAATGTATGAAACCCCTAAGCTTCAGGGTTTAAAATTGGTTGATCTGAATTTCTGTGAAGACTGTATTTATGGCAAGTAAAATAAAGTTTCTTTTTTTTTAAGAGTGGGTCAGTAGTGAAATCAAAGAAACTAGGGTTAGTGCACACTGACGTATAGAGTCCTGCTCCAGTTCAGTCCATTGGAGGTTCTCGCTGTTTTGTCATGTTTATTGATGATCACACGAAAAAGGTATGAGTTTATTTCTTGAAGAAAAATCTAATGTATTTGAAATCTTTATGAAAGGGAAAGCTATGATAGAATATGAGATAGGTTTGAAGCTAAAGTATCTTAAATCAGGTAATGGTGGTGAGAAACATGATCAGAAGTTCAGGAATTTCTGTGCAATAAATGGGTTCAGGCATGAGTTCACTATCCCAAGGATACCACAACAGAATGATGTGGCTGAGTGCATGAACAGATAAATCACAAAGCGTGCTAGGAGCATGAGGCTGCATCCAGGCTTGCCAAAACAGTTTTTGGCTGAAGCAGTAAACATTGGAGTTTATCTGTTTAACTGTAGTTCATTAGTACATTTGGAGGAAGGCTTATCTGAAGAAGTTTGGAGTGACCTAAGAGTATTTGGGTGTTTTCCATATGTGCATGTCGATGCAGGTTCCGGGACCAAGCTCGACTCAAAATCTGTCAAGTGTACTTTCATTGGATATGACTCATATGAAGTACAAGTTCTAGGATTATTAGAATAAAAAATTCATCAAAAGCTGTGACGTGACTTTCAATAAAATGAAGATATAAAGGACATGGTTAGAACTCGAGACGGTCTGTCGGCTACTTTTGAAGAATTCAAATATGTTGAGATAGATGACGATGGCGATTGGGAGAGTGGAAAAGAAGTAGTGCTCAACCAGAAGGAACACTTGAAGTTCCTCAATTACATACTATTGAAGCTTAGAAAATCCAGCTGAGTGATACTACCCGTATAAAGTTATTCTCATTCTTCATATTATTTGATACTAATTGATAGTTGTGAACCGAAATGCTTTAAGAAAGCCACTCAAGTTGAAGACTCAAGGGTGTGGGTGTTTGCCATGGATGAAGAAATGCAATCTTTGGAGTCAAATCAGACTTATGATTTGATGGTACTACCAAATAACAAAAGAGCACTGCACAACAAATAGCTCTACAGGCTGATGGAGGAATCTGGTGATAGCACGCGCTACAAGGCAAGTCTTATTGTGAAGGGTTTCTAGAAGAGAGAAAGAGTGGATTATACAGAGATATTCTCCCCGGTAGTGAAGATGACGACTGTCAAGGTTGTGCTGAGACTAGTAGCAGAAGATCTAAATCTGGAACATATTGATGCAAAAAATAGCTTTCTTACATGTAGATCTAGAGGAGGCAAAGAAGGTTTTGTATGCAGATTAAAGAAGAGCCTCTATGGCTTGAAACAAGCTCCAAGGCAGTGGTATAGGATATTTGACAAGTTCATTTCAGACAACGGGTACTTGAGGTGTCGGCAGATCACTATTGCTTCATCAAACACTTTAGTAATTGTTATATCTTGCTTCCCTTGTATGTGGATGACATGTTGATTGTAATAGTAGATATGTAGAAAATCAGGAACTTGAAGAAACAATTATCGAATGAGTTCGAGATGAAGGATTTAGGTCCAACTAAGAAGATCCTCAGAATGAGAATCAGTAGGGACATGAGTGCAGGAATACTGAAGTTTCACAAGCATAGTATGTTGAGAAGATCTTACAGAGGTTCTACATGAGTGAGGCAAAACTAGTTAGCACTCCCTTAGGTAGTCACTTTAAACTATTTAAGGAGTTATCGCCAAACTCCGAAACAGAGCAAGCACATATGGAAAGAACTCTATGTGCTTCAGTATTTGGAAGTTTGATGTACGCAATGATTTGTACCAGATAAGATATTACATATGTAGTGAGAGTGGTTAGTAGATACATGGGCAATCCAGACATACATCATTGGGAGGAAGTAAAGTAGATTCTCAGGTATTTGAGGGGAACAATCAATAGGGTACCTTGCTAAGTATGAGGATCAATCTACATGGATTTGTAGTTTCAACTCTAGCATGAGATGTGGACAGTACGCGAAATACAACGGGGTATATCTTTACATTGGGGAACACAACAATGAGTTGGTTTTCATGTTGCAAAGATCATTGCATTTTCTACTACAGAGGCTGAATATATTGCTATCAGTGAGGCTAGCATGGAGATGACTTGGATACAGAGTTTAATGTTAGAATTGAGCTAGGAGCAGGGGATTGAAAAACTCTATAATGAAAATATGGGTGTGATTCTTCTTGCTAAGAATGCTGTTTTTCATGCCTGAACGAAACAAATTCAACTGATATATCATTTCATTTTCTCTCTCCTTAAAGATGGACAATTGTTCCTGGAGAAGATACACATTTCATAATCCTGCAGATATGTTGACGACGACGGTGATTATTAAGAAACTGAAGCTATGCTTGGCTTCTGTTGGGTTTCATGAAGGTTGAGACTAGGGGTGAGCAACACCACGGTACATGAATATAATAACGATTCAGATGGAGGTGTAGGTACAAAGGACTGGTGTTAGGTGCAATCAGTCTCCAAGTGGAAGATTGTTAGGTGTGGAGTGTGACTTTAAGCGCCATCACATGCTCAAAAAGACTGAGTGTCTGGCGCCTAAGCATCTGCTTGTGGGCTCTTAAGCGCCACTTTGGGACAAATACAAAGAAGGGTGCGCCTTTGCTCCCCCCTTGGGCGCCTAAGTGCCCAACTTTTAGGCGATGGCTGTGAAACTAATGTTCGAGCATTAGCATGAGTGCTCAAGCGCCCAATTTGTTGGGCGTAAACTTTCCTTCTCAAGAGTTGGGTGCTTTTGCGCCCGGTGCAGTCTTGTTTTTGAGCTTTAAGTCCCGAATTCCAGCGGTGTAAGTTCCTGCGCGAGGTTTATTCGACATGTTCCTGGTGAAGGAGAGATGTGTCGAAGAGGAAGATTTCTAGAATCTCGACGTGTGTCTTTCGCATCGAATCAGAGCAAGAAAGGTTTGAAGCGAGTCCTGTAAGTTTCTATGTGTAGAGAGGAAACCAGTGTGTGTTCTCTATAAATCTCTTTGATTTCATAGTGAAATTATTCGGGTGGTGTAGCTCTGTCGTTTTTTCCCATTCACAATTTTTTCCACATAAAATTCTCATTTGTTTTTCCGGTTACTTTGATTGTGCTTTCATTTAAATTTTGTTTATGTTTTCTCGAAACTTGTGCGATCCTCTTATTCCATGGTGTGATTTTGTTTCTAATTGATTTTAAACCCCAGTTATTCTTGATTTCTAATAGAGAATGTCTTATGAATTGAACTCTATTTCATTGTATGGTTTGCATGTGGTGTGTGATAGCATAGATCATCCATGAATTCCCTTCATTCTTTAGTTGATCGTGATCTTCACTACTTTGTTGTTCACTTTATCTCAATTTTGGTTCAAGCCCATAGTAATCATTCCCAGTATTGACTCCTTCCCAAGGGCATGAGGCATTATTAACGATCTCCCGTTCTCGAAAGTTTATTCGTATAGGTGAAGCAGGGTCTTCCATTAAACTAACAAAAATGGATAGGTTAGATCGTCATTAGAGAAAATATTAGGCGTGTCTATGGCCAATTAATAAGAAGAGAGAGATGGTAGGGATACAATCTTTCTCCTTATCATCTCTCTCCTCTTATTGGCTGGTCATAGGCTTGTCCAACACACCTATTATTTTCTCCTATCGTTGGCCATTCAAATAATTATTAATTTTTTTTATTTGCTTCATTAAGAGTAAATGGAGAAGTTTACCAACTTAAGCACCTATTTGTGCTTAATGTATGCATTACATCTAGTAAATCGATCGTGGGACGACCGTTTATATCATATCATGTCGACGAACGCACAGTGTGGTGCGATATACACCTTCATCTACAAATTTGAACGATAGACATAACATTTTATTGCATCGCTGATTATATTGTGAGGCAAATGCATGCTTTATTAATTGTAGAATCATCGTAATTCTACGAGACAATTATTATATATTTATTAGGAGTTATTCACTCAATTATTTGCTATTATTAGGTCAATATATATATATGTATATATATATATATATGTATATATATATATATATATATATATATATATATAAATATATATATATATGAAAAAATTCAATCTATTCTCTCAATTCAATTTCTAAAACTCATGGTATCAGAGCCATACCAATTTTTTTCGGTATGACAACTTCTTCCTTTTCCTCCCAAGAAATATCCTTCGCCTCCTCTGTCCCTGTCAATCAAGGATCCCTCGGTCAGTGGATTATCGATTCCGGCGCTTCTCATCACATCACTGGCGATGCCTCCCTTCTCCATGACTATATGTCGTGCAGAGACAACTCCACCATCCGCGTTGCCGATGACTCTGTCTCCAAAGTCACCGGATTTGGCTCCGTGCACATCACCCAAAACATCCTACTTCGATCTGTGATTCATGTTTCTACTTTAAATTACAATTTAATATCTATCAAAAATTTGACTAGTGATCTGAGGTGTATTGCTAAATTTTTCCCTACCACCTGTGAATTTCAGGATGCGGACTTGGGGATGACGATTGACAATGCTGAGTTATGCTCGGGTCTCTACGTCATCAACGGTGCTTCGCCACCACGACCTCGCTACGGACATTTGTCTACTCATCATTCTGTCTTCAATTCTAGTGTCAATAAAGATTCCGATATTATGTTATGACATTTTCTTCTCGGCCATCCAAATTTTATGTATCTTGCAAAACTATTTCCAAATTTATTTATCAATAAAGATGTTCATTCTTTTCAATGAGAATTTTGTCAACTTGTTAAACACACTCGCACATCATTTCCATGTGTTGGTTACACCTCTTCCCGACCTTCTGCACTCATTTACAGCCATGTTTGGGGCCCATCCCGTGTTTCAACCCTTACCGGGGCTCTGTGGTTTGTCTCCTTTATTGATGATCATACTCGACTAAAATGGTTATTTCTTATGAAAGATAAATATGCAATCGGTCACATATTTGAACAATTTTACTCAATGATCCAAACACAATTCCAAACCTCCATCCAGGCACTCAAGACTGATAATGCAAAGGAGTACTTCGCTTATGTCCTCGGCTCTTATCTCTCCTCTAAAGACATCATCCATCTCAGTTCTTGCATCGACACCCCTCAACAAAATGAGATCGTCGAATGCAAGGACCGCACCTTCTCGAGTTGGCCCGCCGCCTCATGTTTCCTCTAACGCTTAGGGTTTTTTTGGGGTGACACCGTATCCACTGCAGCCTACCTCATCAACAAGATGCCTTCTCGGGCCCTCAAATTTCAAAGTCCAGTCTAACTCCTCCTCAAGTCGTTTCCCCATACCAAGGAAATTACCCAAAATCTACCTACCAAAGTATTCGGTTGCTCCTCCTTTGTTCACATTCATTCACACAATCGCACCAAACTTGACCCTAAATCTACTTGCCTAACGTTTTTTTGGGGTGACGCTGTATCCACTACAGCCTACCTCATCAACAGGATGCCTTCTCGGGTCCTTAAATTTCAAAGACCAATCCAACTCCTTCTCAAGTCGTTTCCCCACACCAAGGTAATTACCCAAAACTTACCTTCCAAAGTATTCAGTTGCTCCTCCTTTGTTCAATTCATTCACACAATCGCAACAAACTTGACCCTAAATCTACTAAATGTATTTTCCTTGGCTACTCGCCTCTTCAAAAGGGTATAAGTGCTACTCTCCTCTCAAAAGAAAAACCTACAACACTGTGGATGTCACTTTCTTTGAAATCAGACTTACTACCCCAATTCTAATATTTAGGGGGAGAATTTAAGGGAATATCAGTCTTGGGGGGACAACGATTTTATACCACCACACACCAAATCCTCATCCCTTGAATCAAACTCATTCTCTCCCGACTATAATCCAACAAGTTCATAACTCACGTGAAAATGTACCTAACAATCAGTCTCCGTCTAGTCTTCAAGTGTCCAACTCTTCACCCATCCTTGTACCACCTCCCACGCACAACAAGCACATAGACCACCCGACACATCCAGCACTAATCCAAGATTGAGACCCGGATCCAACTTCTATAGAAATCCACTCAGGTACGAATAAACTTGAACATGAATCTACTATACCTATGATTGATGACTCCGACATTCCAATTGCTTTATGGAAAGGTGTTAGGTCCATCCGACCTCTACTCAGGTACGAACACACGATGCATCCAATCTCCAACTTTGTGTCATATGAAAGACTATCTTCAACTCACCGAGCCTAGTCACTGCATTCGACAACACACAAGTCCCAAACACCATTGATGAAGCTCTCAAACACCTGGGGTGGAAAGCGTCAGTTAATGAGGAGGTAAGAGCCCTACAAAAGAATGGTACATGGACTGTTTCAGACCTGCCAAAGGGAAAGAAAGCAATCGGTACGCAAATTGATCTTCAAATTCAAACACAAGGTAGAGGGTACAATTGAGAGATTGAAAGCACGTCTCGTAGCAAAAGTTTTTTCACAATCCTACGGTATCAATTAACACCATCATGATTCTTCTCTCACTTGCGATAAATGAACATTGACAGGTACATCAACTCGACGTGAAAATGCTTTCCTAAATGGCGATTTGGAAGAAGAAGTTTACATGGAAGCACCTCCCGGACTAGAAGCATCCTTTCCAAACAACAAAGTCTGCAAACTCCAAAAATCATTGTACGACCTCACACAATTGTCCTGAGCATGGTTCGATAGATTTGCAAAATCCGTGACAAAACACAGGTATACTCAGTGTCAAGTAGATCACACTCTCTTCTTGAAAACCTCTCCCGAAAAGAAGATTGCAATTCTAATCTTATACGTCGACGATATCATCGCTGGAATTCACGAAGAAGAACTCACAAATCTGACAAAGCTTTTCACTCGGGAATTTGAAATCAAAGACCTCGGAATCCCGAAATTCTTTCTCGACATGGAACTAGCTCGATCAAAACGAGGAATACTTGTGTCACAACGAAAATATACATTGGACCTATTGAAGGAAACGAGTATGCTCGGTTGCAAACCCGTCGATACTCCAATGGATCCCTACAAGAAGATCGACACTGAGAAAAATAATGCACCTGTGGATAGGGGGAGATATCAGCGACTCATGGGGCGACTCATCTATCTCTCACACACACTACCCGACATTGGCTTTTCTGTTAGTGTTGTTAACCAATTCATGAACAACCCTATGGAAGAACACATGAATGCAGTATACAGAATCTTGAGATACCTCAAGATGACTCCAGGCAAAGGGCTACTATTTCAAAGTAATAAGGATTGAAGTATAGAAGTGTATTCAGACGCAGACTGAACAGGGGATGTCTCAGACTGACGATCGACTTTCGGCTATTGCACTTATGTATGGAGAAACCTAATCACTTGGAGAAGCAAAAAACAGTCTGTGGTATCAAGAAACAGCGCTGAAGCTGAATTCAGAGCTCTTGCACTCGGGATCTGCGAGGAATATTGATTCGAAGAATACTCAACGAACTTGGAATGCTAATTGAAAAAACTATCAAACTACAATGCGACAACCAAGCAGCCATCAACATTGTAAAGAATCCAGTACACCATGACAGAACGAAACACATCGAGATCGATCAACACTTCATCTTATAAAACAATAAGAGAGGAGTCGTGGAACTTGCATACATTCCCTCCCGACATCAAACAACAGATATCCTCACTAAGCCTCTCCTAAGAATCAACTTTGAAGAATTATGTAATAAGTTAGGCATGTACAATTACCCAACTTGAGGGAGAGTGTAGAATCATCGTAATTTTATGAGGCAGTTATTCTGCATTTATTAGGAGTTTTTATAAAATCATCGTAATTTTAGGAGACAATTATTCTGTATTTATTAGGAGTTATTCACTCAATTAGTTGCTATTATTAAGTCATATTTTTGTACACAATTCACTTTTTTTTTCTATATAATATAAATTAAGATGTAAACTCCAACTTTTATTTATAATTTTTCCAACAGATAATAATAACAATATTATTATAATAGAACTGAACTAAAAGACAGGAACGTGTGTGCATTAAAAAGTGTATTTATTCTATATTTCTATTAATTAAATTCAGTATACATGTAAGTATATGAAAGATACATGAATGTTTATCTTATATCATATATATTTATATTTTGTTGCCAAACGTATAATAACAAATGCAAGTTGATAAAAAATTAAAAAAATTTAAAAACTCTGCCTGAATCCTTCAACTCCATTTTTGTATTAAAACGTGGACTAATTTAATATGTCCGGTTATCATACTAACATGATAGACAAATTTACGCGGCTAAGAGGCAGAACAAATTCAGGGACGGCACTATAAAATATACAAAAATTATGAAATAATTAACCATCAATTTTAAATTATCAAAAGCATTGTGGTTCTTCTTTGTTACATTTGTACAGATCATACTTAATATGATAAATTAGAATTAGAAATTCCAACTTATTACTATTATTTATAAATGTTTGTTTGGGGTTTTTACATTCCTATTGCCCAAAGCATTAAATAGATATGTTGACCATGATTTTGGGTGGTAAAAATGTTATATTTAATATTTTCGATGATCGGTACGTAGAGATTTGCCCAGATTCGGTATCTCTTTATTTAGATGGGAAAATAGGTCTTCCCTCTCAACCCTTAACTGCTCTATAAATTCTCAATTAACAGTCTTTTATAATAAAGAATAAGTCTAATGTCACTTTGAAATCATATTTTAGTTATCTTATTTTTAATTCAATCGTTAAAATATCTTCTAATGTTTTGAATTGATATTGAGTTTAGTTTGAATTGCCATCAGTTGAAATCAGAAATTTCTATCCATCTCAATCAATTAAAAAAGAAAAAAAAGGCTCTGTTGAATCCTAAATTGATCTTCGGGTCACGCCTAAGGAATAAGATGTTCGTTGGAAGACAGGAATAGAGAAATGAGAGAAACAAAGTAATAAAACTAAGCACGAATAGCAATAATTTTTCAGGACTAGAATCAGTAGGCACTACAAAATTTAAGCTTATTACCGACTATCAGATGCCGCAGGTAATAATATTGCTGTCAGTAATAATATTAAATCCACAAATAAATTAATTATCGACAGTCAGGCTATGGTTTATTCAATGTAGTAAAAATGTTTGTCGGTAATATAATTACCTACGTATTTACCGATGATTTTTTTAAAACTGACGGTTATCCAACGAATATTAACCATCTATATTGATTCAAAACCATACCGTGATTAACCGTCGTTGTCCATTAGTAATACAACCGACATATATCTCCATCGCAAAAGTGTTGCACTTCCACCTGAAAAGTGTGGCGCTTCTGTCGGCAAAGTGTTGCATATGCGTTAGTTAACCATAGATAATTACTGATGGTTAAATCCGTCGAAATGTACATCATTTTGTGAAATCGTCGTATGTTCGGTAGTTCGTCGACTAACCATCTGAAATTAATCAGGAAGTCGTAAAACTATAAATAAGCCGTCAAAAATCAAAAAAAAAAAACTTATCTTTCAATACTACCATTACACACATACAATCATAAGGCTACAATTTTCACACAACACAACACAACACAGTAATGAAACTAATTAATACATAAATCATATACAAAACAAAAAGATAAACAATTGCATTAAACAAAATGAAATGTACAACTATCCAATAAAAATATTGTTTGGGACCAATAAATTGTTTAAGATATACAAACATAAAATAATAACCCTTACTCATCCTCATCGGTCCTCTCCTCCTCATCATCATCCTCATCGTCATCCTAAACTGGTTGCTTCCCACTCTGCAGTTCAGAACACAACACTGCTTCGGTATTTTATTTCATCTTCCACTCCATCTTCCATCTTAGGGTGACTAGCTGGGTGGAGAACTAGGTAGCAACCTCGCGACAAATCTCCTCTCGATAGTGGAAGTAAATGCATCATATGTGCTTGAGGTTGTACAGGAATCATAGGCTAGCGCCAGAGACCCCAAATTGTAGAATCTACCCTTCTTCTTGCCACCAATAGCCCCCTCTTCAGGTCATATTCAGAAGGAATATGAGATGTTCCAAAACCCCCGCCGTACTGGTGATCTGCTCTACTTGAGCCTCTGTAAGGCTTCATACAAAAAATATGATTAATGAAAATTAGATATTAATGTTGGCATCAATTTTTAATGTCACTAGTATAGGGTGTCCACCTGCATGGCTCCAGATGGTCTACAGTTTATCTGTAGCATCTAATAGCTCAAAATACCCACCTGGAACATTTTGACACTTGTTTGGGGCAAGTAGCTAGATTTGGTGGCGATTCGGCCATACCTAGGATAATCTCCTCCAGGAGCCCTATCCGGGACATGAGGCATGGTTGGTGCCTTGATGATTATAAATCGCCACACGTCAATCAAGAACCTCCCATGTCCATAGGAAGCCATGGAGTCCACCTATGTGCGCTACAGAAAAATTAGGATTAGGGAAACCCTACCGGCGCTACGATTTAGGACGACCGTTGGCACCGATTCATCTAGTGAATGACTAATGAGAACACTTCAATTTTGTAGTTTTAGGACTATATTTTACTCACATGGTGTCACTCATAGCTTCCAACAACAACAAACAACAGCAACAAAGCCTTAATCCCACTAAGTGGGGTTGGCTATATGAATCCTTTTTCTCCATTGCGTCCTATTTAGTTTCTCATAGCCTCCAGATCGAAAAAATCTCATGTCAGGTGCTCTCGGCAAAAATAAGGGTTTCATGCTAGACCTTTGCCCTGAGGGCCTACACTCCCAAAATGCCTTTCTGGATCACTGAATCCAAGTCTCCGGACATCTAAAACATGATTTGAAAATTTGGTGCTGACCTGATGCCTAGGTGCCGAAGAAATGGGGTACCAAGGCTCCAAATAAGTAAAACAATCTCCATTTTGGAGGTCCATTGGAGAGGTTTTTTGGAGATAGAGCAAGGAGGAGGGTTTCTCTTCCCCTCCTTGATCTTCTTCTTCCTCCTCCTTACCTACTTCTTCCTCCACATCCTCTTCATCTTTTCCTACATTTTGTGAGTGTGTGAGAGGATTTTCTTGAGGAGGAGCTTGGGAGCAAGGAGACACTCTCCTACGATGGAGGAGAGCTTTAACCAAGCACGGGGAAGGTTCGCCGGAAGTTTGTCGAATCACTGCCCGAGTTCACCGGCATTTGGGCTTCTCTCCTACCGATAAGATAGCTTTTTCCTATGTGAAGAAATGAGTCTGCAACCATCACAACAGTGAGATTTATTAAACCCTTAGCTGAACCTAGAGTTATTCCAGTCTAGGCATGGGTTCGATCACCCACGCAGGGTTGATGTGCCGGCCAAAATTTGTCGGCACGGCCGCTCCGCTTATGTGATTAATCATTAATTTACCTAAAGGATGACCTAGGTTAGGAATCCCAGACGTTCGCTGGCCCGACCCACAATTACACAGTAAATTAACTTCCAAAAGATGACAAAAAACTTGACCCAATTTATAAATAGCGGTCAATGTGCAAAATCTTAAATGGTATAAAAATTTGAAAATACTTTACACACTAGGGGTACTACACAAGTATACGTGTCGTTTCAAGTAATATAGGGCTTTCTTTTAAAACCCCAGCATCAATCCCACAGGGAAGCCATGTAAGAAATCCTTTAGGCTAATTCAAGTCTAATTCTATAAGACCTTAATTTGGAATGTCAATTAAAATGATTTTTCTAATAACTATTCATAAATGAAAATTTAAAATAAAAAGATAACTTATCTGGATAAATTGGTTTAGAGAATTTTGAAATGTTAAACACTACCTTTCTCTTGCAATTACCTAGATAATGTGTAGGAAAAAATGCTTAGAATTTATTGTTGTAGTGACAAATATGAGCATATATATTCTTTAACTCTTTATGCAAGCAGCAAAGAACATTGGCTAGTTTTAAATATTGGTTCAGGATGTATTGTTAGTAGTAAGGATTAATTCTAGGCTCTCACTTCTAGATAACCCCAGGGAGCCTATGGTTACTAGTGACCCGTCGTCATTCTTTTAAACTAAATTGATAGAATTTAGCCTGTCACTCTAAAAACATAATCAATTCTGTGCCCATTAAAGACTATCTCCTTATCTATTTGCACCTCCCTCTTCAAGGATTTACAATCTACCTTTCCAAGAGAAATGTGATACATACAAGTTAAGAACTCTTAGCCCACAGTCAGATCTTAAGAATTCTCTACAGTTTTTAACGATACAAGAGGCCAATTTATAGGGTAAATGAAGATCCAGTATGAATCTCATCCCCATAATTTAATAAAAGAATATCTAAGCAAATCTTGATTCCTAAACATACATCTATTTATTACAAAATAAAAGTAAATGAAAATAATGGCATAAGAAGTAAAAGAATTGATAGAAATATGTAATAAATTAGGTGCTAACGAAGAACATATGTCTTTAATATTCTATTAGTTTCATGCAACTATCTGTCACCTAGAAGCATCTAATAGAAACAAATCATTAAATTATAATTCCTTAAAAATTACATTACCGCCTAACTATTTTACTAGTTAACCGGACAATGTGAGTGCACTCAAGTTGTGAGATCACCGCTCTTCCGAGTTTTAGTTTCACTTACAACAGATTTTAACATAACCTATTGCCACTTAAGTTCTTTCATTGAAGTGAAGGAGATGTTACTCATCACATTAAAATGAAAATAATTTTCCTACACATGCCACTACTTCATATTAAAAGAAAATAGTAAAGAAAATTTCTTATGAAGCATAGATAGAACACAACCGAGAACTTCATTTAAATCAAAGAAAATCCACCAAAAAGTGTTTAAAAAGATTACAAGAAAATGAAGAACACAATACATGGTTTTTTCCCTCTGAAAGGAAGAAGAAAATCTCTCCACTAAAGTCTTCTGCCAATCCATGAGCCACTAGTACATTCCTTACATAAAACTTTCAAACTCCCTCACCAATCTCTCCAAAAAATATAGAAATCTACATCATGACTCTAACCCAACTCTAAAACGTCTCCACATAACTCCCTAAGTCTCAAATCCGACTCTAAAAGGACTCGAAAAGGACTCTCTAAGAATTTAAAATTAATCCCTATTTATAGAGCTTTGAAAATGACCAAGGGTTGCTTCCGACATCTCATCAAAATTCATCCCCATTCAGTGAATATTATAGAGGCGCCAGTTCTGGTGCCTAGGCGCCAGTCCATCTGTGTGAAGGGTCGGACCCCTTCACTTAAGAGACACACCTCTTCATTTAAAAACCGCTCCAATGTGTCGAGAATCATTGTATTACTTGATGACATGTAGGATTTCGTCCAGAGGCTTCTAAAATGCTTTGGAACTACCCAAAATCGTCCAATAACTGTTCATAACTGTCCCAAAATGTTTCTGGCTGTGTCTGGCGCCTAGGTACCAGTTCTGGCGCCTAAGTGCCATCCTGTGCGTAGCTCCACTGTTTTGCTCCGTTTGGCTTCGTTTCAACTCCGTTTCGCCCCGTTTCAGTTGCGTTGCGTTCCTAACATCTTCACCTACAAGATAAAAACAAGAACAACCTTTATTAAAAGTGTAATTTTATTCAAAAATATGTGAGAAATGTAAAAGATATTAAGCATCAAAAGACATTGATATGTGCTAGGCTAGAATTTTCTTCTTTGCTCATTTTGGCTTCAAATTGCATTATTTTTGCCTCATTTTATCTAGAATCATATATTTTTATATTTGAAGACAATAATATGCAAATTACCTTCCTTTTAAGTGTATATCATTAAAAATGTGCATAAAGTGAGCATGAAATCTACACTAAAATAGGTAATTTTTTAGGTGGATCATCCGCCATTCCTTTTTGAAGCCAAGTGATTCCTCTTTGTGAGCTCTAGGTCTAAATCCCACCAAGTTGGAATCCTAATTTCCCACAACTTTGTCGCTCCCAACTTTCCTTGAAGAAGTTGGTCTAGTTTAAGCTTAGAGGATGAAAACAATTTTGGAGCTAGTCCATCCTACAAGATCATGAGCGTTCATAGAGTAGAAAAATATTTGTAGCTAGTCCACCCTACGAACAGTGGAGGACTAACACTACAAGAAATTAAAGGGGGAAGCCCTCCACATTGCCACACTAAAGTTGGAAGCGGCTATGCCGCAAATCCAAGGTTGTCAACCCTAGGTATCTATGTGAGGTCGTTATGACAAGTTCAACATGTTGTCGACTATGTTGAGTTGCATTGCATGTGCATGGTCAATCTTGTTGCATTTTTTTGCATGTGGACATTTGTTGCATATCATATGCATGGGTGTGTGAGCATTTCAGGTTGATCAGTTGTCCTATGCTATCCCCAATCCTCTGTTGGGTCTGATTGGCCGTTTCGAGCCGATCACTCTATCCTTTGTGTTTGGTCAACTGCTACATGTCGATCACCCGGATTGGGTTTAATCGGCCATGCCAAGCCAACCACCTATCTTTTAGGTTTGATTGACTACTACGTGTCGATCACACATCTTGTGTTCGATCTGCCATCTTAGGGTGATCACCCATCCTTTTGAATTGGATTGATTACCCTGAATCGATCCACCGACTTCTTCAGTGCAACTAGCCAATATGGCTCGATCGACCGATCACTTACATGCTTGTATGATTTTAGATCATATTGCATATTTGTTTGCTTGTGCATGGTGTCTCATATATGCCTGTCATTTGCATGTGTGTTTGGTCGTTATTGGGACAAGGTTTCTAGCAGTGTCCTATACTCTAGGCGACCGAACACTTGTGTGCTTATATGCCTCTGCACTACATCACATGTTCATTTGCTCCACCGGATCACTGCCTCCTCGACATAACCTTTTGTTCTGGTCGCTGCTGTCGTGGCATGCCTATCTCCGGGTCAGTACCTCCTTGGCATACCTTTTTTTTTAGTCGCTGCCATCATGGCATGCCTACCTTTGGGTCACTGCCTCCTTAACGTGCCCTTTTGTTCGGGCCGCTAATGCCACGACATGCCCACCTCTGGGCCATTGCCGCCACGACGTGTCTACCTTCAGGTCATTGCCTCTTCGACATACCCTTTTGTTCGGGTAGCTGCCGCCATGACATGCCCACCTCCGGGTCACTGCCTTCTTGACATACCTTTTATTTGGGCCACTTCTACCATGACATGTTCACCTCCAGTTCATTGTCTCCTTAGCATACCCTTTTGTTGAGGTCACTGCCTTCACGACATGCCCATCTCTGGGTTACTGTCTCCTCTCCACAACCTTTTGTTCGGTCGCTGCTGTCATAACATGCCCACCTCCAGGTTACTGCCTTCTAGGCATACCCTTTTGTCTGAGCTGTTGCCACCATGAAGCGCCCATCTTTGGGATGCTGCCATCACGTCATGCCCACCTCCGGGTCACTACATCCTAAGCATACCCTTTTGTTTGAACCGCTACCACGACGGCATGCGCACCTCTGGGTCACTACATCCTAAGCATACCCTTTTATTTGAACCGCTACCGCCACGACATGCACACCTCTAGGTAACTGCCTCCTCAGCATACTCTTTTGTTCAAGCCGCTGACACCATGGCATGCCCACTGGCATGACTTTTTTAATTTGCCACAATTTATGAACTTATATATATATATATATATATATATATATATATATATATATATATATATATATATATATATATATTGATTTAGTTTTATAACGAGTCACACAATTAATTGCAAGTATACATATCGCTCAAGTAATACAGGGCTCTAGTGGAGTCCTGTATATTGATCCCACAGGGAGGCAATTAATTTTATGGTGTAGTACATAAATTACTTATCGAATCACAACACAATTGCAAGTAAGTTCAAGTCTTAAAATAAAGACAAACAGTTGTAGTTACTACTCCTATCAAAGTATGTCTAAACTTCTAGCAAGTTAAACTAACACAAGAATAAAGTTATAACAAAGTTCAGTTGTAAGAAAGAGTCTTTCTTCTCTTCAATTATAATATGATGATTATTGTGATATAGATTAGTGATGCAAATGTATTGTGCCAAATAGGAGCATTCCTATTCTTTACCCTTTTCCAAGCGCATAAAGCACATTGGTTAATCCTAAGTTCAGTCCCCAAATCTGTGGTTAGGCTGGGAGGATACTGGCTCTAACTCCAGAGCTCCCACTTCCCTTCCCCTGAAGGCTAACTCTTGCTTTGGTTTCCAAACCATAGGACTAAATTGAGGATTTCAGCTTGTCACTTTGAAATCTCTAATTCTACGCCCATCAAAGTATATTTCCCTATTTATTTGCACTCAATCCTCATGAACTACGTCACTCATTCATAGACATTGAATGTAACCTTCATATTTGTTGTGAAACTCATAATTATTTCGGAACATATGTTTCCCAACAAGTTTTAACAATTTAATTGGCCATATCAAAAGGTAAATGAAGTTCGAAGTGAAAAAGTCATCATAAATTCTATTTAATAAATGGGCAGATCATTTCCATATCACAACATCAACACATCACATGAAAAGGAGGAATACAAAGAAATCTACTCAAGACTCATGAGGAAAATAAGACAAAACAAGGATTATATATATAAAAGCCAAGTCATAGAAACAGAGTAAAGAAAAGACAACTTATCTCAAACTCTTCCCCAAGCGAATCTCAAGGAATTCCTTTGACTCCTCTTCTTTCTTCACAACAACACACAATGCTCTCTTTAGATAAGTAAGGAAGAAGAAATCTCTCACTTTCCATCTTCTCCTACACTCCTTAGAAGAGAAAATACAAAACCTAGATTTACTAAACAAAATGAAAAAACACTCTCTCCTCACTCTCTCTACACTCTAAACTCCCTCTCCCTCTCTAAATTTAGCTCCAAAGAAGTTTAAATTCCGCCATAACTGATTTCCTAAGAGTTTCCTCAAGCAACCCCCAAAATCCGGCCAAATACATTGAATCTGGTTTGAATTTGGAATAGAGCGCGGTCCGGCGCAGGATAGGGCACCGTTCGAAGCATTATTTCGACAATTGGCGCAACTCTCTGTAAAATAGCGCAGTCCGGTGCTGGTGACAGCATCATTCAGCGCTAGTTCAATAAATTGCACTTTTGCCTTTTTTTTTGCTCCAAATTTGATCTTTTTTGCTTCCTTTTGCTCCAAAGGCCTAAAATCATTGTACCTGCATGAAATCATGAAAAATACCTTTCTTTAAAGTGCAATATCATAAAAAACAGGTATGAAATGGATAGTAAAAAGCTATCAAATTTTTAGTGGATCAAGATCCCCCAAACTTAACTATTACTTGCCCTCAAGTAATTTTAGTTAATACATAAAATAATGATCCACTGTAATGAAATTTCTTTCTAGAATACCATAATTTTGATTTAGATAAGTACAATATTAAAATTTTCAAAAAGATCTTTGAATAATTCAAGCAAATTCTGTAGGTATAAGACTATCCAATAAGCAAGTCTAAGAGTCCTAGCCTTCTATTCATTTCAAAAATGATTATAGATTGTCCTATTAAGGCACTTAAAAAGATTACGTGAAAGAAGTTTATGAGAACACTACCAGTAAAGATGCTAATCCACACATATAAGTTCAGAAGAGTAATTAAGTTTTCCCTTTAGGTAGGTCCAAGTGAAACCAATTTTTGATTAGACATCTCCTCATGCTTCTCCTCACTTTTCTATCTTTTTTTTTATTTTCTTTGCTTTTCTTTTGCTTTTTTCTTTTTTTTTTTCAAGTGAGGATTACTGTATCTAGATATCCTTTAATAATTTTGAACTTCACCCTTCTCACCCTAAATTTGAAACTTACCACAATCATTTACCTTATAGGCAATTCATTAGCTTATTAATGATTCATCATAGAGTCTCAATCTTTTCTTATCACATAAGGTTTTAAGATTCTTAATATTTCAAACATACAATTTTTCTTACTTTGAATAGTTGACTATAGTCTTATTCTCTTATACCAAATATCTTAGCCCACAAAATTACTTTTCATTGCTGAATACATTCATTCAATTTCACAAAATACTTAAATAAAATCAAAATACAGTTATATGAAATTGAGTTCTATCACAAGAAATCATGTTAATAATTTTGAAGATACTTTTGAATGAGAAAAATTAATAGTCAATTCTTTCCATATATAACTCTTACCTCAATATGTTGGGCTTTTTATACCTTTGAGTTTAGGCAGGTTTTCCTTCATAAATTAGAACAATATGCCTGAAATAATTAAGAGCATTTCTATATACAAATAGGGGTTAGAAATTTGTAAGGGAAGAAGCTTAAAAACATATAACATAAACTATGCACACAACATTAACATCCAACTGTTACTATCACAGATTAAACTAACAAACCGCATGCAAACTCCACTATCACATCACACACATCACAAATCAACATAAAGTTTGCTACAAGCACAACCAAATACAAATTACATCATAGATATCAATCAAAGAGAGTCTCAGGTACATAACATATACAAAACACAAATACAAAATAAAATGAAAATAAAACTACAAAACTACCAATCATCCACCATCATTAGGTTCTTCAGGCTGGTAAGGAGTATACTCAGGGTAAGTAGAAAATACAACATTAGTGTCTTCCCTGAAAAATCTCATATGTGCGTCATGATAAGCTATCTCATGTTCTCGCCACCGCACTTGATAATCATCATTTATTTTATTCCTTGTTTCTAGCCCTTCTAATCTAGTGTTCAACCTTTCTAACTGATCCATAACATTATGCAGAGTAGGTTCCCTAGATGTAGACGATCTCTCATGGCTAGAAGAAGGTTCACCAGCTTTCTAACTCCACTTCCATCCTACATGGGCTTTATAGGTTTTCAGATTTAATTTAGTAATGGGCTTCAGGGGATAGACTACCTCATCATTATCTTCAGTTGCTGCACCTGACTGAATACACAAGGCATGAATCAGGCTGGGGAGTCCTAGTCCACCCGTAGTCTCTCCGTTTGAACTTGTCAAAATACTCTTATGAATAATAGCCCCAATGTTAATATTCTTCATATTCTGAATACTGTAATTCAGAACAGCTCTATCTACAGTAATCTCGCTGTGATGGCTGGTAGGTAAAAGTCTTGCAGAAATGAAATAGTGTCAGGCTTTCGATACAGGATTCAAAGTAGAAAGGAGAAAATTAACTTTTTATTTCTGTTTAATCTTCCATTCCCCTTTTTCATCAGTCAAAAAGTTCATAATCGTATCCAATGCTTCATTTGTAACAGGAAAATTTTTGTTTTCACATAAAAAGGGTTCTCTCAACTGATAGAATGAATTGATGCGGGCAGAGGTAAATTCAACCATTTGTCATCTAACTAGGATATACTCACTTTCAGAATAGTACAAACTAGCATAAAACTCCCTCACAATTTCCAGCATCGCTTCAGCAGTGAAATAACAGAAAATTTCCCATTGACGATTCGCAATCAATTCTTCAATCATACCTCCAGAATTTTCAAAGGATTTTTCTTGAATACATTTCTTATTGCTAATTCTTGAATACATTTCTTATTGCTAAGAAATGTACTGAAGCAGGAATAAGCCTTAAAATTCACAAATTTATGCTCATCATAATCAAACTTCCTCTTCCGCTTAGCTAATCTTGGAGCAATTTATCTAAAAATGTTTGTGAACTTTCAGGAAAGTAAGGAGGAATATGTGTTGACCTCTAAGATGGTTGATTTTCAATGATGCTCATGTCATTCATATCACCAACTGTCTGGTTACTATATGCATCTGCTGGGTCTATTGGCTTCCAAGGTAGAAGTATTCTTTCCAGTTCTCATATGACACTTGTGATTGACTGCAGAGGAGAAACATGGTGGAAGGATGTCCAAGCCCATACTTTGATCCATGAACGATCAATCCCAAAACAGACTTAATATATATTGAACCAATATCAATAGACATCCCCATTACAGTAGTTCAGAATAGCACACTCTTTAGTTACTTTACTGATTTTCATTGTTGGGAGCAATTTTGAACATCTGAAATAATGTATGTGCTTCGACGTAGGATTTAACAGTGTGGTCGAAAAACTTACATGCATGTTATCTCTTATCTCCTAATCATCACTTTCATCTGGGCAAAATTCAAATAGTGGCAGATTGACACATTCTTAATAATGTTTAAATCATTAATCTTTGCAGGAGTAAATGTGATAAACCTACCTCACACATAGACTGATCGTTGGTTGATTCCATGAAGATTTGCATAAAACTCCTTCACAACCGGGACAACTACGGCGATAGTAGTGTAACATAACACTGCCCAACGTCTCTGAATAAAAATTTCTTCAATTCTAGTGGTAGAAGAATTCATACCTCGATTCACAAAGCCTCTCTCCTTAATCAACTGCATCTTCGAGATACTTTTGTTGAATAAGTGTTGCGCTTCGAAACTGATGAACTTTCACGGTTGAAAACTTGAAATCTTGAAGTTTCTTTCTAGTCGGAATCTATTTGGACGAGATTTGGGATCTTACTTTTCGTTCCTTTGGTAGTTTCTGCATCTAGGGGCGGTTTTTAGGAGTTCACGTGGAAGAATTGCCGTCTAGAACCGCAAAAACTCAAATTTAAAGACGAGAAACTGTTTTCTGAACAGCAGCGCGGTCCGACGCTGATAACAATGTTGTTTGGCGCTAGTTAAAATTTTTTGCCAAACTTTGTTTTGTCCAAATTCTTTGCAAACTTCGAATCGATTCATTTCTTTAATATTGTTAATGATATTTAAGGAAGGGTAAGACTTAATTAAGTAACAAACAAACACAAATAACACAGCAAACAAAGCAAACACTCAATAACTATAAGTTGCCTCCCACAAAGATCTTGGTTTAACGTCGTCAGCCCGACATAACTTCAAGTTATTCAAGTTGATCAAACATTAAAACCTCTTTAAAATTAGGTATATTGCCTTCAAAATATGGTTTTAATCTTTGTCCATTGACTTTGAATATTCTTCCAAATTTAGGGTCTTCAATAATCACAGCTCCAAATTAATAAATTTTTACAACAATGAAATGTCCTGTCCATCTAAATTTTAGTTTCCCAGGAAATAACTTCAATCTTATATTGTATAATAAAATTTTTGTCCTGGTTCAAATTTCTTTTTAACAATCTTCCGATCATGCCATGTTTTTCTTCTCTCCTTGTATATTCTATCACTATCATATGATTCATTTCTGATTTCATCCAATTCATTCAATTGCAACAGTTTTTTCTCACCAGCATCTTTTAAATTTAAATTTAATTTCTTTATCACTCAATATGCTTTATGTTCTAATTTAACTGGTATGTGACAAGTCTTTCAAAAGATTAATCTGTAAGGATACATTCCTATAGGAGTTTTATAAGCAGCTCTGTATGCTCATAAAGTAGTGTCTAATCTAGCAGACCAATCCAATTTATCAGGATTAATGACTTTATCTAAAATTCATTTAATTTCACGATTAGATACCTCTGCTAAGCCATTATTTTGGGGATGATAAGCTGTAGAGATTCTATGCATAATATTATATTTTTCTGTCAATCTTTGAATCATATTATTATTAAAATGGGATCCTCCATCAGTGATGATTACTCTAGGCATTCCATATCTTGCGAAAATATTTTTTATTAAAAATCTCGAAACACTTCTAGCATCACACCTAAGTAAAGTTATTGCCTCAATCCATTTTGTTACATAATCAACAACAATCAGTATATATATATTTCTAAATGAAGATATAAATGGTCCCATAAAATCTAATCCCCAAGCATCAAAAATTTCAACTTCCAAAGTAAAATTAAGAGGCATTTCATTTCTTCTAGATATATTACCTATTCTCTGACATCAATCACAAGTTTTGGTAAATCTATAAACATCTTTGAAAATAGTAGGCCAATAAAATCCAGATTGCAAAATCTTATGTGTAGTTCTATCAATTCTGAAATGTCCTCCAACGTCAGAATCATGAAATTCTTAAATAATTCTTTCAGTTTCTTCATATGACAAACATCTCCTAATAATAAGATATTTACATTGCTTGTACAGATAAGGATCGTCCCAGAAATAAAATTTAGCATCATGCTTAAATTTTTTCTGCTGTTGCATTGTTAAGTTAGGTGATAAAATATTACTAACGATGTAGTTTAGAATATCAGCATAACATGGTAAATTTCCTTCAATAATATTATATAATTGCTTATCAGGAAAAGTTTCAGTGATTTTCCTTTCAAAGTCATCCAAATTAGGTTATTCAAGTATAGATAAATGATCAGCTATTTGATTATAGACCCATTTCCTATTAACGATCTCAAAATCAAATTCTTGCATTAAAAGTATCCATCAAATAAGTCTAGGTTTTACATCCTTCTTTTGCATTAAATTTTTAATAACATAATGATCAGTATGCACTATACATTTAGCTCTAATTATGTAATATCTAAATTTTTTAAAGGCATAAAAAATATCTAATAACTCACTTTCTGTAGTGGTATAGTTAATTTGAGTATTAGTAAGAGTCGTACTAGCGTAGTATATAACTTTAAACATCTTATCGTGCCTTTGCCCTAAAAAAATTCCAATAGCATAATTGCTAGCATCACACATTAATTCAAATGGTTTCTCCCAGTCATGTGAAACTATTATATGGGCAGCGATTAATTTTTCCTTTAATAGATCAAAAGCTTTTAAGCATTCATCATTAAAATCAAACTTCCTATCTTTTTCCAAAAATTGGCATAGAGGCTTAGTGATTTTTGAAAAGTCTTTAATATAATGCCTGTAGAATCCTACATGTCCCAAAAAACTTCTTACCCCTCTCACAGTTGTTGGAGGTGGTAATTTTTCTATAATTTAAATTTTTGCAGGATCTACTTTCATGTCATATTCAGATATTTTATGCCCAAGCACAATTCCTCCTGCAACTATAATTTAACACTTTTCCCAGTTTAAGACTAAATTTGTTCTTTCGCATACCTCTAAAAGTTTTTCTAAGTTGCATAAGCATGCATCAATTGAATATCCAAATACTGAGAAATCATCCATAAATACTTCTTTTCCATCATATATTAATTTACTAAATATGGATATCATACATCTTTGAAATGTTGTAGACGCAATACATAATTCAAAGGACATTCTTCTAAAAGCAAAATTTCCATAAGTGCTAGTAAATATAGTCTTCTCTTGATCCTTAGGAGCAATAGGTATTTGTTGGTAACCAGTATATCCATTCAAAAAGTAATAGTACTTGTGTCCAACAAGTCTGTTTAGCATTTGATCTAAAAAAGGTAAATGAAAGTGATCTTTTCTGGTGGCGAAGTTTAATTTTCTATAATCAATACATATTCGCCAACCAATGCTTGTCTTGTCGGTATAATTTCATTTCGATCATTTATGTCAACAGTCACTCCTCCCTTCTTAGGAACATAATGAATTGAGCTTACCCAAACACTATCAGAAATATGATATATAATTCTAGCATCTAACCACTTTAAAATCTCTTTTTTAACCACTTCTTTCATTATTGGGTTCAGTCTCCTTTGTGGATCAACTCTAGGTTTATGTTGTTCATTCAACAAAATTCTGTGCATACAGATCGATGGACTGATTCCTTTAATATCAGCTATGGACCAACCAAAAGCCTTTTTGTATCTTTTAAAGGTGTCCAATAATTTTTGTTCGTGATATTCATTTAAGTCTGAAGATATAATGACTATTAAAGTAAATGACTCTCCTAAAAACATATACTTCAAATGATTAGGGAGAATTTTCAGCTCAAGTTCAAGGGGTTTAATGATAGATGGAATTAAACTTTTATCTCATTTTTCCATAGTATCCAATCTTTCAAAATTTTCCTGAACAAATTCTAACTTTTCATTTTTCATATCATCCAAATTATCTTCACTTTCACTTTCATCCTCACATTCCAAATTTTCTTCAAATACTTCTTTAAAATGATCTTCTCTCAAATAATCACATATTTCCATTTGAAAGCACTCATCATCTTTTTCAATTGAAGGGTATTTCATAGATTTCAGAATATTGAAAGTTACCTCTTGATCATTGACTCTCATAGTTAATTCTCCATTTTGAGCATCGATCATAGCTCTCCCAGTAGCAAGGAATGACTTACTAAAATAATTGGAATTTCTTTATCTTCCTCCATATCTAATACAATAAAGTCCACAGGAAAGATAAATTTATCCACCTTTACTAATCCATCTTCCACAACTCCTTTTGGATAAGTGATAGAACGATCAGCCAATTGAAGAGTCACAGATGTAGGTGAAATTTCTCCTATTCTCAATCTTTTGAAAGTTGATAAAGCCATAAGATTAATATTATCTCCAAGATCACATAAAGCTCTTCCGAAAAATTTCTCACATATAGCACATGGGATAGTGAAATTACCTGGGTCTTTAAGTTTTTTAGGAAGCTTCTTCTGAATAATTGCACTACACTCACCGCTAAATGCAACAGTCTCGTGGCCTTTGAACTTTCTTTTCTTTTTAAGAATATCCTTCATAAACTTTTCATAATTAGTCATCTGCTCTAATGCTTCAACACAGGGAATATTAATCGTTAATTTCTTAAGAATTTCCAAAAACTTTGCAAATCTATTATCCTTGTTATGTTTCTTTAGTCTTTAAGGAAAAGGAGGAGGTGATTTTTTAACAGTTATCTTCATTGGTTCAAGCGGATATTCATCAGGATATATCCTATTATAACTTTTCTCAATGTTCACTTCCTCTCTTTCAACTTCAACTTCTTTTTGAACTCTTGGTTTCAATTCTTTTCCACTCTTTAATTGAATAACCTTAATTTGCTCATTGTTTTGATCTTTTGGGTTGATCTCAACATTGCTAGGAAGATTTCCATAATGTCTATTATTAAGCGCAGTAAAGATATGTCCTAATTGATTTACAATATTCTTCATTGCGACGTTTTGAGCTTGAATTTGATTTCCCATATTAATGATTATTTCTTCAGTAGACAATTTCTTTTCCTTAAATTGTTGATTACTATTAAAACCAGGAGGATAAGTAGGTCTATAATTAGTATTTCCTTGGTTGTTCGGATTTCCAAATGAATTCATAAGATTGTTTTCCTATTGCTGGTTAATAACAGCATTGGTGTTATTCCAGTTGAAGTTCGACTGATTCCTCCAACTAGGATTATAATAATTTGAATAAGAATTATTGACTTTGTTGTTTACGATATTCAAGATTTCATAAGACATTTCAGAGTCTATCATCTGTCTTTATGAATTTTCTTACAACACTTGGGGTGTTGGAGAATAATTCATTCCATATTGATTCATTTTCTTAGAAAGTGCAGCAATTTGAGATACTATCATAGTTATCGCATCAGAATCATGAATACTAGCTACTCTCTTAGGATTTACCCGCTCAGTGGACCATTGAAAATTATTAGTAGCCAACTCTTCAATTAAAGAATATGCTTCATCAAAAGGTTTAGACATTAATGACCCACCAGCAGCAGCATCGATAATCGATCTCAAAGATTCCACTAATCCATTATAAAAGGTTTGAATTATTAACCACTCTGGTAAAGCATGGTGTGGACACTTTCTCAGAAGATCTTTGAATCTTTCCCAAGATTCATATATGGATTCTCCATCAAACTGACTAAAAGATGTGATAACATTCCTTAGCATAACAGTTTTTAAAGGAGGGAAATATTTTGACAGAAAATTTTGTGAAGGTTATCCTTAAGTTCCGATAGATCCAGGTACTAATGAATTTAACCACGTTTTAGCCTTATCCCTTAATGAAAAAGTAAAAAGTCTAAGACTAACACCATTGTTCGACATTCCATCGTATTTAAAAGTAGCACACAGTTCTAGAAAACTAGCGAGATGTAAGGTAGGATCTTCATTAGGTGTTCCTCCAAATTGATTATTTTGTACCATTTGGATAATAGCAGGTTTAAGCTCAAATGAATTAGCAGCAACATCAGGATTTTGGATAGTTAAGTGAATTTCTTCTGCTGTTGGATTAGCATAATCTCTTAAAGGTCTTGATATATTTTTGTTTTGATTGTTTAAGTTGTTCACCATTTTGTGAAAATTTTTAGATTATTTTTGTTGTTTTCAAAATTTTCTAGTAGTACGCTCTAATTCAGAATCGTAAGGCACTAAACCTATATATCCGATACTACGCATACAGATACAATAAAAACACTATAAATAAACAAACAAAATTATGACTTTTAATTCAATTATAGAATTTCAAATACTACAAAATTAATTTTAACAGTTACCTTACCTCCCGGCAACGGCGCCAAAAACTTGGTGCGCCTTTTTTTATTTGCCAAAATTTATTGAATCAAATTTATATATATATATATATATATATATGTATATATATTGATTTAGTTTTATAACGAGTCACACAATTAAACGCAAGTATATGTATCGCTCAAGTAATACAGGACTCCAGTGGAATCCTGTATATCGATCCCACAGGGAGGCAATCATTTTATGGTGTAGTACAGAAATCACTTATCGAATCACAACACAATTGCAAGTAAGTTCAATTCTTAAAATAAAGACAAACAGTTGTAGTTACTACTCTTACCAAAGTATGTTCTAAACTTCTAGCAAATTAAACTAACACAAGACTAATGTTTTAACAAAGTTCAGTTGTAAGAAAGAGTCTTCATCCTCTCTAATTATAATATGATAATTATTGTGACATAGATCATTGATACAAATGTATTGTGCCAAATAGGAGCATTCTTATTCTTTACCCTTTTCTAATCGCATAATGAACATTGGCTAATCCTAAATTCAGTCCCCAAATCCATGGTTAGGCTGGGAGGATAATTGCTCTCACTCCAAAGCTCCCACTTCCCTTCCCCTGAAGGCTAACTCTCGCTTTGGTTTCCAAACTCTAGGACCAAATTGAGAATTTCAGCCTGTTACTCTGAAATCTCTAATTCTACGCCCATTAAGTATATTTTCCTATTTGCACTCAATGCCCATGAACTACATCAATCATTCATGGACATTGAATCTAACCTTCACTTTTGTTGTGGAACACATAATCCTTTCGGAATATATGTTTCCCAACAAGTTTTAACAATTTGATTGGGCAGATCAAAAAGTAAATTAAGTTCGAAGTGAAAAGGTCATCACAAATTCTCTTTAATAAATCAGCACATCATTTCCATATCACAACATCAACACATCACATGAAAAGGAGGAAGATGAAGAAATCTACTCAAGACTCATGAGGAAAATATGACAAAACATGGATTATATATATAAAAGCAAAGTCATACAAATAGTGTAAAGAAAAAATAACTTATCTCAAACTCTTCCCCAAGCGAATCTCAAGGAATTCCTTTGACTCCTCTTCTTTCTTCACAACAACACACAATTCTCTCTTTAGATAAGTAAGGAAAAAGAAATCTTTCACTTTCTCTCTTCTCCTATACTTCTTAGAAGAGAAAACATAAAACCTAGATTTTCTAAAAAAATGAAAAGACACTCTCCTCACTCTCTCTACACTTTAAACTCTCTCTCCCTCTCTAAATTTGGCTCCAAAGAAGTTTAAATTCGGCCATAATTGATTTCCCAAGATTTTCCTCAAGCAACCCTCCAAAATCCGGCCAAATACATTTAATCTAGTTTGAATTCGGGATAGGGCGCGGTCTGGCACAGGATAGGGCGTCGTTCGTCACATTATTCCGTCAATTGGTCGTAATTCTCTGTAAAATAGCGTGGCCCGGCGCTGGTGATAGCGCCGTTCAGCGCTAGTTCAATAAAATGCATTTTTTCTCTTTTTTACTTCAAATATGCTCCTTTTCGCTTCCTTTTGCTCGAAAGGCCTAAAATTATTGTACCTGCTTGAAATCATGAAAAATACTTTTTTTTAAAGTGCAATATCATCAAAAAACATGTATAAAATAAATAGTAAATAGCTATCAAATTTTTAGTGGATCACCCACCTCTAGGTCACTACCTCTTCGACGTACTCTTTTGTTCGGGCCGCTGCCTTCATGGCATGCCCACTCCTTTTGAGTTACTGCCTCTATGGTATACTGACCGCGTTTTCTAAATATACTTAAAAATATAAGAATTCGACACTACTACTAGAAGATCTAAATTCCCAGTAATGGCGCTAAAAACTAGGAGAGTAATTTTAATTTTATTAACAATTATATATTATAATCTTTTAATCGCAGAGTTACCTTTAAACGCAAGTACACGCATCGCTCAAGTAATACAGGGCTCCAGTGGAGTCCTGGATATCGATCCCACATGGAATATTTTAGAGGCTACAGGCTAGGATTATAGAAATCATCTCAGAATCACAACTAAATCGAAATTGCCTATCTGTCACTAATACACAATTGACAATAATATTAAATTTAAATTAAACTAGTTCAACTAACAGATAACTAATTCTACTAAAGTGAAGTTCAAATATATAAGCAAGAATCTTTCTCCTTTGTTAAGATATTTAAGTGAATAGATAGTTAGAATTAGTTTTAAAATGGTGTTGAGCCAAATAGGAGCATACCTATTCTTTAAACTTTGGTCCAGACATAAAGAACATTGACTAATCCTATGCTTGGTTACTGAATCTGCGGCTAGGCTGGGAGGATACCGGCTCTTACTTCGGAGCTCCCACGTTCCCCTCGCCCAAGGGTTAAAAATCTACACTTCAGCACCTAAACGATAGAACCAAATTGAGGATTTTAGTCTGTCACTCTAAAATCTCCAATTCTATGCCCAATAAATATTATTTCCCTATTTATTTGCACCCTCCTTCCAAGAACTTTGACCTCCCTGAATATCAGATGTAATCTTTACTATAGTTGTTAAACTCAACATATTTTAACTATTCAATTGACTAAATTGAAAGTAAATTAAGATCTAAGTGAAAGATTATCACAACTTATTTAAATCTTTTACGACACACTAATTCTATTTATCATTCCACAAAATTCAAAACTAGGAGAAAGATAAAACAACTACTCAAAATTCATGGAGAGGATGCAATAAAACTTAGATTTCATATATATAAGTAAAGTTCTACAAACTAAAGTAAATAAACACAACTTATCTTAAATTCCTCCCCAAGCAAACTTCTTGAAGTTCCTCTGAATCTCTTCCTTTCTTTAGAGTACACATAATTCTCCTTTGAAATGGCAATGCAGAAGAGATCTCTCACTTCCCTTCCACTCTTACAATCCTTCGAAGAATTCCTCACAATCTCTATTTGAACTCACTAATTAGCACTCAATAATAACAATGGACACTAGTGGTCTCTCTATTGGACACTAAGTAACTATTAGAAATCTCTAATAGCACTTTTACAGACTCTTAGTGACTTTTAGAGGACTCCAAAAGGACAATTTTTCGGCCTAAAATGGTTCTTTTTAAAGTTGTTGAAGAGTCTCCAAGGGTTTTCCAGGCATCGCTTCGAAAATCATCCTCATTAGATGTATATTGTTAAAGAACCTCTGATCCCGTCGTCGGCGGCCTCGAGCTGCGCCGTCGGCGGTCTCCAGCTACGTCGTCGGCGGCCTTCTAGAAATAGTGCTTTAAACTGACCTCGCTGTCGGCGGCCTCGACCTCCACCGTCGGTGGCCTCCCTTGGAATATATTCTGAACTCTCGGGAAAATCATGCCGTCGGCGCCATCGACCTCGTCGTCGGCGCCCTAGGTCAAATTTGCATAATTTAGACATTTTTGCTCCAAATTCGCTCCTTTTTGCAGATTTTCGCTCCTTTGTTCTTAAATCTTCATACCTGCAGAAAAACATCAAAAATACCCTTCTTTAAAGTACAATATCATTAAAATTAGTATAAAATAAGCATGAAAATCTTAAACTTTTTTCATTGGGTCAAAATCCTCCAAACTTTAACCATTACTTGTCCTCAAGTAATCTTTAGTACTACATAAAAGTTATGATTCATTGTGGTAAAGTTTTAATTCAGAAATACTATAATTTTGATTTAAATAAATATTATAGCAAGAATTCTTAGAAATAATTTCAAGTAATTAGGTTAATTCTGCAGGTATAAGACTATCTAGTCATCAAGTCTAAGAGTTCTAGTTTTCTATTCATTTTAAGAATGACTATATGTTGCAACATCATCTCACTCAGAATATTCAGAAGATAGGAAATACATGAGGAAACTACAAGTAAGAAACTAGTCATAAATATAAGTTCAGAAATGCTTTTAGTTTTCCCATTAGGTTAATCCAAGTGAAGCCAATTTTTGATAATGCATCTCCTCAAGCTTCTCCTCACTTACTTTTTTCTTTTGGATTGTTTTTCAATCCTATATTTTTTTTCTTTTCTTTTCAGGGATTGTTTATTTTTTTAATTTCTTTTTCAAGTGAGAATTACTATATATGGATATCTTGTTAATAATTTTGAACTTCACTCTTCTTTTTCTAAATTTGAAACTTTAAACATTCTTTACCTTTTTCGTACTTCATAGTTTTTACATTATTGAATCCCAATCTTTTCTTTCTCAACTAAATTTCTAAGATTTATAATATTACAAAATATAGTTTTCTTTACTTTAAATAGTTAACTATATTCTTATCATTTTATACTAAATATATTAACATACAAAACTGATTTTCTTTACCAAAAATATTTCTTTGAATTTTCTATAATATTTATATAAAATCTAAACATAGTTATCTGAATTAAATTTTATCACAAAAATCATATTATAATTTTTGAAAATATGTTATTTGAGAACATATAATAGTTAAGATTTTTCTCCCCTCCCCCAAACTTAAAGTTTTCTATAATAGAAATAGTACATGGTGGAAAGAAAATATATAAATATAAAATTCATACCTTTGCACTTAGGCATTTTTGTCTTTTTTGAAATTTGCAGGTTCTTCTCAAAATTTCTAACTTCAACTGACCTGTAATATTTAAAAACATTTCTACACACATAACAGTTTAGAGAATTTGCTGGGGTAATGAAATTTTAAAACAAGTATATAAAACTAAACATTAAATAAAAACAACTAACTACACAGGACATATGTGTTTCACAACATAGAACAAACAGTTTACTATTTTAAACTTTAACAGTTCACAATTACAATTACCATCACAAATATCCCAAACATCTAGAAATGAAAATGCAAACTACCAAACTAAACACATATCCCAGAAACAAGCATAGTCCACATAATACAATAAAAATCAAAGTACTACAACAAAACTAAAACCAACAAATACATTACATCTCTATTAGAAATCTTAATCAAAATCCCATGCAATATCTTAATCACCCTGGTCAGCAGGAGGATTGGGTTGATACTAAGTATACTGGGGGCATTCCAGAAAAATGACATCAGGCTCTCCTCTGTAGTATTTGGCCTGAGCATCATAATATGCCTTCTCAAAATCAGAGTGCCTCTGAAGATACTCAATATCGTGATCATGTATTCTCTCTAACCCTTCAATCCCGTGATCAATTCTTTCTAATTTTTCATCGAACTGCTCAAAACTTTTCCTCTGCAGGATTATGACATTCATCAAATCATATAAGGTAGGGGGACTAGAGGCAGGAGGGTCATAGCTAGTAGAAGGAATGTCTCTACTAGTAGAAGGTGCCTTGCTCCTACTCCCTAATCTCCATTCCTCATGGGATTCATAAGCCTTTATATTCACTTTACTAATGGGTTTCATCGGATACATCCATTCCTCATCATCTCTCGCTTCAACTCCAAATAATTGACAAAGTGCATAAATGAGGCCAGGATGCCCTAGATATCCATATGTCTCACTCTTTGTAGTGGTCATAATATTCTTATAAATTATTCTCCCCACATTAATGCT
Source organism: Papilionanthe hookeriana x Papilionanthe teres (assembly GCA_022702705.1). Classification (NCBI taxonomy): domain Eukaryota; kingdom Viridiplantae; phylum Streptophyta; class Magnoliopsida; order Asparagales; family Orchidaceae; genus Papilionanthe; species Papilionanthe hookeriana x Papilionanthe teres. The sequence goes on along the minus strand of CM040423.1, from coordinate 59,762,753 downwards.
TCTGTTGTTCTGAATACAAAAATTCAGAACCGCTCTGCCTCGAGAATTCACTATGATGGTAGGTGGGTAGTAGAGTCGAACAAATGAAATAATGCCATGCCTAAGCATTGGCATTCATCGTGGACAATGGAAAGTTAATCCGTTCACGATTTTTAATTTTCCAAACTCCTTTCCCATCAGTGAGAAAGTCAATAACATCGTTCAACGGACCCTCCATTGTTCCAAATGTTTCATACTCGCTAGAAAAATAGTCGTGAAGCTCGTAAAAAGAGTTAATGTGATTAGCATTAAAGTCGACAGAAAATCCTCTTACTTGGACAGTCTCGTGCTCAAGTTGAGTCAGATTTGAGTAGAACTCCCTCACAACTTTGATAGCAGCTTTGTTTGTTGTGCAACAGAAGTTCTCCCAATCTCTCTCATTGATAACTCGTTCCACCTCTCCTCCAGGATTCTCGAAAGCTTGATCTTGGATGCACTTCTTACTTTGAAAGAGTAAAGTATACCTCGATTGTGCTTTCGCGTTAATAAATCGAGTCTCGTCGTATTCGAGTTTTCTCTTTTGTCGCGTAGCCATTGTTTGATCTATCAAAATCACAAAAATCCAAACTAATCTCCAAAATAATAATACAATGGATTCTAAATGGGGTTTAAAACAATCTAAATCAAGCTCCATGAATTCCTTCCAAGTCTTTTCTCCAAATTTTCAAATTTTCCAAAATTTCTTAATGTGAAAGAAATTCATGGTGGAAAGAAAAAATTTTTACATAGAAGTGAAGCTCTTACCAATGGAAGATGAAATCCGGTGTTAGAATTTGTTGAAATTGCTCTAAATCCGAGATTTATCAAGCCCTAAGTCAAATTTTTGGGTAAAACGGGGAAGAAGATGATGAATAGTGGCATTTGACCGGTCAAAATCGAGGTAAATAGGTAATTTTCGCGATCTCGCCGTCGGAGGGGTCATTCACGCTGTCGGCGAGCTCTATTAAATTAAATTTCATTCTTCTCAGGAAAATCGCACCGTCAGCGGCCTTGAGCCCGCCGTCGGCGGCCTTGAGCGAGCCGTCGGCGAGATTCTAAAAAATTGATCAATTTTTAAATTTTTGCAATTTCGATCAATTTTAAGCCTCGTCGTCGTCCGTTAGATCCTTTTAATCATATATTTTAAGTGATTAAGTGATGTATTAACACAAATAAACATACATACAACAAAACTTCACATTTATATATTAAATCCAAGTGTTTACAACACACAGTACATAACACACATAAACATGTATTTTCTCAACCTAAATTTATTTAATCAGCGTCACAATCCAAGCCACAACACTCAAAACACTGAAAACAAATATTTCAATCATAATCTCATCTATACTGAGATTAAAAAACAAACTAAGAAAGTAAACACAATAAACAAAGTTCAAATCAAACACAACAATAATGAAACAAGCAAATCAATTCTACTACTCTTCAGAATCTGTACTGATTTCTCATCTGATATCACCATTTGCTTGAACATGGACAAACAGGTTGTAAAAAGGTTAGAATGAGAATTCTTCAGTTGAATCTTCATCAATCCATCCAATCTTCTTCATCAAGTGTATCATACTCGCTTCAAATTGCCCAGTATGATCAAAATGTTCTTTCATCCTCCAATCAATATGATCAAAGAATTCATACATATTGTTAACTGTGCTCATTAAATTTTTTACCTGCTTCTCCAGATTCTTAATTCGGTGTAAGATCATCGGTGTCTTGTCCGCTACTAGAGGTTGAATAGGAACAGAATTATGTGATGCTTGATCCATGATCACGCCAGTGTCATTCTCTTCATCATTGGCTGGGAACATACGAGTTGGGTCTAAAGGTTTCCAGGGTAGCAGAATTTTCTCCCAAATCTCATACGAAACTTGAAACAAACTGCATATTGAGAATATTATGGAAGGATGTCCAAGCCCTTGAGATGATCCTTGAACGATCAGGCCAAACACAGACTTCACAATTATCGATCTAATATCAATGGGCCATCCCATTTGAATATAGCAGTTCAAAATTACACTTTCTTTCGTGACTTTGTCGATTTTCATCGTCGGCAATAACTTCATAGATATGAAAAAGTGTCAATTTTTCGAAATGGGATTTAAAAGTGTTACAAAAAAATTAACGTACCCATTTTCTCTAACTTCACAGTCATCGGTTTGTCTGTCAAAAATTTGATATATTTCATTCATATTGTCTTTCGTCGGCACGAAATTTGAATAGTGGCAGACAGGAACATTCTCGAGCATATATAACTCATTAATTCTTCCAGAATTGAATGTTATCCACCTACCTCGCACATGGATGCTTCCTTGGTTGATTCCATGTAAATTGGCGTAGAATTCCTTAACCACTGGAACGACTACTGCGGCAGTAGTATAGCAAAACACTTCCCATCTTCGCCGCACAATCATTTCTTCAATTGGTGACAAAGAATTACATAATCCTCGATTAACGAATCCTCTTTCCTTAATTAGCATTCTCTTGGACATCACCTTATTGAAAAGTCACTGCGCCTCGGCACTGATGAACTTTCTCTGGTTGTAAACTTGAAATCTTGGGTAATCTACTGAATTGGAGGCCATTAGAGAGGAATTGAAAGTGGTTTCCATTCGTTTCTGGGGTTTGAAGTGTTTAGGAACCGTCCATGGGAGTTTATAAAGGACGAATTCGCTAAAACCGCCAAAATCCAATATTTCAAACTAAAAAAACTACCCACTCGTCGATCTCGCTGTCGGCGGCCTCGAAGGCGCCATTGGAGAGTCTTATGCAATTAATTCCAGGTCTCTCGGGAAAAACACGCCGTGGTCTTTTACGTTCTAAATTTTCTCTATGGATCCAAATTCTTGATAATCAAAGGTCAAATTCAAGTAGTAGAATTCAATATTACTACAAACTAACAACAAACTCAAACAAACACACAACAAATAAAGATAACTATGGGTTGCCTCTCATAAAGCACTTGGTTTAACATCGTCAGCCCGACCTATTTAGGTGTTATTCAGGTTGACTGAGCATTAAAACCTCTTTAAAATTTGGTCTTTTACCTTCAAAATATGGTTTTAATCTGTGTCCATTTACTTTAAATATATTCCCAGTCTTCTGATCTTCAATTTCAACAGCTCCATTAGTGTAAACCTGAGTCACAGTAAAGGGTCCAAACCAACGAGACTTCAATTTACCAGAGAATAATTTCAACCTTGTATTGTAAAGCAAAACTTCTTGCCCTGGTTCAAAGTTCTTCTGGTTAATCTTCCGATCATGCATTAAATTTAGTTTTTCCTTATAAATTATGTCGTTATCGTAAGATTCATTTCTTAATTCTACTAATTCATTCAATTGCAACAATCTCTTCTCACCAGCATTTTTCAAATTATAGTTGAATTCTTAATCGCCCAATATGCTTTATGCTTCAATTCTACTGGTAAGTGACAAGTTTTTCCATATATAAGCCTGTAAGGAGTCATACCAATAAGAGTTTTATAAGCAGTCATGTATGCCCAAAATGTAGTATCCAGTCTAATAGACCAATCTACTCTATTAGGATTTACTGTCTTTTCTAAAATTTGCTTAATCTCACGATTAGAAACTTCAGCTAAACCACTGGTTTGAAGATGATAGGCAGTAGAGAATCTATGAACAATATTAAATTTTTCTGCCAATCTTTGAATGTATTTATTCCTAAATGGGATCCTCCGTCAGTGATAATCACTCTTGGCATTCCATATCTTGTGAAAATGTTTTTCATTAAGAATCTTGAAACACTTTTAGCATCACGACGAGGTAAAGATGGTGCTTCAATCCACTTTGATACATATTCAACTGCAGAGGCATTTCATTTCTTCTAGACATCTTACCTACTCGTTGGCATCTATCACAAGTTTTGATATATCTTTAAACATCTTTAAAAAGAGTAGGCTAATAAAATCCAGCTTGCAAAATTTTATGCGCAGTTTTGTCAATGCCAAAATGTCCTCCAAATTCAGAATCGTGGCATTTTTGAATAATCTGTTCAGTTTCTTCATAAGGCACACATCTTCTAATAATAAGATCGTTACAATGCTTATATAAATATGGTTCATCCCAAAAATATACTTTTGCATCATGAATGAATTTTTTCTGTTGCTTCAGAGTTAGCATAAGTAGCAAAATATCACTTACTATATAATTAACAATATAAGCATACCAAGATATTTTCCACTCATTAATATTATAAAGTTTTTCATCAGGGGAACTGTCTATTATTTCATTGTCGGTATCAGATGATTCATGATATTCCAGTCTTGACAAATGATCAGCAATTTGATTGTCAGTTCCTTTTCTATCAATCACCATAAAATCAAATTCTTGCATTAAAAGTACCTATCTAATTAATCTTGATTTTGTATCCTTCTTTTGCATCAGATATTTAATAGCTGAATGATCAGTATGCATAATACATTTATTTCTAATTAAATATGATCTAAATTTATCAAAAGCATATACAATAGCCAGTAACTCTTTTTTAGTAACTGTGTAGTTAATTTGAACATCATTAAGAGTTCTACTAGCACAGTATATTACCTTATAAATTTTATCATATCTTTGACTAAGAACAGCTCCAATAGCATAATCACTAGCATCACACATTAATTCAAATGGTTTCTCCCAATCAGGTGAAACTATTACAGGTGTTGTGATTAGTTTTTCCTTTAATAATTCAAAGGCATTTAAGCAGTCTTCAGTAAATTCAAATTTATTGTCTTTTTCTAAAAGTTGGCATAGAGGTTTGGTAATTTTTGAAAAATCTTTAATATAGCGCCTGTAGAAACCAGCAAGTCAAAGAAAACTTCTTACCCCTCTCACTGTAATAGGAGGTGACAATTTAGCTATTACTTGAATTTTTGCAGGGTCTACTTCCATGTCATTTTCTAAAATTTTATGTCCTAATACAATTCCTCCTGCAACCACAAATTGACATTTCTCCCAATTTAGAACTAAGTTAGTTCTTTTGCATAGCTCCAAAACTTTTTTAAGATAATTTAAGCATACTTCAAATGATGTTCCAAACACAGAGAAATCATCCATAAATACTTCTATTCCATTATCTATTAATTTATTAAAGATAGACATCATACATCTCTGGAATGTTGCAGGTGCATTACATAGTCCAAAAGGCATTATTGAAAAAGCAAAAGTTCCATAAGGACTAGTAAAAGTTATTTTCTCTTGATCTTTAAGAGCCATAGGTATTTGATGGTAACCGGTATATCCATCTAGAAAGCAAAAGTACTTGTATCCAGCAAGTCTATCCAACATTTGGTCTAGAAAAGGAAGAGAAAAGTGATCTTTTCGGGAGGCGGCATTTAATTTTCTATAGTCAATACAAATTCACCATTCAGAAACTTGTCCGATAGGTATTAATTCATTATTTTAGTTTGCTTCAACAATTACTCCTCCTTTCTTAGGAGCACAATGAATTAGACTTACCCAAGTACTATCCGAAATAGGATATATAATTCCAACATCTAACCAGTTTAAAATCTCTTTTTTAACTACTTCTTTCATAATAGGGTTCAGTCTCCTTTGTGGGTCAATTCTTGGTTTATGTTCTTCATTTAATAAAATTCTGTGCATACAAATTGAAGGACTAATTCCTTTAATATCAGCTAAAGTCCAACGAAAAACTTTTTTATATTTTTTTTATGTATCCATTAATTTTTGTTCTTGAATTTCATTTAAGTCTAAGGATACAATTACTGATAATATTGAAAACTCTCCTAAAAATACATACTTCAAATGATTTGAAAGATTTTTTAATTCAAGTTCAGGGGGTTTTACAATAGATGGAATTAATGTTTCATTTTCTGGTGCTGTTGAATTGAGCTTTTCAAATTTCTCCTGAATATAATCAGCTTCTTCACTATCAATTTCATCATAATTATCTTTTTCTATATCTTCTTTTTCTTCATAATTTTTTATGAAATATTCTCTATTCAGATAATCACATATATCCATTCTGAAACATTCATCATCTTTTTCTATTGAGGGATATTTCGTTGACTTTGAGATGTTAAAGGTTACTTCTTGGTCATTTACTCTCATTGTCAATTCTCCTTTTTGAACATCTATCATTACTCTTCCTCTAGTTAGGAATGATCTTCCTAAAATGATTGGAATTTTTTTATCTTCTTCCATATATAAAATGATAAAGTCCACAGGAAAAATAAACTTATCAACCTTGACCAGAACATCTTCTACAACTCCCTTAGGATGTGTAATAGATCGATCAGCTAAATGTAGAGTTACAGAAGTTGGTGATATCTCTCCAATTCCTAACCTTTTAAAAGTTGATAGAGCATTAAATTTATGCTAGCTCCCAAATCACATATTACTCGCCCATAAAATTTTTCACCAATAGCACACGAGATAGTAAAACTACCAGGATCTTTAAGTTTTTCAGGAAGTTTTCTTTGAATTATTGCACTACACTCTTCACTGAGTGCAACTGTCTCATGATCTAGTAACTTCCTTTTTTGTTGAGTATCGTCGGCATATTTTTAGATTTTAAATTTAATTTAAATATATGTATAATTTGGAAAGTAGCATTTGATTTTTGAAAATAATTTTAAGTTTGAAAATTTTAAGATATGAAATCAAACCGATCTCACATCCCAAATAGTTTATATAAACAAACACCGCACCTCAAACTGTGTATCTATCCTGAAGAATAGATACATTGTTTGATGATGAGACTCGATTAAATAAACTAGAAGATTTGTGACATCTGTTTGGTCTGCGAACCAATTTTATAAGCCGACAAGTTCCCATGCTTAATATAAATGAATTAAGCAGGGTTTATATTATCTGGGTTCTTAAAGTTTCCTATAAGGGAAATCCTCTATAGTTAATTACATTTTAAATGACGGGAATCATTTAAGAAAACTCTCAATAATGATGAGTGGTTTTGCTCTCAAAAATTTCAAAGTTTAGGGTTTTCAAAGGATTTGAGTTTTGGAAATTTCAATAAGGAATGGATCAAATTTGGAACAGTTTATTTTAGGAATCCAATGGAAGAAAGGTAGGAGAAGCTAAAGATCCAAGAGGAATCTTGGTAACTTCTCAAACTATCCTATAATTTGGCTTCAATTTAGAGAGAATTATTTAATGTTTCAATCCTGCCAATATTAATTAATTAGGACTTATATTTGTATGACATGATCATACAAATAGCCTCGAAGATGTGAGGGTTTATATCGTACTAAACGACTACCTCGGAGTCCTAAGACTGGTTAGGACTTAATTTACATAACATGATCATGCAAATGCCTAACAAAAAGTTGAGGATTTATGTTGCACTAGGTAAACTACATCGAAATTCTATGGCTTGGTTATTTAGACTAAAGAATGGTTTTGCTGAAGTAGACACAAGTTTTACTGATGAAGATGGCCGTGCTGCCCACCGTGCTCCAAGCTCCTTGTTGTTGCAGAGGTTTGGTTTTAGAAAGTGACAATCAAGGGACAAGAGAAGTGTTTTGGTTTAGAAAAGTTTTAAGATTCAGATGTCTTAATGTTTTAATTAAAACAAATCTTAAAGTTGATTAAGCAGGACCGGTTAAGATCCCACGGTTCCGTCATCCCGACACCGCTATTTTCATCAGATTCACTTAGTCCAAAAGAATTTGCTAAACTCAACTGAATGAGTTCCACACTTTCATTTAGACCATGGGAAATCTCATTAGGGCTACATCATCCGAGGGATTCCCGATCATCCAACAAGACGTTTTAATTTAGTTGTTGTTGTAGTTTTTTTTGTTTTGTTTGTGATTAAATATTGAGTTATTTTATATTTTGAATGTTGTGGCGGAGAATTTTATCTTGCTGTGACTTTTAATTTAGTTTTGGGTTTCAGTTTTGTGGCTATCCTAAAAGGTTTCAGTTTTCATGCAGGATGATATTCTTGTTTAACATGCAAGTTTTTTTTGCAGGAAAGAAAGCACAGCGCGGGTAAATAAATTGAAATAAAATAAAAGCATACCTGGCGGGTCTTCTCGTCATTCCAGGCTGCACTTAAAACACATGTCAGGATATTCTATTTACAAGAAACACCTAGGTAAAGCTAATGGAAGGTTCTGCTTGTCTACCAAAATCCTCTATTGCTAGTCAATTCTTATGACCTCTAGGTTCTTATTTTTTGTTAAGGATGATTTTCTTCACCAAAGAAAAACTAAGTTCAATTGTTCTTCTAAAACATCCTATCAGAGTGAGAAAGTGCTTAGGACGAGTTCTAAACATCTCTTCAATGTTTCTGGGATTATTTTGAGTCCAAATGAATTTTATTATACAGGTGAATTGATCATCCAAGAATTTGGTTAAGTTTTGTTTCTTGCTCAGTGAACTCGGTTGATTATCCGGTGAGCGAAGTGACATTTCACTTGATGCTCTATTTAAATGTTATAAATGTGAGAGCCTTCAGGTGAATCGATCATCCAAGAATTTGGTTAAGTTTTGTTTCTTGCTCAGTGAACTCGGACATTTGATTATCCGGTGAGCGAAGTGACATTTCACTTGATGCTCTATTTAAATGTTATAAATGTGAGAGCCTTCAGGGGCAGATTAGTTTGTTAAGGAATTTAACCATTAAAGTTGGGTTGATGATTTAAAACAATCCAATTTAATTGTAAGGTTCCAGGTTGATTTTAAATGTTTTAAAATTGCTATAGTTGAGAGAGGTGTTTAAGGGTCTGTTTGGTTCTGCTGCAGCTTTTCGAACTTTGCATGTTACATTGCTTGCTAAGAAAGCATTGCGAAGCAGTAGAATTATGAGGAAGCAGTATACTGGGAAAGCTGGCTGTCTGTTTGGTTGGATCTGTAGGAAAACAGCTGCGGGGCAGCTTTTTCTAAAAAAATGACCAGACAGCCCTTGTTTAATAAAACTGTTTAAAACATATTATAGAAATGGGGTATTTTCATACAGATTATATAAAATTTTTATGTATTTGTACATCTAACACTTAGAGTTTATTTTTTATATTTATATCACTCAAATTTTTTAATCACCTAAAAATATCACTATTTCATTTAAAAAAAGTTTTAAAAAAGTAAAATATATATATTTTTTATGTGTTATGTGGCTTATGCGTAAAACAAGGTTAAATATGAGATGTATATTCGTTGAAATTAGGTGGTATGGATGTAAATCTTAGATTAAATTAATTAACTTCTCCAAAATGACATCAGAATTAAACTACTCCCCCTTTATTCCTTATCAGCTAGCCATGGCTCCCGTCTTTATTCCCCTGGAGCCGAGGTCGGTGGAAGAGAAGCTCTCCGACAACTTAAACTGGTACCCTATACTTACCGAAAGGCATCAATATATTCATCTCCGTTCTCTCGAAGCATAGTGATCCCAACATTTGGGGCTCCGAAGCTATCAAATTTCGCCCCGAGAGATTCGAACACGGCGTCCTCAGTGTAGGGGCGTTCGCGAGATGATCGAGATCAGCGGGCGGAGTGGCTTCGCAAGATGTAGGGCAAAGAGGTTCGATCGATCGCCAGGGGCAAAGGAGGTAAAAAGCGCTCGAGAAAGCGGGGCCGCAGGGTTGGTCCCGCATCCGGCTTTCCTCCTTTTTAGCGGCGAGAGGCCGCCAACGTGAAATCCAAACGATAAAATTCGGGCGCAGATTCGCAATTTGGGGCCGCGCCGCGCCTAAAAAGCGGCGCCAAACGGACCCTAAATTATTTAATTCCATTGAATTTTGATGATTCAAGTTTATTCTAAATATTTTAGATTGATTTGATTATTACATCTTAATTATAAATTGTTTTGAGATTAATTTTTAACATTTCAAATTTGTTTTAGATTGAATTTTAAGGGATTTCAAATTAGTTTTAATGTTTTAAGTTTACTTTAATTTAATTATTAAACCATTTAATATTTTAAATTTTTAATTTAACTAAGGATTGTTTCCTTTTAATTATTAATTTCAATCATCATTTTTAGAATTAATTAAGAGTTGAATATTATTGAATTAATTCATTTAGGAATTTTTAGATTAAAGAATTGATATCTTCTTAAGTCATATCACTAACCTTAATAATCCAAATTTTAATTATTCTTCCAAAACTTAAATGATTTAATTAATTAAAGTTTCATTTTTGAGGTTGTAGGTGGTTAAATGAGTTTCTACCTCTTAATTCCCTAAGTTTCAATCATCCAAGAGAAAATTTAGGATCAAATGTTCATCCCTCCCTTTGATTAGGCCTAAAGTATTAATTAGGGTTAAAATCCCTTAATTACCTTTATGCCCTCTTAAGCATATTTACTTCATAACTCATTAAATTGAGCTCAAATGAACTTGAAATTTTTATGTCACTTCACTCACATGTAAATTAAGACATTAGAGGAGAAAATGTGATTTTTCCATTTTTAATTTAATTTATATAATTATTTTAATGAAAATAGGGATTTTCAATGAAAATTCAACAACATGACCAAGGTAAGGTTTCTATCCTTAGGAAAATTATGGGATATTTCTAATAACTAGAGGACCAATTGGATCAATTTTGATGATTTTTTTAATCTTATTTTATTTATTATAGTTTTAAAGTATTAATTAATTATAAAATAAAATTAAAGTTGAAAATTGAGTTTTATATTTTTATTAAATCTCTCTGACCTCAAGGAGCTCAGAGAAACAAATTTTATATTTTTACGATTTTTCTTTGATTTATTAGAATTATTTTAATGAGAGATTAGGAAAATTTATTTTTTTTAAATGTTAAAAATTATCCTAGGCCTTTAAAAATTAACATATTAACTTAGAGACTTAAGAAAAATATTTTGGTGGTTCCCAAGTGATTAGAAGACCAAATGTGATGTTTTAGTGAATTTTTATATTTTTGTGATTTTTTATAATTTTTAATTATTAAATATTTAAAAATGATTAAAAATCAAATTTTTATGAAAAATACAATTTTATTTTTTTTTTGGACTCCTCTGATCATAGATAACTCTCAAAATTAATTTAGTGAATTTTTTAAATGTATTTTGGGTTTTATGAATTTTTTAATTTTCAAAATAGCTATGTCACTTAATTAATTCATTTAATAAGGTAAACTAATTCCAATTGACTTGAAATTTTTATGTGAGGTTCTCTGTATCCTAAGTGATAGTGGAGAATTGATTTCAAGTGATTTCAATGTGTGGTTACTCCTAATTAATTAAAGTTCTATTTTAGCTGTTTAGACTAATTAGAGTTATTTTTAAGGAGTTAATTCAAACCATAATTTTTCTAAGGTCCTCTAGTCCATAGATACTTCTCCTAATTTTCCTAGATTTTTCTAAGTAATATGCAAATTATTGGAATTAAAATACCAAAACAGACACATAAACTTGGAAAATAGATAACTTGCCACAGAGATAGCCTCTGATCTTACAAAATTCAGGGAATGTTCCCAAGATCAGAGGCTACAAAAGCCCTATGGTCTCATGCCATGGTGAATTGTATAAATGAATGGAGAATTAAAATATTTAAAATAGTATTAAATTATTTAAAAATAAAATACTTAACAAAATAGATCAATTCTTTTTCCAAATTAATCTCCTTTGTTCACTGAGCAAGAGGGCATTTTTAGTTTATTTTTAGAATTTTTCTATGCAAAGATATGAATTTTCAAAGATCAGGGCATTTAAATAATTTAAAAATACCCTATTTATCTACTTAAACACGTCGGCGTCACGTCATCCTCGTCCGGGTCGAAGCTCCACGTGGCGCGCTCCTGTTCGACATCGACATCTGACTCGGCAGCCACGCGGTCCGCCGTCCCGTTCCATCTCATCGTTCGGCTTGATCTACATCGTTCGTTCATTACACGCGTCATCCAATGGTAGCTGGCCATCTTCTACGATTAGTGCGTCCCGAGAGCCATCCACGTTCTAACCCTAAGATCTCCCTCATCTCTCAACCAAATTGCGTGATCTTGAGCTCTATGAACTCGTCCCAACAAGGCGAACACATTTATATGGTTATGATGCTTGGAAATTGACTCAAACAAAATGGAGAATCAAAATAAGCTCTCAGGAAGGAGGAGTTCAATACCTTGGCTCTGAGAAGTGAAGCTTCAATCAGAGGGGATTGGCACGTTCGTTGGAGTCTGAGGAAGCTAGGGATGAAGTCTGGAGCTGTGGTGAAATGCCTAGACTTGATTTCCACCAAGACCGATTTCAAGCTCTGGCCGATAGAAGGAATGGCTGGCTTGGTGAGGGGGCTTCCACTGGGGAACATCTTCTCTTGGTCTGGTGATGGTGTAGAGTCGATCAATTTGGGGTTTTTGCTCATTGTGGTGAAGTGTCCTATTTTGGGGTGGATTTTGGATTGAGAAATTGAGCTCTGTTAATGGAGATTAGGGCAGGGAAGCAGTGGGGATTGAGTTCTCTATGCTAGGAGAAGAGTTTGGAGTGAATTGGGCTGAGTTTTGCTAAGGTTGGTTTCAGCACCTTCTATGGCCGTGAGGGAGGTGAGTTTTAATAGCCATGGCCATGGCTGGTTTCAGGAAGGTTTGGAGGCTGGGATTTGCTGCCTAGGGGAGGAGAAGAACAGCCATAATGGCCATTTGGGTTGGGACAGCGCAGCAGGCAGATTTTGAATTTTTTGGCTCACATGAAGCTTTCGGCCATGGGGTTTTCCGGCGAGCCAGGTGGTGGTCCGGCCAGGCATGGGTCACCATCTTGACCAGTGAGTTCAGGGATGGGGTTTAGTGCAAACAATGGAGGTTGGCCATGTGTAAAGGGTTTGATTCAAATGGAAGGGGAGAAGGGTGCATTTTGGGTTTAATTTGGTCAAGCCATGGAAATGGGTTGGGTTCACTCTCCAAGGTTGGTTTGGGCTGAAGAGAAAGTCATTTGGTTCAGCTTGATTAGTGGGGTCAAGTCACAATCCAAGTACAATTAGGCTTAAACATGGGTTAGGGGAAGCATGGGAATATTTAATCACTTTAAGGGAATCAAGAAAGAGGCCCCTCCTTTTGCCCAAGATGGTATGGTGACATGGGCACAACTCACATGGCTTACATGTGGCTTAAACATGGCTCCAAGGCTTGCTCATGGCTTGGGAATGGCTTGACTCACTTGCATGAGAAAGGGATTTTGGGATTTTTGACATTTAGGGGTAATTTGGCATGAGGTTTGATTTAGAATTATTTGATGATGAAATTGGAACTTAGGGAATCATTTAAATTAAGGGGATGATGAGAAGAATGCCATATGGGCCTTGGAATAGATTTTTGGCTTTTAAATTTGATGGAAATGGGCTTTTAAAATATTTTAAGGAGATGAGCTTTTAGGTTTTAAAATAAACTTTTGGATAAAAATTTGGTAAAAGGTTGTGCTAAATAAATGTTGCATTTATTTTAGAAATGTGTTATGAAGGTTTTAGAAAAGATTTGGGGTCATTTGGAGTTGAATTGGGTTTAATTTGGGTCTTTTAATAATAGGATCAAGGTGGGTCAAATTGGGCTAACTTGGGCTATGCTAATGTTGGTTTTGATGTGAAGTTAATGTTGCAAAATGTTTATGGAGGTGTGAAAAAGAGTTTTCAATTTTGGTTGGGTCTTAATTTTGGGATTTGGGCTTGTTTAGATTCATGATTGGTTTAGACCAAATTAGGGAATTTTGGTTTGAATTAGGCTTGGGTGGAGTCTGGGTCTAAATATTGGGTAAATTAAGTTAGAGTTTTGTTTTTGGGGATGTTAGTAAGGTTTCAAAATAAATTTGGGAAAAATTGGATGACATTTGGGTTCAATTTGGGATGGATTGGGTTAGTTGGTCACTTTGGGCCTTAAGGGCCCATTTGGAATTTTTAATCAAATTGGGTTAATTTGACAAAATTAGGGTAGATGGTAGTTGAAGAAAATGATTTGGATAATATTTTGGAATTTTTGGGATTTTTTGAGAATTTTTTGAATTGTTAGAATTTCAGGCTATTTAGGGTACAAAGAGGGTACATGAAGGGTATTGGGGGCTATTTTTTGAAAATTTTGGTAAATTTGGTCATGAATGATCAATTTGAGTGGTGGGAAATGTTTAGGATTGATTTTGAGAAATTTTTGGCTAATTTAGGAAATTTTAGGAAATTTGGACAACTTCAAGTGTATTTTGGTAGGTTTAGGGCCCCAGGGGTCAAAATTGAAATTCGGGAAAAATGAAGATTGATTAGATGTGAGTAAAATGAAACCATTTTGGTTGATCCATGAAGTCATGTTAAGCTCACAAGAGCCATGAGAGGACTCATTTTAGGCACTCAATATGTTGTTCCTAACCCTGTTAGCCAGGGGCTTAGGGGTTGAGGTTCATCCATATGAGTTTCCTACATGAGTCAAGAAGCCAAGTTGAGTAAGAGTGGTTTCAGGGTTTAGAATGTGTGTGAGAGTGTGGTGTGTGCAGGTTGAAACTCACCAAGACCATGCCATCCAGGGTAATCCTAAGGCCAAAGAATCCTATTTGGAACTCATCCTTGAACCTCCACATTTGACTTTTAACCTTCCAAAGGGGCTTGGAGGTTAATGGTTATTTGTGTGGGGTTCAAGAAAAGTTAAGAGGTGTTTGAATTTCTAAGTGGTGGGTCCCATTTTTAATCCTCTAGGATAGTCAAAAGGAAAACCTATGGCTAGATCCTAAGTACTAAGGAGAGAGAGATCAAACCTCACCAAAAATAAGGTCAACAAATATATCCTTCATAAATTTAACATAATCAGTCATTTGTTCCAAAGCTTTAACAAAAGGAATATTTCTTGACAATCTTTTTTAAAATGTCTAAGAATTTAGCAAATCTTTTTCCTTTATCTTGTTACTTTAGTCTTTTAGGAAATGGTGGTGGTGGTTTTTCAACAGTAATTTTCATTGGTTTCAGAGGAAAATCAGGATATAAACTTTCATTTTCTCCTTTAGTTTCTTATTTTTCCTTTTCAACTACAATTTCTTTTTGAACTCTTGTTTCCAACTCTTTTTCACTTCTCAATTGAGTAGCCTTAATTTGTTCTTTTCCTTGATCTTTAGGATTTACTGCAATATTGCTAGGTAAAGTTCCAACAGGTCTATTGCTTAATGCAGTAGTAATTTGCCCCAGTTGGTTTTCTATGTTTTAAATATTAGCTCCTTGAATTTGTAATTGATTACCCATATTCAAAACTAATTCTTCCATAGACAACTTCTTCTCCTTAAATTGTGAATTATTATAAAAACCTGGTGGATTAGAAGGTCTATAATTAGAATTACCCTAGTTGTTTATATTTCCTAATGGGTTTACAGGATTGTTCCCCCACCGAGGATTAACCGAATTTGCATTACCTTGGTTATTCCAATTAAAGTTTGAATGATTTTTTCAACCTGGATTATAATAGTTTGAATAAGGGTTATTTTGTCTATTATTTATTACATTTATAGCTTCATATGAAGATTGAGCATCTATAATTTGTCCTAATGAATTTTCTTCTAACATTGGAGGTGTTTGAGAACGATTCATTCCGTATTGATCTATTTTCTTTGAAAGAGCAGCAATTTGAGAAACTATCATAGTTAAAGCATCAGAATCATGAATACTGGCTACTCTCTTAGGATTTACCCTTTCAACAGGCCATTGAAAATTATTGGTAGTCATTTCTTCTATTAACGCATAGGCTTCTTCAAAAGGTTTAGACATTAGTGATCCACCAGCAGCAACGTCAATTATAGATCTAAGAGATCCTACTAATCCATTATAAAATATTTGAATAATTAACCAATCTGATAAAGCATGATGTGGACATTTCCTAAGAAGTTCTTTAAATCTTTCCCAAGATTCATATATCGATTCTCTCTCATACTGACTGAAAGATGTGATATCATTTATAAGCTTAGCAGTCTTAGATGGTGGAAAATATTTCGATAAGAATTTTTGTGAAAGTTCTCCCCAAGTTCTAATAGATCCAGGTTGTAAAAAATTTAACCAAGCCCCAACCTTATCCCTTAGTGAAAAAGGAAAAAGTCTAAGCCTGACAGCATCATCAGACACTCTGTCGTACTTAAAATTAGCACAAAGTTATAAGAAACTTGCAAGATGTAAATTAGGATCTTCATTTGAAGTTCCACCATATTGATTGTTTTGTAACATTTGGATAATTGCAGGTTTAAGCCCAAATGAGTTCGCAGCTACATCAGGATTTTGGATAGTTAAGTGAATTTCATCTAATGTAGGGTTAGTGTAATCTCTTAATGGTCTAGGTTGATGTTCATTTTATATTCTTTAGTTTTTTACGTCGTTTTCCATTGTTTCAGAATTTATAGGTTCTTTTATCAGTTTTCTAATTCTCCTAACAGTGCGTTTTAATTCTGAATCGTAGGGTATAAGATTTTCAGAACCAAATTTACGCATACAATCGAAATCAGTATACAGCAAAACAGTTAACTAAATAAGTTGTATTTCTGTTAAAAAGTTTTATAACAGTCCTAAATTGTCCGTTACTCTAATTATGTTATATTCCCCGGCAACGGCGCCAAAAACTTGACTGCGATTTCTAAATATACTTAAAAATATGAGAATTCGACACCACTACTAGAAGATCTAAATTCCTAGTAACGCCGCCAAAAAATAGGAGCGTAATTTTAATTTTAGTAACAATTATATATTATAATCTTTTAATCGCAGACGCAACTAGACGTATCACTCAAGTAATACAGGGCTCTAGTGGAGTCCTGGATATCGATCCCACAAGGAATATTTTAGAGGCTACAGACTAGGATTATAGAAATCAATTTAGAATCACAACTAAATCGAAATTGCCTATCTGTCACTAATACACAATCGACAATAACATGAAATTTAAATTAAACTAGTTCTACTAACAAATAACTAATTCTACTAAAGTGAAGTTCAAATATATAAGCAATAATCTTTCTCCTTTGTTAAGATATTTAAGTGAATAGATAATTAGAATTAGTTTTAAAATGGTGTTGTGCCAAATAGGAGCATACCTATTATTTACCCTTTGGTCCAGACATAAAGAACATTGACTAATCCTATGCTTGGTTACTGAATCTGCGGCTAGGCTGGGAGGATACCAGCTCTCACTTCGGAGCTCCCACGTTCCCCTAACCTGAGGGCTAACAATCTACATTTCAGCACCCAAACGATAGGACCGAATTGAGGATTTTAGCCTTTCACTCTAAAATCTCCAATTATATGCCCGATAAATATTATTTTCCTATTTATTTGCACACTCCTTCCAAGGACTTTGACCTCCCTGAATATCGGATGTAATCTTTACTATAGTTGTTAAACTCAATAGATTTTAACTATTCAATTGGCCAGATTGAAAGTAAATTAAGATCTAAGTGAAAAATTATCACAACTTATTTAAATATTTTATAACACACTAATTCTATTTATCATTCCACAATAGTATCAAAACTAGGACAAAGATAGAACAACTACTCAGAATTCATGGAGATGATGCAATAAAACTTGGATTTCATATATAAAAGTAAAGTTCTACAAACTAAAGTAAATAAACATAACTTATCTTAAATTTCTCCCCAAACAAACTCCTTGAAGTTCCTCTGAACCTCTTCCTTTCTTTACAGTACACGGAATTCTCCTTCGAAATGGCAATGCAGAAGAGATCTCTCACTTCCCTTCCACTCTTACAATCCTTTGAAGAATTCCTCACAATCTCTATTTGAACTCACTAATTAACACTCAATAATAACAATGGACACTAGTGGACTCTCTATTGGACACTAAGTAGCAATTAGAAATCTCTAATAGTACTTTTTACAGACTCTTAGTGACTTTTAGAGGACTCCAAAAGGATAATTTTTTGGCCTAAAATGGTTCTTTCTAAAGTTGTTGGAGAGTCTCCAAGGGTTTTCTAGGAATCCCTTCGAAAATCGTCCTCATTCGACGTATATTGTGAAAGAATCGCCGATCCCGCCGTCAGCGGCCTCGAGCTGTGCCGTCGGTGGCTTTCTAGAAAGAGTGCTTTAAACTGACCTCGGCGTCGGCGCCCTCGATCTCCGCTGTCGGCGGCCTCCCTTGGAATATATTCTGAACTCTCAGGAAAATCACGCCGTCGGCGCCCTAGGTCAAATTTGCATAATTTAGACCTTTTTGCTCCAAATTTGCTCCTTTTTGCATATTTTCACTATTTTGTCCTTAAATCTTCATACCTGTAGAAAAACATCAAAAATACTCTTCTTTAAAGCGCAATATCATCAAAATCAATATAAAATAAGCATGAAAATCTTAACCTTTTTTCCTTGGGTCAAATCCTCCAAACTTTAACCATTACTTGTCCTCAAGTAATCTTTAGTACTACATAAAAGTTATGATTCATTGTTGTAAAGTTTTAATTCAAAAATACTATAATTTTGATTTAAATAAATATTATAGCAAGAATTCTTAGAAATATTTTCAAGTAATTGGATTAATTCTGCAGGTATAAGGCTATCTAGTCATCAAGTCTAAGAGTTCTAGTTTTCTATTCATTTTAAGAATGACTATATGTTGCAATATCAATTCACTCAGAATATTCAGAAGATAGTTCATGAGGAAACTACAAGTAAGAAACTAGTCATAAATATAAGTTCAGAAATGCTTTTAGTTTTCCTTTTAGGTTAATCCAAGTGAAGCCAATTTTTGATAAGGCATCTCCTCAAGCTTCTCCTCACTTTCTTTTTTTCTTTTCGATTGTTTTTCAATCCTATATTTTTTTCTTTTCTTTTCAGGGATTGTTTTTCAATCCTTTTCTTTTTCTTTCTTTTTCAAGTGAAGATTATTATATCTGAATATCCTGTTAATAATTTTGAACTTCACTCTTCTTTTCCTAAATTTGAAACTTTAAACATTCTTTACCTTATATGTACTTCATAGTTTTTATATTATTGAATCCCAATCTTTTATTTCTCAACTAAATTTCTAAGATTCTTAATATTTCAAAATATAGTTTTCTTTTACTTTAAATAGTTAACTATATTCTTATCCTTTTATACTAAATATCTTAACCTACAAAACTGATTTTCATTACCAAAAATATTTCTTTAAATTTTCTATAATATTTAGATATAATCTAAACATAGTTATCTGAATTAAATTCTATCACAAAAATCATATTATAATTTTTGAAAATATGTTATTTAAGAACATATAATAGTTAAGATTTTCTTCCCTCCCCCAAACTTAAAGTTTTCTATAATAGAAATAGTACATGGTGGAAAGAAAAATTCAAAATATAAAATTCATACATTTGCACTTTAGGCATTTTTGTCTTTTTAAAATTTGCAGGGTTTTCTCAAAATTTCTAACTTCAACTGACCTGTAATATTTAAAAACCTTTCTACACACATAACAGTTTAGAGAATTTGTTGGGGTAATGAAATTTTAAAACAAGTATATAAAACTAAACATTAAACAAAAACAACTAACTACACAGGACATATGCATTCACAACATAGAACAAAAAGTTTACTATTTTAAACTTTAACAGTTCACAATTCCAATTACCATCATGAATATCACAAACATCCAGAAATGAAAATGCAAACTGCCAAACTAAACACATATCCCAGAAACAAGCATAGTCCACAGAATATAATAAAAATCAAAGTACTATAACAAAACTAAAATAAACAAATACATCACATCACATCTCTATCATAAATCTTAATCAAAATCCCATGCAATATCTTCATCACCCTGTTCAGCAGGAGGATTGGGTTGATACTGATTATACTGGGGGCATTCTGGAAAAACGACATCAGGCTCTCCTCTGTAGTATCTGGCCTGAGCATCATATTATGCCATCTCAAAATCAGAGTGCCTCTGAAGATACTCACTATCGTGATCATGTCTTCTCTCTAACCATTCAATCATGCGATCAATTCTTTCTAATTTTTCATCCAACTGCTCAAAAATTTTCCTCTGCAAGGTCATGGCATTCATCAAATCATATAAGGTAGGGGGACTAGAGGCAGGAGGGTCATAGCTAGTAGAAAGAATGTCTCTACTAGTAGAAGGTGCCTTGCTCCTACTCCCTGATCTCCAGTCCTCATGGGATTCATAAGTCTTTATATTCACTTTACTAATGGGTTTCATCGGATACACCCATTCCTCATCATCTCTCGCTTCAACTCCAAATAACTGACAAAGTGCATAACTGACACCCAGGATGCTGTAATTTTGGATCCAAGATTTAAATTCAAATTTATTAGCTACACATTCTCAAAGATATACTCATATGATGAGGTTTAGCAAAATCATAAAACTGTTCAAGATGCCTTATGGGAAATCTATGTTGATTATGTTGTTGATTGTAATATTTCGAATGAGAGTTCTTCATCTGCAGGAGAGGCTATGAGTTCCTCAAGTCATTTTGATGCTATGTTTAGGTTCCAAGATTTTGTTACAGCTTCTGGATCTGTGGAACCATCGAATCCTAATTTACAAGTATATCTTGAGGAGAGATTATTTGTGTGCTCGAGTGAAAACCTTGATGTACTTGATTGGTGGAAAGTGAATACATTGAAATATCCCCGACATTTAATTATGGCTCTAAATATTCTATCAATACCTATAACCATGGTTGGCTCAGAATCTACTTTTAGTGCTGGCGGTAGGGTGTTAGATGATTACAGAAGTAGTTTATCCACTAAAACCGTTAATGCATTGATTTCTGCATTAAGTTGGCTTTGATCTACTCAAATAAATGCAAAGAAACTTATGGTAATCTTTTCATTAAGTATACCATTTTCTAGTTTCTAGTGTATTTTATTTATTCTCAACACTAGATATCAATATTTATTTTTATTATTTCATTCCAGCAAAAGATCATTGATGAGGAGAAACTTAATATTCAACTACCACAAGTATGATGCCAACTTACCTAAGTCTACTATATACAAAACCTTTCATTTCTAAGAATTTACATTATTATTGTAACTTTGAACTTTAGACACTTGCTACTCTTGGCTGCCTTACGTGGGCTGCCCTTCTAGGGGCCCTATTTTCTTTGTTGATCATATCTTTCATATCAGCCCTTTCTGACTTTCTATTAAGTATATATTGCTCTGCTATACATTTTTAACTGTGAAATCTTGTGGGAGTGTTAGTGCGATATTGACACTTCAATACTTTTACGGGTTCATGTTAGCAGTCTTAATGGCATAATGGCTTATTATATAACCGAGATGGTGTCCTTATTTGGCTATTATTAGATCCAGGGAAGTCATTTTAGGGGATTGGGAGAGGTACAACAACGCTCAAAATTGGTGAGAGGGCTATTTCCCTCTCTCCCCTCCCTGGTTTTTAGGATTTATCTGGCGGTCGGGTTGAACTTTTGAGCTGGTTGTTGTTGGTTAACATTTATGTAGGATTTGGGGGCAGACCTCACCTCAAGTTAACTAGTTAACATTGGTTAACATTTATGCATAAGAGGGCTTATCATTCCTTAAAACTGAATCTTTTGTTGTATGATTGAATATTTTGCTCATACTTATCATGCAGAAAAGGGCTTATCATTTCTAAATATATTGCTCAGGCCTATCATGTTTCTGGCCTGACAACAAAACTATCTTTACACTTTCTCGTTTCAGATATATTGAATGAAAATCTTTGTAGAATAATAGATGTGAAATCCTGCAAGCATCTACGCATATTGAAGATGTGAAGTTCTGCAAGCATCTATGCTTATTGAAGTTTGGCAGAGAGTATTAAGTTTATTTAAAATTTATGTGGCTCTAGATTATTTTTGCAAGTTTTAGCTTAAATGAGGTTATTAATTCTGCAATTTGCTTATGTCTTCTTATTTTATGTCGTTCATTGATAAATCAAGGAACTTAAATTCACGATGGGTCTTGTTTGACATTGTCTTTTTGGAATATTTACATACATACCATTCAATCTCTATAATTACATATCTACACCTAAACTTCAATTTTTACCTACATGCCACCTTGCTTATGCATGAAAAAGGTATATCTAGCTTTTTAAAAGTTAAAAATAGTGGTATTTTTGATGTTAATATGAATGATTTGGGTGGTATTAACGTAAAAAATTGAAGTTTAGGTCTTAGATATGTAAATAATAGGAATTCGGTGGTACGGATCTTCTATCATTTTCTTTCTCTGTAGAATGGAAACTAAAACTGCATTCTTTCGATGAGAGAACTTCAACTGCTTGATGGAAGGTATAGTTTCTGCTTCATCCGCTCTACACTGTACATACATTTTTATTTTCTCGTTCATGAACTTAGTCTTTAAATCATTATGGTTTGGATGTTGTTACCAGCTGCAAATCTGCAATCTGTTTTATGCTGAACAATTTGACTGGAATGGATAAAATAAAGGCAAAGGAATACACAAGTGTCAGGTTGTTCCATTAAAAAATGGGATTTTGAATGTTTTCCACCTAAACTTTGATAGATTTTTTTTGAATTGGTTCAAAGTGGCTCGATTGATATAATATTAACATTTATTCGACGACCATTTTTTTATAAAGGTTTTGCCCAAGGCCCACAGTTTTAAACCGAGGTATAACGAGTTTTTTTCTGGGTTTGGGAGGCCCAAAAATTAAGCTGCACCAAGTAAAGATAGAGTAGGTTTTGGTAAATCTAGCCTTTAGTTACTCTTAAAAAATCATTGGGTTGTGGGTTCAACTATCTTGAAAAGGTGATACTAGTCTTCTCTAATCTTACATTTGTTCCCGTACTGCCAATGAAAATTTATGTGGTTGATGAAGAAAAACTAACCCTGCATGGGTTAGTACAGGTATGAAAGTTTTCTAGTAAGCTACATTTAGCTTATATGATTTTATAGTACTTAATTTATATTTATTTTCTGACAGCACTACATCAAACTCAGTACTTAATTTATATGATCTTCTGGATGCTCTGGACTTCAATCAGATTGTAATTTTTGTCAAGAGTGTCAGCAGAGCAGCAGAGCTGAACAAATTGCTTCTTGAGTGCAACTTCCCATCTATCTGCATTCATTCTGGAATGCAACAGGAAGAAAGGTTTTGTTTTACTTCTGAATGGTTACTAAATATTCATCATCTTGTATGTCATTCAGACCTAGTTTTAACATATAGGGTGGTAGCCTAGCTGGAGCTTTCCACTAAATGATATTTATTTGGGAAATTTACATGCATACCACACACTTATTTTGTGTCTAGATATCTAACACCAATGCATTAGAATTTTTATTTCACTTTAAAAAGTTAGTAATAGTAGTATCGATGTGGTGTCAAAGATTTGAGTGTGCATATAAATATCTAAGTGTTAGATATATAAATATTTAAGAATTGTGTGGTACGTATGTGTAAATGCCCCATTTTCTTTTGAAAAAATTTAGTGAGGCTCATTTCTTCAGATTTGTGTCAGATCATTGTTTTACTGGAATGAGCAACTTCTTAAAGCTGCTTTTCTTTTTGGAATGTTTACACATTTGCATCCTTTTACTGAGAATAATTATTACATCCGGACTCCGCACGCAGAGTTGCGCGTGGAGTCCAATCTACGGCCGCCACCTGGAATTCCAGGCCCCACCATAAACAGATGCTAAATTAAATGAATTAGTGCACGCAGATATCCCCGACCAAATCCGATGGAAACTAGACTTTAGCCCAAGATGCGAAAAAGTGATTTTTTTGTCCGAATGAATCCCGCCAAAAACATTTAAACATCTCTCTGGAGATCTTGATGATGCATTAGCTGGAAATCCAGCTCAAAAAAATAAAAAAACAAAGAAGTGAAAAACGACAAATATACAAGTCAATTTGAATTTCCCAGCAAAGATGCGGCCGAAAGGAGTTTCTACGTATAGGTTGTAAGGATATTGGGAGAAAACTATGATACCGAAAAGTATATATTTCAATAAGTTGAGCTATGTTAATCTATGTATTATTGACTTTCTCTAACCTAAACCACTGCATTATAGGAAAAGATAAAGAAACATCAACATGACGAGAACCCGGTATGCCGTGAGAGGCAAATTTAATGGAAATGCCAGATTATCTTAGTCAGGTATGTAACTGAAACTATGTAGCATATAACAGAAAATGTAGTTGCATTAGCAATTGATTTTTATTTCACTTTTAACTTCTCCATTATGGCAGGAATACGATGCTTCTCAACCAAAACAAGGATATACTAGTTTGTTGATTGATTCAATATGTGATCTATATTTGTAATATTATCAAGTTAATGTATTCCATGAGCAGTTCTGAGATGTTCATATGATTTCTGATTTTTGTAAGTGATACAAAGATTTGCCCCGGTGACTTGAGAGAAGGTGCATTCAATACTAAATTTAAATGTTAAAGAAAAGATTGTGTTAATACTCCTCACAAATTGGTTAATTAGTGTGGCTCAGTTCAAAATTTATTATTTATTTCGTACGATTTTCTAGCTAAGGAGGCCTTATTTAGTAAATTTAGGAAATAATGTGTCATAATAACACACTATAACACAAAATAATGCATAATAACACATGTATAACACATAATAACGCAGAATAACACATGGTGAATATGCCCATGTGTTATAATATTGCACTATACACAAAATAACGTATGATAACACATGTATAACACATAATAACGCATAATAACACATGTGTTATAACACGGGGGAATATTCCCATGTGTTATAATACCGTACTATAACACATATTAACGCAGAATAGCACATGGAGAATATTCCCCCGTGTTATAACACATGGGAATATTCCCCTTGTGTTATAATATCGCACTATAACACATAATAACGCAGAATAACTCATGAGAAATTTTCCCATGTGTTATAACATGGGGGAATATTCCCCTTGTGTTATAATACTGCAATATAACACATAATAAATCAAAATAACACATGGAGAATATTCTCAGGTGTTATAGCACGGTGGAATATTCTCCTTGTGTTATAATACCACACTATAACACTCTATAACGCCGAATAACACATGGGGAATATTCTCATGTGTTATAACACGAGGGAATATTCTCCTTGTGTTATAATACCACACTATAACACTCATAATGCGGCATAACACATGGGGAATATTCTCATGTGTTATAACATGTGGGAATATTCCCCATGTGTTATGTCGTGGTATTAAGGCATTATTTTCAAAATTCACGTGTTATAAGGCGATTTTAATTGTTTTATGTTAAAAATCAACTTGTTACGTGCTGTTATTTTAAAAATTTAATGTTGTATGGAATTATTGAAAATTAGAAATTTGCTTCTTAGAACAAATTTGATGTCTTCAAAATTAAAAAGTTTGGTCGATAGCCCAAATAACCAAAAAATATTTCTGAAATACATATTTTCTTATTTTATTCAAAATAAATTTTATAAAACTATGTTAAGAATAATTTGATTTTTATTCTTCATGTGAAAAAATGTTGATTTTTTTTTAGACCAATGACTGAAATGGAAAGAAACAAGCATAAAGCCGCCATTCAGAGTAATATATTCAATAAAAAAGTTAAAAATTGTAGTCTAATTTTCTTATTAATGAACTCTCTAATCATATATACAGATCACATTTATGCTAACAATAATTGGTTGAGCCTTAAAATAAATCTAAGAAAGAATAGCAGAATATGAACGATTCAATTATATAAGAAAGAACGTGAATAAAATTACTCTCTAATCATATATACATGCAAATTTTGAAATAAAACTAATGAGCCTATAACCTAATAAGTCTAAGAAAGAACCTGATAAATTTACTGAAACCAATTGGTCTAATCAAGTAATTAACAAAATAAAGTCGTTAACTTGCACCGCCCACGCAAATTTACAAATTTCAACAATAAGAACTGTACAAATTATATTCATAAGTATCCATTAAATTCTGCATGGACAACTTGAAAAAATGAAGTACTCAAACATAGAAAATTTAATCCTTAAGGTACTGAAAAATTAATTCAGTTTTATTCTTGGACCACATACACAAGGCGTAAGTAGGGCTGTCAAAACAGCTCGTTGTTCGCGAGCAGCTTGTGTTCGGCTCGTTAAAAAGCTCGTGTTCGGCTCGTTCGCTAAGTTAACGAGCCGAACAAGAACAAAGATTTGTTCGTTCGTGTTTGGCTCATTTTGGCTCGAAATATTACTCATCAATTATATATATATATATATATATATATATATATATATATATATATATATATATATATATATATATATTCTCATTAGTATTTTTAAGAAAATTAATTGACTACAAGGCTACAATGATTTATATTCAATTAAAAGTATTAATTAATAAAATAGAATAAAAATTATTAAATTAGATTCAAATGATATTTTAATATAAACAATAATTTTTAAATTTTGCCCCAATCCTTAACATTTTATGGGTACGTGATTAGGGTTGTCAAAACAACACTTTGTTCGTGAACGACTCGTGTTCGGCTCGCTAAGCAAACGAGCCGAACACAAACACACTTTTTGAGCTCGAAATATAAACGAGCCGAACACGAGTTGAACCTAGCTTGCTCGTGTTCGGCTCGTTTACACCCCTAGGCATAAGCAAATTCAGTTCTTAATCTTTCCATGTCGTCTTGCCAGTTCAAATACTGGCTTCAATCGACCTCTTGTGCCAGAACTAATTTTTCCATGTATTTGCAGACGAACATGCCGCAATCAACGCTATTGGCTTGAGTTGGTGCGTCCCTAACAAGTGAGTGCCCATTTTTGAGGTTTGGCACTAAAAGCATGAGCAGCCTTTTTTGCAAACAGATTGACCTGCAAAGTTTATTGAAGCGTTAATCCTGAGTTATTGTTATGAGCATGCTGTGTTATTTGTGATGTGGTGGTGTTTGTGTTATTGATGTATAAAAAAATGCATCATATATACTTACAACTTTCTGAGCAAAATCCTTATGTATACTATTAGGCAGAGAGTCGTATAATTTCCATTTTCTCAATTTCAGCTCGCTCACCAACAAAGTCCAATGGCCATTATGAATTATAGGAATTAATATGATTTCAGCTTTCTTAACACTTTTCTTTGTAATGAGTTGCAAGAAAACCGCGCTATCCATTTTCTTATGCATCTGCATGAAAGGAAAATTTCAATTTTCTCTACAATGTAGATAAGTTAAACTTGTGTGATTACCCAATATTGCGGTGTTACATAGATGTAAGACCTATATAATCCAGGTGACCTGATAACTTTTTCATGTAATATGTCAACAAATACATCGACATATTTGTTAGAAAACCAACTATTTCGTAATACGTCCTCCAGGCCGGCTCGGTCGATTGCGCTCCCATAACCTTTGTTCGCAAGATAGTTATGTCTGCATCGTTAAGAAAGAAAGTCTGTCACATTTAAATATCAAACTACTGCATAACATCAAAATTGTTGTCAATAGTTTCTTACACCCCCGTGTATGTGGCAATGCAGTCATTGATAACATCCTGCATCTCATGTGGTATTAATGTTCTGTCAGGATATTCAATGTAAGATTCCGCAGTACGAGGCTACAAATAAAACAATAATTATAAACTCTAACTAAAAAGTTAAAGATGTGTTGTACTATAAATTTTTGTAGCACTATCGCATGGCTCTCTGCATGGGAGCCGGTGCTCTGGCTAGTGATGACTATCGGGCTGCTTCCTAATAGCGGGATGACTAATGACTGTACATTTGACACCATTAATTGTTCATCTCAAATGAATGTCATTTCTAAATGTATTTATGATTGTTGGCCCTCTCGACCTTCAGTATCTACAAAATAGATGTATCAAGACAATTCTACAAAAGAGCAAAAGATTTTAAACATATTATTTGGTTAAATAATAGGGTACAATATAAAATGAGCTATTTTACTTGATCGATATCTTCTGGTAGTGTCTCTTCCCCTATTACAAAATTTTCATCTACATGTATTATTGAATCTTGTCCCTCTCGAGCTTCAGTATCTATAACGGATGACGTAAGATGAGTCTACAAAATAACAATATTTATTATAAAAAATATAAAGTAAAATAGAATGAGCTAGTGTACGGAATAGAATGAGTTACTTACTATATGTGACAGAGACCCAAGAAGATCTCAAGTAACAACTTTAGCAGGCTCTTCTTCTATTGTGTCATCTTGAGTAACAACATCATGTTGTGCATCTCTATTTATCTTTTGCCCTTTTTTGGCTCTAAGCTCTTCTGCATGTTGGATTTGTATAGATAAGTTTTTAAAACTTTTCTTCCTCTTCCTTCTCTCCTTTCGGAGAGTTAATTACTCTCCATCAGCTTTGGTTTCTTCTAATCTCTTAACCATAGTTGTTAGAGTAAACAATGACTCTTCAACATTAGTCATTTTTTTATTCATGGTAATCATACGTTCCTGTATACTTAAACTTATTTGCTCGTTCGCTTTAAGTATCTCGACTATTCCTTGAAAATCATTCCTTCTTCTATATGTTGCTTCTAGGATTGCATTACTTGAAACAGTTGGACCAACGCCATGGGATTTGGGTGACGGTGGTCCGACCGGAGTTTCACAACGAGGAAAAGCCTAGCAGGGCTAGTTGGTCCCTGGTCAGGATTGGACAACAAGTGAAGCTCATCTTCTTTCAAGTCCATGAAGGTGTCATTTACCTACAATGAAAGTCATAATGTTAAAAATAAATTCAGTAAAGCATTAATTCAGTAAAGCAACATAGAAAAAACTTAAAATTAAGAAAATCTTTTAATGGAATAAATTACTTAAATGTACATGTTATAGCCTCTTAAAGGCGTCATGAATCTCTGATGTTGTCCACCCATGACTTATTGGCCACCTGAACATGTGAGATCTAGCCTCAGGCGAGGCAAGAGTAAACAAGAATGTGTGCATAAAAAACCAAAGTTGTGGATTAGACATACCAAAAGCAAATTCGTCAGAAGGAATAAAAAACCAAAACATTAAGTCAAAAGAAAAATTTTGTAATGTTGAAAATATGAACTTACAGAAAAAAGAAAAACAAATCCGGCTATATAATCAAGTGGCTGATTATGTCTTAGTTTGATTGCGACGATGTTCAGTTGATCAATCATAAAATCACAAAAAAAACAACAACCAGTTAAACGAGGAGAAGGACTGTACGTTCTCCACAAATGCACAAAACCCCGCAGGCACACTAAAATCGCTCGAGGGAAAGAATAAATTTGTTAGTAAAAACTTAAATAAATTCTCAAAAAGAGTGGAAGAATCTATTGAAAACTAAATCAAATTGTTCTTTGTTGCTTTCACATGTACACGCCTTAGGGGAGTCTTCCTCCAATTAACTGATTTTCTTCTATTGGGCATGCGTAACAACAACGTAACATGGTCAGGGTGGATTTTGACAACTTTACCACCCATTACAAAAGCTCTCCTTTCTTTACTCCAAAATCACAAGATATGTAGGGTCAACACATTATCGTGGGGATAAGGTGGCATATCAAAAAACTGTACGACATTTATTTCTCTTAGAAAATTCATGGTCTCCTGGGAGACTTGGTGTCTAATATTATCAAGTGCACTCCTCACTGCGGAACAACGACATTTACAATTAAAAGTTCTTGCTTTCATAAATCTACCAAAGCAATAATGCAAAAGGAAATATTATTACATTATTATTATTATGTTATGTTATTATGTATAAGTTGTGATATATGTGTTATTATTGTATTATATATGTATTATCGTTGTGTTATCGTTGTATTATTGTTGTGTTATAGTGTGTTATAGTGTGTTATAGTTGTGTTATAATGTGTTATAGTTATGTTACGTGTGTGTTATTGTTGTGTTATTGTTGTGTTATCGACGTGTTATTCTTGTGTTATTGTTGTGTTATTGTTGTGTTATCGACGTGTTATTCTTGTGTTATTGTTGTATTAGTTGGGCTATTGCGGTGTTAGTTGGGCTATAACACAAGTAAAACCTCAATAACACAACAATAACACATAATAATACACAATAACACAATAATAATAAACAATAAAACAACAATAACATAACCATAACACTTCAATTACACAAATATAACATAACATAACACACCATAACACATCAATAATACAACAAATATAACACAATAACACATTTATAATATAACTATAACAACAAAACACAACAATAACACAATAATAACACATAATAACACGTTTATAACACAACTATAACATATCACACAACCATAAACTAACAATAACACAATAATAACACATTATAACACATTATACAACCATCAAATAACAATAACACGTCACAAACAAAACAATAACACAACTATAATACAACCATATTACAATTAAACTAATCATATTTTTATCTATAATAAACAATGTAGCAAAATAGCTCAAAGACTTCGGGAGACTGCTAGCTTCTTCAGCACCATTGTGACCTTCCATTGTTACATGTTATCAACAGTAAAGAAAAACCAATGCCTTGTGGTTGTCAGCTAAGTAAGGTTCGACAAAAATAAGAGTGTTAGAATAAATGCATGAATTTTGAAATCAACTAAAATCAACTAAAATGTATGGCAAAGTACAATGAAAGATGAAAAATTCATCTATTACATTGGTTTGCAAAATTAGTGTTGAAAGTATTTGGAGGAAATTGAGCATACCTCCAAGCCCTAGCCGACGCTTGAAGGAACCCACCCGATGCTTGAAGGAACCCAGCCAACGCCGCGACGAGCCCTAGTCGAAGGAGTCTATCAGAACGGAAACGAGCCCTATCCGACGCATGAAGGAACCCAGCCGACGCCGCGACGAGCCCTAGCCGAAGGAGTCTATCCGATCGGAAATGAGCCCTAACCGACGCTTGAAGGAAGCTAGCCGACGCCACGATGAGGTCTAGCTGAAGGAGCCTATCCGAACGGAAACGAGCCCTAGCCGACGCTTGAAGGAACCCAGCTGACGCCGACGATCACTAAACAAAGACAAATAGCACCGAGAAGATCGAAGGAACCCTAGACGAACGAAACCGCGAAGCCCTCCTTCCCGAACACAAAAATTGCACGGTCCTTTTCGACTGAATAAAAAAAAGGAATGACAAAATCTCCCTTAAAGGTGTTTTTTGTCCCGATCCACGTTTTTGTTGGCTAGATTCAGGTCGGGTTGCACGACAAAACGCATCTATTCAATGATTCGGGCTGGGCCACGGTAAATGAGCATATTTTTTTATTTTTTTTTCAGTGGGATCCACATTCTAGTTGGATTGCTCTCATTTGCAATTCTGTGTGTGGAATCCGCAGTCAATATTTTTTCGCTTTTTGACAGTGTTGTTACTTTTTTCGGTGCTATATGATTATGGAAGTATATTTTCATCCCTTCATATGTTTACACATTTGCATACCTTTTTAGTGTCATATTTTCATTTAATTCTAATAAATGATATGTAAATCTCGTGTATGCTCTCATTATATAAATTTTTTTGAAGCTTAACACTACATGGTCTCTTTCATCGATATTTAATGTTAGCGTCTAAATATAGATAGATTACTTTTTTTCATCTCTTACTCTCCCATGAAGTAATCAAGTTTGGTGGTGATAAATGTTTTGCCTATTTTTGTTTCCACTGTCGTCGTAAGGCAAAGATCCCAGATGAAGAAAACCTAAGAAGTTGAAGATGAGAATTGAATGATATGTTTTGTTTGATTTATTTCTTTAGGAGAGCCATGACAGACTTGCTGAAAGTTTGATGTTTTGGATAATGTATCTGCTATCAACTAATATCAAAGACATATTTTAATATAGGTTTATGTTTTGACAATGTTTGTTATTATCTTCAGGTGAGATTATTATATTTGACTTTAAATTATTTAAGTTTCAATGAGTTTTTGAATTGTGCTTTTATCTTCTTTTTTTTTTTTTCTTAACACATTTTCATCTGACAATTTATTGAGTTCTGAAACAAGCTGAAAAAAATAAGCTAACTTTCAGCTACAGAAGCTAGCTATTGTGTCCGGGAAATTTATCTACTTACCACACAATTTTTTATGTATTTCCATTTCTAACATCTAAAATTTTATTTTTATATTTACAATACTTTAGTTTCATAAACATATATATCAAAACATGCATTTCATCTTTACAAATTAATTTATAATGGTGTTTTTGGGCAAAATATTACATTCGGACTACGCACGTAGAGGTACGTACGGAGCCCAATTCATGAGAACACGTGGAATCCCGCAATGACACGCAATAATACGAGAATAATACGAAGGAATATTCCTCGTGTTATTCCGCGGTTAGCGGTGTTCTGGGCGGAATAAATCGGGGAATAATGCGGAATAACACGGGGAATATTCTTCGTATTATTCATGTGTTATTCCGCGTTATTGTGGTGGTTTTGTAACACTACCACAATAACACATCAATACTACGCGGAATAACATGAGAATATCGTGGAATAACACGGGTGAATATTCCCGATGTTACAATACTACCGCAATAACACATGAATAACGCAGATAACACGGAGGAATATTCCCCGTGTTATTCCGCCCAAAACACCGCTAACCGCGGAGTAACATGAGGAAAATTCCTTCGTGTTATTCCCGTGTTATTGAGCGTTACTGCGAGCCATGGGAAAATGGTTGATATTATCTATTATTTTTGATAATTTGAGAATTAATAATTAAATTATTAAATATTTAACAATTCAAACAATATCAATAATTTTGAATAATTTTCAATAATTCGAACAATTCAAATAATGTGAACAATTAGAATCGTTCGAACATTTCGAACAATTCGAACAACCTGAACAATTCGAACTAATTTCGAACAAATAGAACCGAACAGAAACAATAACTTCATCAATAATTTCAAACACGAGCCAATTTCAAATGAATAAAACAAGAACACTAACTTTGTGCGTATGCACCCCTGACGATACAGCGAACCCAACCAATGTCTAGGTCAAGTTTGCCCATCTCACACCGGTGAAATCCAGCGCGGTCTAAAGTACTTGACACGCAGAAGCAGGTAAGCAGAACAGAGGATCTTGGTTCTTAACAACCGCTAATTAACCTAAGTGGAACGCACTATTTTATTCTCTTTCCCCACCACCAGCATCCGACAATCCTCGTCTCTCAGACGACGTTGCGGTACCAGAAGACACCCTTAGGCTTTCCCTTGTCCTGTTCGGACTCAACAACAACGCACTCCCTGGCCTCCCGCCACAGCGCCTTCACCACCGGGGTGGTGTCCAACCGGTAATAATCACCAAGCACTGGCCGGATGGCTTTGGTTGCCTCCATGGCGTGGTAATGAGGTATAGTCGAGAAGAGGTGATGGGCGACGTGTGTGTCGTTGATGTTGTGGAACACCCGGTTGAGGAAACCGTAGTCACGGTCGACGGTGGCTAGCGCGCCGCGAAGCCAATCCCACTCGGAGGAATCGTAGTGAGGAACCGCAGGATGAGTGTGATGTAAAAAGGTACTGAGAATGAGCCATGCGTTGACGATGAGAAGAGGGATGCCGTAGATTCGAAGGACCCATGAAATGGAGAAGGTTGTGGCGAGATGGTAGAGGAGGTATAATACCGCGATGATACCTGTGTCGGAGATAAATACCTGAGCGCGCTCATGGTCGTTAAAGATTGGGCTGTTGGGATCGAAGTGGCAGGCGAAACGTTCGTAGGGTCGACCGTAGACGTTGAACATGAGATACAAGGGCCAGCCTAGGGTTAGACCTCCGGCGATGGTTAGGATGCGACCGAAGGGGTTGTTACGGTAGCGTGAAAACCAGGGGACGGAGGATTGGAGTTTGGGGACGTATACTTCGTCGCGGTCTAGGGATCCGGTATTGGAATGATGCCGGCGGTGTGAATATTTCCATGAGAAGAAGGGGACGAGTAGGAAGGAATGGAGGATGAGGCCTACGATGTCGTCTAAAATTGCGTAATTGGAGAAGGCGTGATGGCCGCATTCGTGAGCGATGACCCAAACGCCGGTGAGTATACATCCCTGTGCGAACCAGTAGAGCGGCCAGGCGATGAGGTGGAATGGGGCTGGGAGGGTGGGGAAGATACTGACGGCGAGGTAGAAAAGGCCGCCGGAAATGAGGAGGTCATTGAAGAGGTAGGAGAAGGAGCGGAGGATGGATCGCTCGAAGCAGTGAATGGGGATCGCCTTTTTTAACTGGCTTAGGGTGAAAGGTGGCTTCTCCGTAGGGGCTCGGATGAAAGGAACTGAGGGATCTTCGCGGCCGGATTTTGTTCGGACGGATTCCTGCTCCACCCTCTCCTCCATGGATCCCCTGGTTTATGTGTGAGAATAGCGTGAGGAGAACCGAGAAGATTCTGGCTCGCTATGAGAGAGTCGGAAGATTGCGGGATTTAAATAATGTTGGCCAATGGAGAATTTTGATTCAATTTAATCAAATTTTGA
This sequence comes from Papilionanthe hookeriana x Papilionanthe teres, assembly GCA_022702705.1. NCBI lineage: Eukaryota > Viridiplantae > Streptophyta > Magnoliopsida > Asparagales > Orchidaceae > Papilionanthe > Papilionanthe hookeriana x Papilionanthe teres. Next base: position 59,728,335 of record CM040423.1, on the reverse strand, counting down.
TATAATTTCAATTTTAAAATTTTAAAAATTTATTTAAAATTATTTAAAATTTAATTTAATATATCTATAATTAACTAAACATCTTACGTAGGACAAATCCAAAGCCATCAATAGCAATTAAATAAATTTTAAATTATTACATACTTGAGCTCAAGTTGAGCATTTTAATCATGGAAACTCGATGAATTATAAAGCACTCTGTTTGGACGTTATTGAGATAATTAAATTCTGAATGAGTAATTTATTTTAAGAAACATATAAATAGTCTAACGATATGTTCTACGAATTTGGCCTAATTAATTATCAGCAATTACTCTAAGAAATTTCTGTAGATATCATTTTGCATGTGAAAGTAAAGTGAACAAAAAAAAAAAAGATGAAACTTGAAGATTTAAAGAACTCTAAAATTTTGCCAATTTTGTAAAATGATAATTATTGACAACTATCATCTCTTGATTTCTATTTCTTGAATGTCGTCACCAAATTTTCTTCAATCGTTATCATTAATGTTGATACGCCACTAACAAATTTTCATCATTCAGCATGAATCTCGAGTCATGACATGGATCTCGAAACGCTATTTTGAGCAAGAAATATTCAAAACTTGATAAAAATTCATACAGAGCTCTGATTTCAGCAAACTTATAGTCAAACTGACCGGCTTGATGAGACAGAACTAATGATATAAAAACTAGTACAATCCAAGTCAAATCAAGCCCAGATCAAGTCATTAAATCACCTTTGAAAGATTTCCGAACAAATATGGAAAGTCAAATAGATGTCGACACTAGCAAGCATTTACTCGAATCGAACGTCTCAACAAGACGAATCCAACGAGCCCAAAATCGCTCAATTCCGACATCATTAAGACCATCAAATGCCCCTTAAACGTTGTCTGATTGAGGGAAGCCCTCTGGACCGTCCAATCAAAATGGCTGCATTAATTGCACCCAAAACACTATAACTAGAGCCCTACCCCTCACATGAAAGGGGGCTTGTAACTTAAGAGTGGAAGCTGTAAGGAGCTGAAGTCCAGCACCATCCCGATCGTCATCGACCACTGCCAGCCGCCGTCGACCACTGTCGGCCTCTGTTGACCACCGTCGGCCTCCATCGACCACTGCTGATTGTAATCAACCACCGCCGACCGTCATCGACAGCTGCCAATCGTCGTCAGCTAGTATCGATCGTCACCGTCGATCACCACCAATCATTGCCCGAGCATCACCAACCAGACACCGTCAGTTGACGCTGTAATCTGAAAAATATAGTTACATTTTCCCGTCTGTGGGACATGAGATTTCTGTAATCATTAATCAATAGTGGATTTCCACAACTGGGCCAGACCCCATGATTTTTTTCTTACGGGTTTTCCACGTAAAAACTTTCGGATCGTCACCTCTTGTTATTCTTTTATCTGTGTGTGTTCTGAATTTTCATACAACGTTAAGACAATAATCTGCTAATCTACCGCCGTGAATTTTCTAGCACGCATTAGTTTGGCGCCGTATGTGGGAAACTCTTAATCTCACCACTGAAGTACTTGCTCAATTTCTTACATGGCAAATAGACAAAATATTCGGGACAACGGAGCACCTCACTCCAACACCTATCGTTCCAGGAAGCAGTCGCGAAGTGAAGGGCGACATGTTTCTTCCTCTCCTCGTCCTGGAGCGCGGTATCCTGCTGACGAGGGGGTTTCAGATCCTTCTATAGAAGAACTCATGCGAAGAATGGAGGAGTCTCAACTGCAGATCATACAACTCCTACGTGGAACCCAACAACCACCGATGAACGAAACTCGTTTACCATTAAATCCGCAACATATGAGAAACATGCCCGGAGGAACTCGTACCGGCCCCCCTCCCCAATAAGGAACACTGCCCGTGCCAGGTCATGATGTTGAACTCCTAGACACTGCAATTTCCACTCATCCATCTCAGGCAGTTCACCTGGCACCACCACATCTTGCTACCATTCCAAATGATGTCATCCGTAATGAACTACGTTGCTTCATCCGGGAAGAGTTTCCTCTAGAGAAAAAGGATCGCTTCCACACTCACCAAACATCAATGAATCCTCTCCCTTGGTGAATGCGGTCCTCCAACACCCCATCCCAACTGGCTTCAAGCTGCCGAAAATTAATGAACATATTGATCATTATTGAAACATCATGCACATTCAACGTGTCTCTGATGCGCTTTTGTGTCAAGTGTTCCCTGCCACTCTTAAGGGACAAGCTAGAACCTAGTTCTATTCTCTGTCGGGGGGTATTGTAAACACTTTTAACGTGCTGGCCAGACTATTTGTGGAGCAGTTCATAGCAAATCGACGAATCATCAATGATTCATCCCATCTGTCAGGAATTCGTCAAAGTGAAGGAGAATCGTTCAAAGACTACTTCCGCAGGTTTTCTGCTGAAGCTCGTCAAATTTCAGGAGTGGATCCAGAGTTACTAAGGGGGGTCTTCCTTGGGGGCCTCCACCCAGGACCCTTCTAGTCATCACTGATGTGGGAAACAATTCATTCTTATGCTGACCTTGTCCACCATATTGAGGCCCAAATCACTGCAGATGAAGCCATCAACGCACATAAGGAGAAATTTGAGAAATTTGGGGGAAAGCGCAATGGTAACTCTAGAGACAAAAACCAATCTTTGCAACGGAGAAAGTTCGAACAACCGAAGAATCATGACCTCCTTCTTCAACCTGCGGGCCAATGAACTGAATATCGACCCAAGAAAGAATAAACACCCCTCAACACGCTGCATGTTAACATATTGATGGCCATTAAAGATGAGCAAAATATTAAGTGGCATCACCCTCTAAAACCTAACTCGGGGAATCAAGAGCAATATTGTCATTTTCATAGAAGTTGTGGCCATACCACTGAAGCATGTAAGCATCTCAAGGAAGAAATTGAAAGGTTCATTCAATATGGATATCTTGGTCGATTTATACAAAACAAGCTAGCTGGTATTGATAATGCTCCTACTGGGGGGTAGCAAACACAAAGGCAACAACATGGGGGTCACCCAGTCATGGGTGAAATTCAGACAATTGTTGTAGGCCCATTGCTAACTAATCAAGTTCTTATTACTACACCTAGTGAACCGACACAAAAGAAAATGCGCCTTGAACCTATCACTTTTGATGATTCTGATTTAGAAGGAGTTCAAGTACCCTACCAAGACCCTCTTGTTATTAGTGCAGGAATTGGTGAACCCTGCTACAACGTAAAAATTATCCTGATCGACAATGAGAGCTCTGTTGATGTTTTTTCTACTCCACTTTCCTTAGTTTGGAACTGACAAGAGAAAAACTTCAACCTACATATGGGCCATTATATGGTTTTGATAATCGACCAGTAAGGGTCGAAGGAACAATAGATCTTTCTGTTGTCTTGAGAGATTTTCCTCGACAGGTAACCCGCTCAGTCCAGTTCATCATTGTCAAGTCAGAATCAGCATACAATACCATCTTCGGGAGACCCCTGCAATCCATATTTGGAATCGTGACTTCTGTTCTACACTTGAAGCTCAAGTTTCCAACCCCGACAGGGATCGGCGTCGTTCGAGGAGATCAACATATACCACAATCATGCTACCTCAGGCAAGCTCAGCCACGCCCGTCAGTGACACTTAGCATCAAAAACTTTTATCTACGAGATGAAGATGTATCTCAATGAGCTTCTCCCATGGAAGATTTGGTTCACGTCCCACTCTATAATGAATACCCATCGAGAACAGTGCAGCTTGGTTCGTTACTCTCTGAGGAGCAAAGGTCAGAATATGTAGATCTCCTCCAAAGGAACCAGTATATTTTTGCATGGACCCCAGCCAACATGCCTGGAGTCGACCCTGAAATATTCACACACTCCCTAAAGATAGATCTAACCTTCAAACCGGTCATCCATAAGAAGCGCAATTTTGCCCCAGATTATTTACAAGCAATTGAATAAGAGGTCAACAAGCTTCTCGAAGCAAAATTCATACGGAAAGCGCACCACCCTACATGGTTGGCCAATGTTGTCATGGTGAAAAAGGCTAATGGGTCATGGAGAATGCATGTTGATTATAAACCTCAATAAAGATTGTCCGAAGATAGCTTTCCCCTCCCGTGCATTGATCAACTCGTCGATGCCACGTCTGGGCATTAGATGCTCAGCTTTATGGATGCATACTCGGGGTACAATCAAATAAAGATGAACCCAATTGACGAGGAAGCCACATCATTTCAAACAGATAAGGGTTTATACTGTTATCAATTTATGCTATTTGGATTAAAAAATACTGGTGCAACTTATCAACGTCTCTTGAACAACGTCTTCAGAAATCTTCTCGGGCTTACAATAGAGGTTTACGTTGATGACATGTTAGTAAAAAGTTTGGAAGCATCCCAACACATTTCTCATCTAGAGTAGTGTTTCCAACTCCTTCGTCGATACGATTTACGACTTAACCCAACTAAATGTGCTTTTGGAGTCACATCAAGAAAGTTCTTGGGATTGATGGTTACCCATCGTGGAATTGAAGCAAACCCAAAAAAATTAAGGCGCTCAGAGAGATGGTGCCTCCAAGAAACATCAAGGAAGTGTAACGCTTCAATGGTCTTATAGCCGCCCTATCCCGGTTCTTAGCTCATTCTGGGGATAAGTATCTTCCATTCTTCAAGATAATTAGGGGCACTCGAAACACTGGTTTTCAATGGACAGACGACTGTCAGATCGCTTTCGAACAACTTTTGGAATACCTTGCTTCACCGCCCCTTATCGCAAAGCTCGTTCAAGGGGAGGTATTGTATATCTACTTGGCTATTTCACATCATGAAATAAGCCCTGTCCTTGTCAGAATGGAAAACACAGTCGAAAAACTAGTATATTACGTCAGTAAGATTCTCTATGATACAAAAAGTCGTTATCCAATGGCAGATAAGAATGCATTAGCCCTAGTATTCTCAGGAAGGAGACTACGTCCGTACTTCCATGCTCACAGTATCAGCGTCTAAACACAACTCCTTTTGAAGGATATCATACAAAAACTAGAAGCATCGGGTAGATTAGTAAAGTGGTCGATAGAATTTGGAGAATTTGATATTCATTATTTACCACGACCAAACATCAAATCATAGATTTTAGCTGATTTTGTGGTAGAATGTACAGTGCCTACCTTTTAAGAACATCCTTTTTCTCCTTCATGGTCACCCAGTGGACGCTATATGTGGACGGAGCATCCGGAAACTTAGGAGCTGGAGCTGGAATACTACTCATCTCCCCAAATTAAAACATCTTGGAATACGGACTTCGCTTGAAATTTCCAGCCACTAATAATGTTGTTGAATATGAAGCACTTGTCGCCGGATTAAAGCTTACTATATATTGTGAAGTATGAAACATGATTATCTACACTGATTCTCAACTCATCACATCCCAAGTAGAGGGAGAATTCGATGCTCATAACTCACAACTGGTGTAGTATCTCAGTTTAGTAAAAACACTTCTCACCCAAATTGAAACATGTTAGCTCATTCACATACTTCGAGAGCATAACACCTGAGCTGATGCCCTCTCCAAGCTTGCAACTTCAACAACTGGAGATCTCTATAAAAGAAGGTATATTGAGGAGATAAATTTTTCACTATCCAAGGCCCGTGGGTGATACTATCTATAGATAATTGATGCACCAAAAATATATACTATTTTTGCTATATAATTTTACCCATTTTTTGTTATATTGCACTTTAAAGAAAGATATTTTTCATGATTTATTGAAGGTATAATGATTTTAGGTTATTGGAGTGAAAAAAAGCAAAAAGGAACGAATTCTGAGCGAAAAGGAGCAAAATGGGAGAAAACAGCTTCTGGCGTAGCCGGCGCCAGAATGGGTGCCACCGGCGCCATTTTCCCGAGAACTCTAGAATTAATTAGGCGATAGAGTGCCGCCGGCGTCCAATGTTGGTGCAATTCAAAATTTAAAAGTTTTGGTGAATTTTTGAAGGGATGCTTAAGGAAACTCTTGGGAATTCGTTTCTAACATATATGTAACTATTTTTGGACGAAAATTAGAGAGGTTCTAGTGTGTGTGAGTGGAGGAGAAGTGTGGTAGAGAGTGGAAGAGAGTTAGGGTTTGGAAAAGAAGAGTGTAGAAGTGAAGATTTGAGAGGGATTCTTCTCTAAGGAGTGAAGGAGAAGGAGTAAAGTGAGAGATTGCTTCTTCCTTTCCATTCTAAAGAGGGAATTGAGTGTTGCAAAGAAGAGAGAAAATGATTCAAAGGAACTTCAAGGGATTTGCATGGGGAAGAGAAAGAGATAAGTTGTATTTTCTATTGTGGTTTGTATGACTTTTCTTTTATATATAACATTCATGTTTTATTGTGTCTTCTCTATGAATTCTGAGTAGTCTCCTTCGTCTTTTTTCTTTCATAGAGATGTGATGATGTGATGATGTGGATTTGAAGTGCTTTTAAAGTATTGAAGAAATTGTGATGGTTTTTGGTTTCAAACTAAATTTATTTTTCGATCTGGCCAATTGAATTGTTTAAATCTGTTGTTGTACATTAACTCCGAAAGGATTGAGTGTCCTACAACAATAATGAAGAATTCATTCAATGTCCATGAATGAATTGCGTAGTTCATGGGAAATGAGTGCAAATAAATAGGGAAATGTGTTATGATGGGCTTCAAATTGGAGGTTTCAGGGTGACAGGATGAGATCCCCAATTTGGTCCTAAGATTGGTAACTAAAGTCGAAGATTAGCCTTCAGGTGAAAGGTGAGTGGGAGCTCCGTAGTGACAGCCGGTATCCTCCCAGCCTAGCCTTAGATTTATTGACTGAACTTAGGATATGTCAATGTTCTTTTCATGCTTGGACTAGGGGGTACTCTTTTGAGAGTAAAGAAACATTTATGCTCCTATTTGGCACAATACAAAAAATAATCATTCTATATCATTCACACATCATATACTCATTGCAAGAGGAAAGACGCTTTTCATATATGTCAAAACCTTTCAAATATAAATCTTAGTGTGTGTGTGTTAGTTAATTTTGTTTAAAGATATTAGAAGTAATTGTGGTTTACTTAACTGTTACTGTTTTCTGCATCTTGTTAGTAGAAGTAAACTTAAACTTTAATTACGGTTTGAGTATTGGATTTTAGTATTACACTATTTATTGTAAGGAACGTGCCTTCCCTGTGGGATCGATAACAAGGACTCCATTAGAGCCATGTATTACTTGATACGATACTTATACTTGCGTTGAAGTTTGGACTTTACAAAATCATTATAAATAAATAAATTTGAGTTCATAAGTTCTTGCATAATATAAAGTCCGGGCTTCAAGTTTTTGGCGTTATTACCGGGGAGGGTATAAACGGTATCTATTGATAATATAATAACTAAAAACCTTTACTTTGTAGTGTGTAATTGTATGTTTGTTTACTTTTTAGAGTATTTGTGTGATTTTATATGCGTAATAGTGGGTCTATAGATTTAGTAACTTACGATTCAGAGGTAGAGCGTATTGTTAGAAAAATTAGAAAATAACAGAAACAAACTAAGAATCCTTGTGAAATGTCGAATAACCAAGATAATCAGAGAAATGATATTGGAAATTTGCCAAGACCTTTAAGATATTATGCTAACCCAACAACATATGAAATGCATGTGACTCTTCAAAATCCTAATGTTGCTGCTAATTCATTTGAGCTTAAACCTGCTATTATCCAAATGGTACACAATAATCAATTTGGAGGAACACCTAATGAGGATCCAAATTTACATCTCGCTAGTTTTCTAGAACTGTGTACTACTTTTAAATATGACGGAGTGTCGAGTGATGCTGTCAGACTTATACTTTATCCTTTTTCATTAAGGGATAAAGCTAATGTGTGGTTAAATTTGTTAGCACTTGGTTCTATTAAAACTTAGGGAGAACTTTCTCAAAAGTTTCTATCAAAATATTTCCCTCCATCAAAGACTGTTAAGCTAAGAAATGATATCACATATTTTAGTCAGTTTGAAGGGGAATCAATATATGAAGCTTGGGAAAGATTTAAAGATCTTCTTTGGAAGTTCCCACATCGTGATTTACCGGACTGGTTAATAATTCAAACATTTTACAATGGATTAGTGGGATCATTGAGATCGATTATAGATGCTGCTGCTAGTGGATCGTTAATGTCAAAACCTTTTGATGAAGCATACACATTAATAGAAGAAATGGCTACTAATAATTTTCATTGGCCCTCTAAACGGGTAAATCCTAAGAGAGTAGCTAGAGTTCATGATTTAGATATGATGACTATGATAGTTTCTCAAATTGTAGTCATTTCTAAGAAAATAAGATCAATATGGAATGAATTATTCTTAACCACCCCAAGTGTTAGAGGAAAATTCATTTGGATAGATAACGAAATCTCAAACACCTTATGAGACTTTGAATGCTATTAATAGACCTAATAATCCTTATTCAAATTATTATAATCCTGGTTGGAAGGATCACCCAAATTTCAACTGGAATAATAACAATGCTAATGTTAACCCACAATAGGGGAACAGTTTTATAAATTCAGTTGGAAATTCGAACAATCAAGGAAATACTAATTTTAGACCTTCTTATCCTCCTGGATTCAATAGTAACCTGCAATTTAAGGATAATAAGTTGTCTACTGAAGAAATGATTCTGAATATGGGAAATCAATTACAAGCTCAAGGTGTTGCAATAAAAAATATTGAAAATTAATTGGGGCATATTTTCACTGCACTTAATAATAGACCTTCTGGAATGCTTCAAAGTAATGTTGAGATCAATCCAAAAGATCAAAACAAGGAACAACTTAAGGCTATTTAATTAAGGAGTGGAAAGGAATTGGAGACAAGAGTACAAAAGAAAGTTGAAATAAAAAAAGAGAAGGTGGATATTGAAAAAGGTTCAAACAAAATTTATCCAGACATGGAATATCCTCTTGAACCAATGAAGATTACTTCTGAAATACAACCGCCTCCATTTCCTTAAAGATTGAGGAAACAAAATAGGGATAACATATTTGGAAAAATTTTGGAGATCCTTAAGAAATTAACGATAAATATTCATTTTGTTGAAGCATTAAACCAGATGCCTGACTATGCCAAGTTTATGAAAGATATTCTCAAAAAGAAAAGAAAGTTCACAGATCATGAAACTGTTACACTTAGTAGAGAGTGTAGTGCAATTATTCAGAAGAAGCTTCCGAAAAAACTTAAAGATTCTGGTAGTTTCACTATCCCATGTGCTATAGGTGAAATTTTTTTTGGAAAAGCCTTATGTGATATGGGAGCTAGTATTAATCTTATGCCTTTATCAACTTTCAAAAGGTTGGGAATAGGAGAAATTTCTCCTACATCTGTGACTCTTCAGTTGGCCGATGGTTCCATTACTTACCTTAAAGGAGTGGTGGAAGATGTGTTAGTAAAAGTGGAAAAATTTATCTTTCCTGTGGATTTTATTGTACTTGATATGGAGGAAGATAAAGAAATTCCAATCATTTTGGGAAGACCATTCCTTGCTACTAAGAAAGCACTGATTGATATTTAAAAATGAGAATTAACAATGAGGGTTAATGATCAAGAGGTGACTTTTAATATTTTGAAATCTATGAAGTATCCCTCAATGGCAAAAGATGATAAATATTTTAGGATGGAGGTCTGTGAACATTTGAGAAATGATCATTTTGAAAATATATTTGAAAAAGAAGCGGAGTATGAAAAATGTTTGAAGAAGGAATTGAAAATGAAGAAAATTCAGATAATAAGAAGAATGAAGATTTGGAATATGTTCAGGAGAGATTTGAAGTATTAGACACTATGGAAGGTGGAGATAAAAGCTTAATTCCATCTATAATAAAACCTCTCGAACTTGAGATGAAAATTCTCCCTAATCATTTGAAGTATATGTTTTTAGGAGAATCATCTACCCTACCAATTATTGTATCTTTGGATTAAGAACAAAAATTGTTAGAAATTTTAAAAAGATACAAAAAAGCTTTGGATGGACTTTATCAGATATTAAAAGAATCAGTCCTTCGATTTGTATGCACAAGATTTTATTAGATGAAGAACATAAACCGAGAGTTGATTCGTAGAGGAGATTGAATCCAATAACGAAAGAAGTAGTTAGGAAGGAGATTTTAAAATGGCTGGATGCTGGAATTATTTATCCTATTTCGGATAGTGTTTGGGTGAGTCCAATACATTATGTACTGAAAAAGGGAGGAGTGACTGTTGAGTGAATGAATGGAATGAAATTAAATCTATAAGATAAATTAATGGATGGTGAATTTGTATTGACTATAGGAAACTAAATGCCGCCACCCAAAAAGATCACTTTCATCTTCCTTTTCTCGATCAAATGTTGGATAGACTTGCTGGACACAAGTACTACTGCTTTCTGGATGGATATACTAGTTATCATCAAATACCTATTGCTCTTGAGGATCAAGAAAAGATAACATTTACTAGCCCTTACGGAACCTTTGCTTTTCGAAGAATGCCTTTTGAACTGTGTAATGCACCTGCAACGTTTCAGAGATGTATGATGTTTATCTTCAGCAGTATCATAGATAATGGAATAGAAGTTTTCATGGATGATTTCTCTGTATTTGGGACTTCATTTAAAATCTGTTTGGAAAACTTTGCAAAAGTTTTGGATCTTTAAGAGAAAACAAATTTAGTTCTGAATTGGGAGATATGTCAATTTATGGTTGTAGGAGGCATCGTGCTTGGGCATAAAATTTCTGAATTTGGTATGGAGGTCGACCCTGCTAAAATTTGAGTGATTGAGAGATTGCCACCACCCACTACCGTGAGGGAGGTGAGGAGTTTCTTAGGACATACTGGATTTTACAGTCGATATATTAAAGATTTTCTAAAATTACCAAACCTTTGTGCCGACTTCTAGAAAATGATAGAAAATTTGATTTTAATAATGAATGTTTGTGTGCTTTTGAATTATTGAAAGAGAAATTATTCATTACACCTATAATTGTTTCACCTGATTGGGAGAAACCATTTGAACTTATGCGTGATGCTAGTGATTATGCGATCGGAGTAGCATTGGGGCAGAGGCATGATAAAGTTTTCAAAGTCATTTACTATGCTAGTAAAACTCTTAATAAAGTTCTGATTAATTATACCACTACTGAAAGAGAGTTATTAACTATAGTATTTACTTTTGAAAAGTTTAGGCCTTATTTAATTGGAGCTAAAAGTATTGTGCATACAGACCATTCAGCTATCAAATATTTAATGCAAAAGAAGGATGTCAAACCTAGATTGATTAGATGGATACTTCTTCTGCAAGAATTTGATTTTATGATAGTTGATCGGAAGGGATCTGATAAACAAATAGATGATCATTTATCAAGATTAGAATATGATAAATTTTCTAAATTTGAGAAGGAAGTTATAGAAACTTTCCCTGATGAATAACTTTATACTATTATGGAAAGAAATTTGTCTTGGTATGCTGATATTGTGAATTATATTGTGAGTGATATTGTACCACCTGATTTAACAAGGCAAAAACAAAAGAAGTTTAAATATGATGCAAGATTTTATTTTTGGGATGAACCCTACTGAACCGACCTTTACGAGTATCTGTATATGCAAGAATTTTTAAATTTAAATTTAAATATTTATAATAATTTCGTAAAGTCTCAATTTCAAATGCAAGTATACGTATCGTTTCAAGTAATACAGGGCTCTATTGGAGTCCTGGTTATCGTTCCCACAGGGAAGATTAAGGGAAGATTAATTGAAGGAATTTATTAGATTTTCAAATTAAAAGTAATAATAAATTTTATTTCTTTAAAAATTCAGATTTTAGGTTTAATGAAATTTCTACTAAATGTAAATAAAGCAGCAATAAAGTAAAGGTTAATGCAAGTATAAATAAAACAACTTTCTCCTTTTCAACTAATCCAAGATTTTTCAGAATAATTATCATTCGTGGAGAACTTGAGATTATGGTATTGCGCCAAATAGAAGCATTCCTATTATTTACCTTCACTCGATAGTATAAAGAACATTGGCTAATCTATAGATCGGTTCAGGATGTATTATTAGTAGAATGGGTTAATCTAGGCTTACACTTCTATATGTCTAAGGGTGGCTATGGTCGGCCCTACTAGTGACCCTTTCCCTTTCTATAAACCAAATTATTAGAATTTAGTCTGTCACTCTAAAAACTAATCAATTATACGCCAAATAAACAATATCTCCCTATTTATTTGCACTTCACCTTGAATAACCCGCTCAAGGCCTTCGATTACCCAAGGATTCATGTGATATCTACTAGTTAAGAACTCATCTCCGGATAGGTCTCAGAATTCTTCAACAAGTTTTAACAATACAAATGGCCAGTTTAAAAAGTAAATTAAGATCAGGTATGAATATCATCGTAATAATTTTAAAATTAAGTTAAGTTCTCCAACAAAATCAAATTATCTTATTATCTTTTCATATTTGAAAGGATAAAGAAAAGTAACTACTCAGAACACATTGAATTAACACAAAAAAAAATATTTATAAAACTTTGAACCAAGTAACAAATACTTATCTGGAATGTTCCTTCAAGTGATCCTTGGACTCCTACTGACTCCAATGTAATGTACAAGACTTCAACACCAACAACAATTACAAACTCTCACTTACTACTCAAGGAATTGAGTAGTAACACTCAAAATAACTAAAATAAACTCACTAAATACTTAAGAAGAATATGTGGTGGCTCTCTAAATCTATCTCCTGATGCTAGAAATCGAAGGGGGGCATGGTTCTCTGCAGAATTGTCTCCTATTTATAGAGCTTCAAAAATGATCAGGGGTTGCTTAAGGCACCTCTTCAAAATTCATCTAAATTCAATGAATCTTCTAGAAAGTAACTGTGGCGCCTAGGCGCCGGGATCTGACGCCTAGGCGCCGGACTCCGTGACCAAGTCTTCGCACCTCTTCACTTTGGATCGCACCTCTTCACGATTAAAACTGTTTTTCTGTGTCCAGATGCATTGTATCACATGTCCTATGTATTAGGAGTAACTTTCAGTCTTCTAGAAGGTGTGATAAACGCTTAACACCGTCAAAATAACTGCCCAAAGTTGTCAAAAATCTTATCTGCTTTAATATCGAACTGGCGCTTAGGCGTCGGATTCTGTCCTAGGCGCCAGACCTACAATTTTGGCAACTTTACTTTTTAGCTCCATTTTTTCTCCTCTTTGCTCCTTTTTCTTTCTTGAACTCTTTTTTCATCACCTATATCCAAAAACATAAAAATACCTTTCATTAAAGCATAATATACTTAAAAATTGAATTATAAATAAGACATAAAACTAGGTACTTTTTAAGTTGATCAAATTCCCCCAAACTTAAATGTTACTTGTCCTCTAGTAACCCTTTTTATTACATAAAATGTAAAACATTTGGAATGAAGTTTAAATATTTAAGATTTCTTGTAATTTTTGGTTTTATAAATGCTTTAGCAAATCATTAGCCAAATTTCACTAATTAAGGTTAATTTTAAGAATTTAAAGAATACTTAACTACCAAATCATAAGACTTTAAAATTTTTATTTATTTCAAGAATAATTATAATTTATCATATTAAGGTCACATATATAATTTACAAGAAAAAGACTTTCATGAAAACTTTTCTAGTAAAGATGCTTGTACATAAAAATTAAGTTAAAAATGCGATTAGTTTTCTTCCTATAAGATAATTCAAGTGAAGCCAATTTTTTATTAGGCATCTCCTCAAGCTTCTCCTCACATTCCTTTTTTTGCTCTTTTTGTCTTTTCTTTTTTTCTTTCTATTTTTAAGGATATTTTTCAATCCTCCATTTTCACAATTCATGAGGATTATTATATCTGGATAGCCTGTTAATGATTTTGAACTTCACTATCCTTAACTTATAGTTACAAACTTATAAATTTTCACTTAATAAATATAACATTTTTAATAAGTATTTTTCAAAAATTATTTCAATATTTTCTTTTTCAAGTAATAATCTTGATTCCTTAGTATTAAAAATATAATTCTCTTTACTATAAATAGAAAAATTTTAATATTATTATTCTTTAAGTTAAATAATTCTATTCTTAAAATCAATCAAAATTATTGAAATTTTAGTTAAGTTTACTAAATTATTTATAAATTAAAAGATTTAAGTAATCTTAAATAAATTTTTCATTCCCTATGTTATGTTAATATTTTTTCAAAGAAAATATTAGTACATTAAGAACAAATAATATTTAAATTTCAAAGAATTTTCCCTTCCCCCGAACATCAGTTTTGGTATAAACATAAATCATGAACATTTCTAAAGTATGAGAAAAAAAATAGCATATTTTTACCAGGAATTTTTCTAAGTATATGAAAAATAATCTAGAAAGGAAAATTTTATTTCTACACATGCTTTTTACGAATATAAAATAATGTTTAAGCATATATAGAAACATTTTAGTAAGGAGGATCAATTTCTAAAAAAATTTTTATAATTTTATAATTTTATAATTTTAAACAAAAATAACTAAACAAAACAAGTGTATTGATTACTATACTAAAACAGAAACAAAACATCACATTACAGAAATAAACTCTAAAAATCCAACAATCATCAGTACATCAAAAAGTGTCTCATAACAGTGCATTAAACATAAAAACAAACAATTCATCACATACATGAAAAACTAACACAAAACATAACATAAATAACATGAATACACAATCCTAAAAATCTAATCATCATTAGCAGTCTCCTCATCCTCATCATCATCAAAGGAAATGCCTACATTCTTGTTCTGGATATCAAATGGTGAGAATCTCGGGCAGGTCGGGAACTGGACTGAATGATCACCCTTCAGGAATCTAACAAGAGACTCAGAATACTCAGCATCAAAACCACTCTTCCTTTGGGTGTACTCAGAAAGATGATCCAATTTCAAATCTATAGTATCGACTCTACACTAGGTCAAAAGTAATATATTCTGCTGCTTTATAAATTTCTCATGCATATTCTCCCAAAAACTAGATGGTGGATCAGCATCAGAAGTATAGGGTCCAGAAGTAAAAGGTCCACCAAAAGTAGGTAATGAACTAGAAGGTGTGGTAGAACTTTTACCTCATAGTCGATCATAAATACTGACACTTTCTCGTCCAATGGGATTTGTAGACTTGAGCTTCTCCTCTGAAAGCTCAGCAACAACTCCAGCACTTTCACACAGAGAATAAATCAAAGATGGGAATCCCAATCCTACAGAAGTGCTAGAACGAGCAGTGGCCTCTACAGAATCATAAATAATACTCCCAACATCTATCGGCTTCATCTCCTGTATGCAGTAGTTAAGGATAGCTCTGTCCTTTGTAAACTCACTCAAATGGTTGGATGGAAGGAGGCGAGTAGAAATAAAGTAATGCCAAGCCTTAGAAACCCCATTTAGCTTAGAAGTTACCCGTTTTTCGTTCCGGATCTTTCAAGCTCTAGTACCATCTGTCAAGTATGCAATAATCATCTCTAAATCTCCATCAAATGGAGATAATCCAGAGTAATAGCACTCGATGTTCGGTGGCAGGCCATAGAAAATGTTGATTCTCTCTGGATTAAATCCTACTCCAACTCCTCTCACGAAGATCTCGAAATCTTCGGCATCCAAGAATTTGCATAAAATTTTGTGACGATAGGGATAACAACGACAACAGTGAAATAACAGAATCATTGCCAGTTCAGGGCAACGATCATATCTTCAATCCTTCCACCAGGATTGTCGAAACTCCTCTCCGAGATAAACTTCCTTGTCGTAGCAAAATCGTTGTAACAGAAATGTGCTGCGACAGTAGCAAACTTGCTACGATCGAAATTTTCTCGTTCTTTCCCTCGCTTAGATTTTGGAGCCATCTAAACGTAAGAGAAAGAAACACAAAATAAATTAAAGGATCAAAAGAATAAGCTTATTTAGGCTTTAAAAAGCTTAAAAAAAGCTTCAAATCCATGAATTAAACTCCAAAAATCAAAAATTTTTTGTTATGCTCAAAAGTTGAAAAATCCATGGTGAAAATAAAAAATAAATGAATTAGAATGTAGATCTGACCTCGAGATAAAGAAATCCAGTGATTCCAAGCTCAAAAACTCAAAAATTCGGCCTAAAAATGGATCCCTAAAGTTGATTTTCGCAAAAAAAGGGAAGAAGAAGGGAGCTTAGGCGTCGTTAATGGCGTCGGTGGGTTTAAAAACCCGATTTTCGAGCGCAGGCCGAACCGGCGCTTAGGCGCCGAGTTCTGGCGCCTCGGGGCCAGACTCGCCTTACCAAAAATTCAATCTAAAAATTGTATTTTCCACCAAAACTTAACAAATTCGACTTTTAATTACTCACATGAGAGTATTACTCCAATTTCTAACTTCCAAACATTTCCACAAACAATTAAAATGATAAATTAGATCAAACATTCAAACTCAAGATATAATCAAACTTTTTAACTCCATTTCACATTTTTCCATTCCAAGCTTAAGAAATTCCAGAAAAAAATACTATAACAAGGTTCATCATTCTATAAACAACACAAACAACACTAATTCAAAGCAAATTCTCAATCCAACAACACACTTTGAACAATGAAAGCAAACACACAAACTAAATATTCGACTCACTAGAACATGACTCAATCACACCTAGAACACATCTATGATCTATTCATCTCCAAACTTTAAATTTCCATCCCTCTCACAATGAAGTTCGCTAGGCCCGCATGGATAGAAAACCAACGCCCTTGGAAATTCCAAAGCTGTCTTCTCATCAATCCATTAGTTCTTCACATACATCGCTACTTGAGAATCTTGAAAGGTCGTCATATGATCAAATTAAAGTTTTGTCTGTCATTCCAAGTGCTCGATTTGGTGATAAATTTCATGCAGACAATTCCCAATGCTTAGTAATTCCGCCTCAATCTTATCTAGTCGACTAAACAATTTCTCCAAACTTACAACAATAAATCCATTGAAATAAGGTTGAGGATCTTTAGAAGACTTATCTCTTATTGCATTGCCATGATCTCCTCTCTCCATTGCTTCCAAACTCACTTTTCTCCTCCAAAATAAATTGTTCTGAACGAAAATAAGGTTGCTTAGGGATTGGGGACAAAGATAGGGAAATTTATAGGAAGAATTCGTTTGAAAAACTGAAGATTTTCGATTTTGGCACGAACAGTAACTGGGGCGCTTAGGCGTCGAAATCTGGTGCCTAGGCGCCGGACCATCGAAACACATGGGTTATGCTGGCGCTTAAGCGCCAAGTTTGTGCGTCTAGGCGCCGGAACAACGTTCGACTCCGTTTCGCCTATCATCAAATTTACAAAGTTTCGGTCTTAAAATAGGTCTATTAAAATGGTGTGATCAACACACAAACATCGATTAAGATAAATTTAAATCACAAACAATCACAATGATAATATATGGGTTGCCTCCCACAAAGCTCTTGGTTTAACGTTGTCAGCCCGACCTAATCAATTATATTAATCGGGTAGACTCAGTTCGTAAGCCTCATTGTAAATTGATTTAATTTCTCCCATATAAGGCTTCAGTATTAATCCGTTAACTTTAAATATTTTTCCCGTTTTGGGATCTTTAATATCCACAGCTCCATAAGGGTATACTTACTCAATAATAAATGGTCCCATCCATTTAGATCTTAATTTTCCAGAAAAAAGTCTTAAACGAGTACTAAATAATAATACTTCTTGTCCAGGATCAAATATTTTTCTTGAAATCTTTTTATCATGCAATTTCTTCATTCTTTCCTTATAAATTTTTGTATTTTCATACGACTCATTTCTAATCTCTTCCATTTCATTCAGTTGTAACAGTCGTTTCTCTTTTGCAGCATTCAAATCATAATTGAACTCCTTTATCGTCCAGTAAGCTTTATGTTGCAGTTCAACAGGTAAGTGACAAAGTTTACCATAAACTAACCGATAAGGTAAAATTCGATAGGTGTCTTATAAGGCTGATTCTATAAGCGCATAATGCGAATCGAGTTTATCGACCTGATCGGTTCTTTTAGGATTAACGGTCTTTTCTAATATTCTTTTAATTTATCTGTTTGATACTTCAGTCATTCCACTTGTTTGTGGGTGATAAGCAGTTGCAATTCTATGCTTAATTCTGAATCTTTCCAATAATGATTGAATTTTTACATTTCTGAAATGATTTCCCCCATCTATGATAATTACCCTAGGCATTCCAAATCTTGTAACAATCATTTTCTTTAAAAATTTTGAAACACTTTTGGAATCACGGTTAGGTAAAGCTACGAACTTGATCCACTTTGAAACATAATCAACTGCTAATAAAATATAAATCTTTCCAGATGATGGCATAAAAGGTCCTATAAAGTCTAGACCCCATACATCAAAAATCTCAATTTCTAATATATAGCTTAGAGGCATTTCATCTTTTCTAGATATATTCTCCATTCTTTGACATCGATCAAAAGTTTTCACATAATATCCAACATCTTTGAATAATGAAGGCCAATAAAATCCAGAATTTAAAATTTTAAACGCAGTTTTATCCACTCCAAAGTGTCCTCCAAATTCAGAATCGTGACATTTTTGAATAATTGCAAAAGTTTCTTCATAAGGTACACATCTTCGAATCACAAAATCTCTGCCTATTTTAAATAAATGAGGATCTTCCATAATATATGATTTAGAATTATTCTTGAATTTCTTAATATATTTGCTATTCAATCCATATGGTAAAATATTGCTAACAAAATAGTTAACTATATCTGCATACCAAGGCATTTGTAATCCTTGAATAACATATAACTGTTCATCAGTGAATTTCTCATTTATGTTTTCTTCAGTAATCTTCTCACTATTATTTTTAATTATTGATAAATAATCAGCAATTTGGTTGTCAGCTCCTTTTCTGTTCACTATTTGAAAATCAAATTCTTGTAAAAGTAGAACCCTTCATATCAATCTAGGTTTAGCATCTTTTTTAGACATTAAATACTTAATAGCGGGATGATCATTACGCACGATACATTTAGTCCCAAGAAGATAATGTCTAAATTTATCAAAGGCATATACTATTGCTAAAAGCTCTTTTCTCGGTAGTAGTGTAATTTATTTGAGTTTCATTAAGAGTTTTGCTAGCATAATATATAACTTTAAAAATTTTCTCATATTTTTGTCCCAATACAGCTCCAATTGCATAATCACTTGCATCACACATTAATTCAAAAGGTTTACTCCAATCAGGTGGAGTAATTAATTTTCTTTTAAAATATTGAAAGCATTCAGACATTCTTCATTAAATTCAAACTTAGCATCTTTTTCTAATAAATGACAAAGAGGTTTAGCAATCTTAGAAAAACCTTTATATATCTTCTAAAAAATCCAGCATGACCCATAAAACTTCTCACATCAGTAATAGTAGTAGGTGGTTGAAGTTCATCAATAATTTTCACTTTTTCCTGATCAACTTCCATCACTTTTTGTGAAATTTTATGTCCAAGTACAATTCCTTCTGTAACCATAAACTGACATTTTTCCCAGTTTATAACTAAATTTGTTTCTTCACATCTTTTCAGAACTTTTGTCATATTTTCTAAGCAAGACTCAAAAGAAGTTCCAAATACTGAAAAATCATCCATAAATACTTCAATTCCTTTATCAATTAAATCACAGAATATTGACATCATACATCTCTGAAAAGTTGCAGGTGCATTAAATAAACTGAAAGACATTCTTCAAAAAGCAAATTTTCCATAAGGACTTGTAAATGTTGTTTACTCTTGGTCATCAGGAGCAACGGGTAATTGATGATAACCAGAATATCCATCCAAAAAACAGAAATATGAGTGTCCAGCTAATTTATCCAGCATTTAATCCAAGAAAGGTAAAGGAAATGATCCTTTCTAGTGGCGTTGTTTAATTTTCGATAATCGATGCAAATTCGCCATCCAGTAACTTGTCTTGTAGGGATTAATTCATTTTTATCATTAACAATGACAGTTACCCTCCTTTCTTCGGAACACAATGAATAGGACTTACCCATTGACTATCGGAAATAGAATAAATAATTCCAGCATCTAACCATTTTAAAATATCTTTTTTAACAACCTCTTTCACAATTGGATTTAATCTTCTTTGAGATTCAATAGTAGGATTACAATTTTCTTCCATTAAAATCCTATGCATACAGATTGAAGGGTTTATTCCTCTTATATCTGTAATAGTCCAACCAAAAGCTTTCTTATAGTTTTTTAGAACTCCTATTAATTTTTCTTCTTGATCTTTGCTTAGTTCTGAAGATATAATCACAGGTAAAGTTAATGAATTTCCAAGAAATGCATACTTTAAATGTGCAGGTAACATTTTTAATTCCAGTTCAGGGGCTTTTTCAACTGAGGGTAAAAGTATATCATTTTTAGTTGTGTCTAAAATTTCCCAATTATCATGAATATAATGAGTTTCTTCAAATAAATTTTCTTCATTCACTTCTTCAATTTCTTCAGTTAATGACTCATTATATAACATAGATTCGTTATTTTTTTTTTCAGAAATGACTTTACATTTTTCTTGATAATGCTTTTCAATTATATAATCAAAAATATCCATTCGATAGCATTTTTCTTTGTCAGAATACCTCATTGATTTCAGAACATTAAATGTCATCTCCTGATCATTAACTCTCATTGTTAATTCTCCTTTTTGCACATCAATTATAGCACGTCCGGTAGCTAGAAAAGGTCTCCCTAAAAGAATAGGTATTTATTTATCTTCTTCCATATCCAGTACAATGAAATCCACAGGGAAGATAAATTTATCTACTTTAACAAGAACATCCTCTATAACTCCTTTAGAATAAGTAATAGATCGATCAGCTAACTGAAGAGTTACAGTGGTGGGAGAAATCTCTCCTAAATCTAACCTTCAAAAGATAGAAAATGGCATGAGATTAATACTTGCTCCTAAATCACATAAGGCTTTTCCACAAAATTTTTCTCTAATAGCACATGGTATATTGAAACTTCCAAGATCTTTAAGTTTCTGAGGTATTTTCTTTTGAATTATTGCACTACATTCTTCACTTAATGCAACAGTTTCATAAACTTCAAATTTACTTTTTTATTCTTAAAATATCCTTCATAAATTTTGCATAACTCGGCATTTGTTCCAAAGCTTCAGCAAAAGGAATGTTGATGGTAAGTTTCTTAAAAATCTCAAAGAATTTAGAAAATTGATGGTTAAGCTTCTGCTATTTTAGTCTTTGAGAAAAAGGTGGTGGTGGTCTTTCAACTTCCACTTCAATAGGAATTACAGTTTGATCTTTACTTAGAGAAAGAGTTTCTTTAGGTTTTTCAATCTCTTCAACCTCTCTCTCTTTTTCAATTTCATTCTGAATTTTTTCTTTGAATTCCTTTCCACTTCTAAGTTGTACAGCTTTTGCTTGTTCATGGTCTTTCCTGTTTCTTTTGGATTAATTTCGACGTTGCTAGGCAGTGTTCCTTGAGGTCTGTAATTAATTAAATTAGCAATTTGTCCCATCTGATTCTCAATATTTCGAATAGTCGTGTTTTGTCTTTATAACTGATTATGTAGTTGCAAGATTAATTCTTCTAAAGATAACTTTTTCTGCTGATTGTTAAAACCAGGAGGATAAGTTGGTCTAAAGTTTGAATTTCCTTGATTGTTCCAATTTCCAGTTGGATTTACTTGATTATTACTCCATTGTTGATGTCCATTATTCCAATTAAAATTAGAGTGATTTTTCCAATCTAGATTATAATAATTCGAATAAAAGTTATTAGTTTTACTAGCAATAACTTGTAAGGTCTCCATTATTTGAGAATCATCAATATTTGCAGAATTATCATTACGCACATGCGATACGTTAATAGCAAAATTATCTAATTTCTTAGATATCACAGCAACTTGTGAAGCTAAAATAGAAAATGCTTCTTTATCTTAAATACTTGCCACTCTTTTAGGATTAACCCTTTCAGAAGGCCATTGAAAATTATTGTTAGTCATTTCTTCAATTAAGGTATAAGCTTCATCAAATATCTTAGCCATTAAAGAACCACCAGCAGCATCTATAATAGATCTAAGTGATCCAATAAGTCTGTTATAAACTATTTGAATAATTAACCAATCTGGTAAAGCATGATGAGGACATTTTTTTAATAGTTTTTTAAATCTTTCTCATGCTTCATAATTTGTCTCTCCATCAAACTGCATAAATGAAGTAATATCATTTCTTAATTTAGCAGTTTTTTAAGGAGGAAAATATTTAGCAAGGAATTTTTGTGTCATATCTGCCTAAGTTTTAATAGAACCAGTTGCTAATGAGTTAAGCCACAACTTTGCTTTATCATTTAAGGAAAAAGGAAAGTGTCTAAGCCTAATAGGATCATCAGAATCATTATTATATTTAAAGGTAGCACAATGTTCTAAGAAACTAGCAAGATGTAAGTTTGGATCCTCATTTGGTGTTCCTCCAAATTGATTATTTTGAACCATTTGAATAATAGAAGGTTTAAGCTCGGAAGAATTAACAATTACGACGAGCATTTGAATACTAATATGAAGTTCATCGAACTTGCAGGGTTTGTATAATCCCTTAATGGTTTATAAACATTTTGTTCATTAATTTCTATTGGATTTTGATTATTGTTATGTAAGTTAGCCGTTTCCTGATATTTTTGAATTTGTTTTCCTTTTCTAATTCTTTTAACAGTTCTTTCTAATTAGAATCAAAAGGTAATAATCCTTCATATCCAGAACTACGCATAAAAATTAAATAAAAGAAATAAAAAAACTTGAAAATAAAATAAAATCTTTTTGGTATTTTTGTTTTTGTAAATATTTTTATATTTATTATTATTATTATTATTAATTTTATTTTAAAGAAATATAAGTGTATATAAAATATTTTTAATTTGAAAATTCTAAAAATTGTCTTTCACTTTCTTCCTTCATTTCTTTTCTTCCCTGGCAACGGCGCCAAAAACTTGAACCGACCTTTACGAGTATCTGTATATGCAACAATTTATGAATTTATATTTAAATATTTATAATAATTTCATAAAGTCTCAATTTCAAACGCAAGTATACGTATCGTTTCAAGTAATACAGGGCTCTATTGGAGTCCTGGTTATCGATCCCATAGGGAAGATTAAGGGAAGATTAATTGAAGCAATTTATTAGATTTTCAAATTAAAAGTAATTATAATTTTTATTTCTTTTCAAAATTCAGATTTTAGGTTTAATGAAATTTCTACTAAATGTAAATAAAGTAGCAATAAAGTAAAGGTTAATGCAAGTATAAATAAAACAACTTTATCATTTTCAACTAATCTAAGATTTTTCAGAATAATTATCATTCGTGGAGAACTTGAGATTATGGTATTGTGCCAAATATAAGCATTTCTATTCTTTACCTTCGCTCGATAGTATAAAGAACATTGGCTAATCTATAGATCGTTTCAGGATATATTATTAGTAGAATGGGTTAATATAGGCTCACACTTCTAGATGTCCAAGGGTGGTTATGGTCGGCCATACTAGTGACCCGTTCCCTTTCTATAAACCAAATTATTAGAATTTAGTCTGTCACTCTAAAAACTAATCAATCCTACGACGAATAAACAATATCTCCCTATTTATTTGCAGTTTACCTTGAATAACCCGCTCAAGGCCTTCGATTACCCGAGGATTCATGTGATATCTACTAGTTAAGAACTCATCTTTGGATAGGTCTCAGAATCTTCAACAAGTTTTAACAATTCAAATGACCAGTTTAAAAAGTAAATTAAGATCAGGTATGAATATCATCGCAGTAATTTTAAAATTATGTTAAGTTCTCCAACAAAATCAAATTATCTTATTATTTTTTCATAGTTGAAAGGAGAAAGAAAAGTAACTACTCAGATTACATTGAATTTAGACAACAAAACATATTTATAAAACTTTGAACCAAGTTACAAATACTTATCTGGAATATTCCTTCAAGTGATCCTTTGACTCATACTGACTCCAATGCAAGGGACAAGACTTCAATAGCAACAACACTTACAAACTCTCACTTACTACTCAAGGAATTGAGTAGTAATACTCAAAATAACTTAAATAAACTCACTAAATACTTAAGAAGAAAATGTGGTGGCTCTCTATATCTATCTTCTGATGCTGGAGATCGAGGGGGGGGCACGGTTCTCTGCAGAAGTGTCTCCTATTTTTAGAGCTTCAAAAATGACTATGGGTTGCTTAAGGCACCTCTTCGAAATTCGTCCAAATTCAATGAATCTTATAGAAAGTGACTGTGGCGCCTAGGCACCGAGATCTGGCACCTAGGCGTCGGACTCCATGACCAAGTCTTCGCACCTCTTCACTTTGGATCGCACCTCTTCGCGATTAAAACTGTTTTCATGTGTCCAGATGCATTGTATCACATGTCCTATGTATTAAGAGTAACTTCCAGTCTTCTAGAAGGTGTGATAACCGCTTAACACCGTCAAAATAACTGCCCAAAGTTGTCAAAAATCTTATCTGCTTTAATATCGAACTGGCGCTTAAGCGCCGGATTCTAGCGCTTAGGCGCCGGACCTATAATTTCAGCAAATTTGTTTTTTAGCTCCATTTTTGCTCCTTTTTGCTCCTTTTTTCCTTCTTGAACTCTTTTTTCATCACCTATATCCAAAAACATAAAAATACCTTTCATTAAATTATAATATCCTTAAAAATTGAATCATAAATAAGGCATAAAAATAGGTACTTTTTAAGTGGATCACCTACCTATATAAACAGTGTAAGGATCTGATTATTAGGAGATGTGTGCCACAAGAAGAAAATAATTTAATTATTCAACGATGTCATGATTCTGAATTTGGAGGTCATTTGGTGTTGATAAAACTGCTTTTAAGATTTTACAATCTAGATTTTTTTGGCCTACTCTTTTTAAGGATTTATACAAATATATTAAATCATGTGATCGATGTCAGAGAGAATGTAAATCTCTAGAAGAAATTAAATGCCTCTAAACTATAATTTGGAAGTTGAAATTTTTAATGTATGGGGATTAGATTTTATGGGACCATTTACTCCTTCATTTGGGAATTTTTATATAATGGTTGTAGTTGATTATGTCTCAAAATGGATTAAAGCTATTGCTTTACCTAGATATATTCTCGGAGTGTTTCAAAATTTTTAAAGAAAAATAAATTTACGAGATATGGAATGCCGAGAGTGATTATAACTGATGGTGGATCACATTTCAAGAATAATCAAATTAAGAGATTGATTGAGAAATATAATATTATTCATAGAATCTCTACTGGTTATCAACCTCAGACTAGTTGTTTAGCAGAAGTGTCTAATCGTGAAATTAAAAGAATTTTAGAGAAAACTGTGGATAATCATAAATTAGATTGGTCTGCTCGATTAGATACTGCATTATGAGCTTATAGGATTGCTTATGTCTCCTTATAGACTAGTGTTTAGTAAGACTTGCCATTTACCAGGTGAATTGGAGCATAAAGCATATTGGGCGATAAAAAAGTTGAATTTTAATTTGAAAAATGCTGGAGAGAAGAGATTTATGCAATTTAATGAATTAGAAGAAATTAGAGATGCATCTTATCACAATGACAGGATCTATAAAGAGATAATGAAATTATGGCATGATCGGAAGATATTAAAAAAGAAATTTGAATATGGACAGAAAGTTTTTTTATACAATAAAATATTGAAATTATTTCCTGGAAAGCTTAAGTCTAGATGGTTGGGACCTTTTACAGTTGTAAAAGTTCATTCTTTTGGAGCTGTTGATATTGAGGATCCTGATAATGGAAAGATTTTCAAAGTTAATGGGCTTCGATTAAAGCCTTACTTTGACGGGTTTCAACCTAACTTCAAAGAGGTTTTAATGCCGAGTCATCTCGATTAACTGAATGGTTTGTCGGGCTGACGACGTTAAACCAAGCTCTTTATGGGAGGCAACCCATATGTATCTTTGTAGTGTGTTTGTTGTTTGTTGTAGTTGCGCTTTTAGATAGTTATTTTGGAATCCTAATCGCTCCTAAATATTTTTAAAAATTGATAAATATTGGATCGAATTGAGATATTGAAATATTTCATGCCAAAAAAGTTCGGTGAAATTTTTGACCGCTGGCGCCGTCGGCGCCCAAATTCTTGTGACGGTCTTTAGAGTTTAAAAATTCATTTTTTAGCGGTTTTAAGCAGGATATTCTTCCTTATAACTCCCAGAACTCCATTTTAAACCTCTAACCAACAGAAAAACGAAAAGTCCCTTTTCCCAATTCTCATCCCATGGATTCCTACTCCATAGAAATCCTCGATCTCGCATTTTCAACCAACAAAATTTTATCAGTTTCGAGGCGCAGCGATTATTCACCAAGGTAATAATGAAGAGGAGGATTATCAAGGAGAGAGGCTTTATTAATCGAGGTATGGATAATCCTACCACAAGAGTTAAAGTGATAATAAAGAAAAGGCGTTAGGAAGTGTTATGTTACACTACCACTGCCGTAGTCGTTCCGGTTATGAAGAAATTTTATGTAAATCTTCACGGGATCAACCAAGGATTCGTCTATGTGCGAGGTAGGTTTGTGCAATTCACTCCTGCGAGAATTAATGATCTCTTTATGATTGAGAATGTACCTATCTGCCAGTATTCCAATTTTAATGCGACAACCGTTAATATGAATGATGTTTATCATTATTTGACGGATGAAAATGAAGATTGGGAAGTAAGAGATAATGGATATATTAGTTTCCCTACTGCATCTTTAAATCTGGTGTTAAAGCAGTGGCATTATTTTATTTCGGCAAAGTTATTTCCAAATTTGAAAATTAGTAAAGTAACCAGGGAAAGTGTTATTTTAAATTTTTGTATTCAAACTGGAAGGCCGATTGATATTGGAAATATAATTGTGAAATCTTTTTTGGGATTGATAGTTCATGGATCTAAATATGGGCTAGGACACCCGTCCACTATATTTCTATTGTGTAGTCAATCACAAGTTCCGTATGAGAGTTGGGAAAAGGCTCTTCTTCCCTAGAGGCCTATTGATCCAACTAATCTTTATGACTACCAAATAGTAGGAGATGAAGGTGATATGGATCTGCTTTCTGATCAACCAACTCAGAGTTCTCAACCCTTTCAGCCTTACTTTCCTAAAAATTCCAGAGTGATGCTGAAGAAAATCAAGCAGTTGGAAAAAGAGGTACAGATTGTTTTGAATGTCATTAATAATATTTCTAATTTATTTGATCACATAGACTGGAGGATGAAGGAACAATTTGATCACACTGGTCGGATTGAAATGGGCCTGATTAATCTGATGAAGAAGAATGATGTGATTGCTGAGGATTCATATGATGAATTTCCATTTCTTCCCTTCTACAATTTTTTCATGCATCATCAATCTATTGAAGATATCAGAGAGGAAGATAGTTCAGAGACTGATGAGGAGTGACTACTGGATTCTGCTTGTGTTGGATGTGTGTGTGTGTTTTGCTTTGCTTAGTTTTATTTGGTGTGTTTAGTATTTGCTTTTTAGTTTGCATTTGGATTTACTATGCTTAATTTCTTTGTGTGCTTAGATTTTAGTGTTTGTTTATTATAGTGTACTTGCAAGACTAAAATCTAAGGGTCGTTGATTTGATTTGATGAACATGTTAGTGTTTGTGTTGTAATGTGGATTTTATATATATAAGTGATGTTTTGTGTTGTTTGTGTAAGGTTTCTGTTAGTTATTGCTTGTGTGATGAAATGGATGCTTAATGAAGTGTTAAATGACATTGTGGAGGACCAAACGATTGAAATTATGAAAAAATTTTCAGACCCAGAAAATTTTTTTCATTGGCGTCGCCGGCGCCCAAATACAGAGACTTTGGCTATTTTGAAAAAATAGAGCGCCCGAATACAGAAAAAGGCCAAAACCCTTTTATTTCGCGATTTTGACCCTGGGACCCGCGAATTTCTTCCTTGCTTTCGTCTTCCTCCTCCATTTTCACGACTTTGAAGAACTAGGGCTTGCTAGATATTGGATTTGAAGCGATTTTAAGGCTTTTTGAGACCAGATCTACACTTCTCTTGGTAAGAGCTTCACTTTGAGTTAAATATTTTTATTTTCACTTAGAATGAGATCTTTCAATCATGATATCTCTCATTCATTATTCTAGCCCATCCATTCAAGATCTTGACTTTCTCTTACTCTGATGAAGCCACTCTCTACCGAAGAAACCGGTCTAGAGACTTTGGGAATCCAAACCTTCTTCCTTAGAGATGTATGGGAACGGGGTGTCCTGTTGACATCATCAGAATCGTGGGAAGAGGTACGTTCCCCGCAAGTAATCTAGACCTCATAGTAGAATCCTTCTTAGAGTAAGAATCTCTAAAGGACTTATTTTGTACTACGACAGGCTGAATTTTAGGACCTAACTGAGATTTGACCGGTATTATGCTCTTAAGAGGTTCAGTAGTGGTAACGGGAACTGAAACTGTATTAACCCGAGGTCCTAAACAGAGTTTAGCAGATACACGGGGCACAGAAGTTTTCTAGAATTTATGAAATCTCTGCAGGTGTCTTAGGATCTTAGCTTTCGCTTTTGATGAGATTATAGATCCCATCCTCTTTACTAATTCAGCTTGCTGCAATTTTCATTCCTTGCTAGCTTTTCGAATACCAATCGAACTCGAGATAGGAGGATGTTCTTTCTCTCAGCTTACTGTCTATGAAGTAGTGGCAATGTTGGGGCAATTCTCTAGGGGCATTCTTCAGCGGGAGCAGCGGAAAGTGGTTAAAATCTACCCCCTTGAAGAAGGGGAGAGGTTTCAAACACTTCCACCTCTTCTGGCTGGAGAGGTCTATCATCAGAGGTATCCTTTGTAGCTTCAGCTTTAGCTGCCTTACAAAGTCTTCTCAATCTATTCCTTCTTTGTGACCGTGTTAGAGGTATGGATCGTGAACTAGATTCGACCTTAAACACAGACAGAGCAACAAAAATTTCAGGTTCTGACTCCCGAACTACTCTCTTTCCCTTGTCGAGAGTGCGAAGTCTAGTGGTGGATGGAGCAACCGTCTTGGCTGTCGGCAGAGCAACTGATTGAACAAGCACTGGAGCCTTAATTGACTTCATCTTTTTAATGGGAGGAAAATC
Source organism: Papilionanthe hookeriana x Papilionanthe teres (assembly GCA_022702705.1). Lineage (NCBI taxonomy): Eukaryota > Viridiplantae > Streptophyta > Magnoliopsida > Asparagales > Orchidaceae > Papilionanthe > Papilionanthe hookeriana x Papilionanthe teres. The sequence continues at coordinate 59,699,118 of CM040423.1, read as the reverse complement.
TTGCTGTCAGTTCAAGTCGAATCGTGCAGTAGGCTCAACTGTTTCAAAAGGGGTCAACTTGAAAATAACACGTGAAACCTTATCTAGAAACACCTCAACTTCATCAAATCCAGACCAAACTGATCATGGATCTCTGACTGAGTGTAGCCTCATCGTAGAGTGAATTGTTTGAAAAGTTGAACAGCAACTTCGAAGTCAACATTGTCACTATTAATTGAAGGTTGGAATGTCAGAAACTACCTAATCCTTTGCTAAAAGTGGCAAGGAATGTATGTTTACTGGGCAAAATTTATAATTAAAGTGATTTGAATTGTATTTTGAATTGTAATTAGTGTATAAAAACAAACTAGCAAAATGAGTGCGAAGAATTGGGTTTAATCTGACTAAAAGCAGATTAACCCTAAAATGATGAGATATAGTGTAATATTCGGACGCAATTCGAAATCGAAGATATAAAATATCGTTTTGGTAAATATAATTCACCACCACACCTATTGGGGGTCCAACCCCACAAAAGAAAAATGAAAACCCAAAGGATTCATGAACTCTTTATTTATGATGTTTAAACAAAAAGTCCTAAAATCCAAAAGAGTTGGTTATGCTCATCCAAGAAAGAAATGGACAAAGTAAACCAACATAAAAGAATGGTAATCTTGTCCAAGAGGGAAATGGACACATTACTGATATATGAAAATAGTTATTCCTGATTAGTATGGATAGAAAAACTAATCCTCATCGAAGTTGCTAGAATTTGTCGGTCGTCATACAGCCGGAAGCTGTTTAATTTAGTATATAGAAATTAGGTATTTTTAATTCGAAAAAAATGGGGTCAAACTGATCCCATTAATTCAAACAGTTTTAATAATCGAGCTAACCACGAGTAATGTACCACCCTTAAAGATAATACACTACTTGATGATAAGCTTAATTAAATAAAATATAGAAATAAATGACTTTCGTTTGATCTGTAAGTTTGCATGATGACCGACAGATTCCCCTATATAATATGAGAGTCAAAATAAGGTTTATTTTAAGTCTGGGTTCTTTTAAGTTGCCTTTAAGGGCTAGCCCCTATAATTAATTATATCTTAATCGAACAGATCTCTTAAGAAAACTTTCGATAAAAATCAAGAATCTTTTGTTTTCATGAACTCAAAAGGAAGCGTTTTCAACGAACATGATTTTGAAATTTTCAATAGGGATTGGTTCAAAGGTGAAAGATTTTATTTTAAGAATCAAAGGAAGAAAAGTAGGGGTGATTAAAGGTCCAGAATAAGTTCTTGGTAATTGATCCCCAATTACAATATACAAAGTCCTTTAATTTTCTTGTTTAAATTTTTTCCCTTACAATGGTGCCAAAAACTTGACTCCAAAGCAAAGTAAGATTTCAATTATGTCTTTAAATAGTAGGGATTTTACGTAAGTATACATATCGTTATCAAGTAATATAGGGCTTTCGGATTAAGCCCCGAATATTAATCCCACAGAGATCGCAGTTAATCACAGTGGATTTCAAGAGAAGTTCTAGTCTACAATAACACTCCTTAGCTTGGAAGGTCGATAAAAGTATGGTTTTGATTATATCTAACAATTATCACTACAATACTACTTCTAATCCTAAACTAAAATACTTAGTGAAAATCAGAATGTGGAGTTTAATATATTAAAAGTACTCTTCCTCATGCAATGAAATTAGTAACATGTGTAAAAATAAAACAAGTAGCGAGAGAGATTCTGAAAAATAAGATCAGTTATATTCTTTACCCTTACTTGGTTCTATAAAGAACATAGGTTAATTTGATGATTTGAAATCTTGTAGATGGGTTAGGCGTGAAAAATACTAGCTCTCACTCTAGATTTACCTCTTCTTCCTCCACCTGGGGCCTAACATCTCATAAGAAAGTTTTGAGGTACAAATGGAGGTTGATTACATATATATCCAAAGAAATTTTCTTGGAGATGGAGTTGGGGAGCGTACAAATGGAGGTTGAGGAGGAAATTGATTACATAATAGGCAAAGAGTTCCTCGTTGCCATGTGGCAAATTCAGGGATGGAAGTAATAGCAGCAAACCATATCATGAATTCTCATGACAGCATGGTAGATGGGAGCCAATAGGAACCTTGAGGAAATATGCAACATTTAATTTTTATTCATTATAATAAATTTTTAAAAGTTATTGTGGTGTGATCCTTATAACTCATATTTAATCTTTTTGAAAAATAAATTGCTCGTAAATTTTAACATAACATGCCAAATTTATTATAGTGTTAGTTATTAAAATATCGATGTATTTATTTTATATTTTATATTTGATGACATCTTGCTGACTACTAATGATCTTGGTTTATTATATGAAACCAAGAATTTTTTCTCTAAGAACTTTGAAATGAAAGATATGAGTGAGGCATCCTATGTGATTGGAATCGAAATATTTCGTGATAGATCATAAGGATTGTTAGGGCTGTCTCAGAAAACATATATCGAAAGAGTTCTTAAAAGATTCAATATGAAAGGGGTGCTCAACAAGTGCTGCTCCAATTCAAAAAGGAGATAAATTCAGTCTTATGTAGTGTCCAAAAAATGATTTGGAACGTAAATAGATGGAAGAAATTCCTTATGTATCTATTGTTGGAAACTTAATGTATGCTCAGACTTGTACCAGACCAGACATTAGCTTCGTTGTTGGGATGTCGGGCAAGTATCAAAGTAATCTAGAAATAGATCATTGGAAAGCTGCAAAGAAAGTTTTGAGGTATCTACAAGGAACAAAGAACCACATGCTCGCTTATAGAAGATATAAAAATCTTGAAGTGATAGGATATTCAGATTCAGATTTTGTTGGATGTATTGATACCAAAAAATCAACATTTGGCTATTTGTTTCTTTTGGCTAAAGGAGCAATCTCATGGAAAAGTGTGAAGCAGACTATCATAGCTGCTTCCACTATGGAAGCTGAATTTATGGCTTGCTTCGAAGCTACAATTCAGGGTTTATGGCTACAGAATTTTATTTCAGAACTTGGAATTATCGACAATATTGTCAAGCCGCTTAAAATTTATTGTGATAACTCCGCAGCAGTCTTCTTTTCAAAAAATGACAATTATTTCAAAGGTGTTAAACACATGAAATTAAAGTACCTTATCGTTAAGGAAGAAGTTCAGAAACATAGGGTGTCAATTGAGCATATTAGCACCAATCTCATGATTGCAGATCCTTTAATGAAAGGGTTGCCACCGAAGACATTTAACGAACATGTCGTGAGAATAGACATTACTAAAACTTTTTATTAGTTTTATGCTCTTCGTATTTTGACACATTGAGCTCAATTTTTGTTGTTTGTGATATTTATAAATCTTATTTTTACTGTTAGTGTACACTTTATGTTACATGATATTCAACAAGATTGTTCTTCTAATAGACATTATGGGACCATGTTGTTAATTCTCATTATGCAAATTATGTAATTGATATTGTGATACATGGAAGGGACTGTATCGATAAATTGATGCACAACCGCCATGATTCATATTAATTTCATACTTATTAAATAATTGTTTATTTAACCAATATAATGAAGGATTTATGTTACATTTTATGCATTATGTTATGCACTATTAAATTAAGTGAGCCAAGTGGGAGAATGTTAAGTTTTTATTTGTGGCTCACATTTATTTTAATAACTTATCAATAACTTATGTCATTAATTTTATAACTCATGATAACATAAGTTTTGTTAATTTTCTTAACTCATAACTTATATTATAATAAATGTTAACTTATGATAAGTTATTTATTTTCTTAATTTATAACTTATGTCATAATAAATTATAACTTAAGTTATTTATTTTTATAACTCATGATAACTTAAGTTATTTATTTTCTTAACTCATAAATTATGTCATAATAAATGATAACTTAAGTTATTAATTTTTATAACTCATTAAAACTTATGTTATTTATGTCATAACTTATGATAACTTATGATATTTATATTTGTAACTCATGTAACCCCTAAAATGAATAGAGGTTACTAACTTATGTCATTGATTTTAATAACAAAAATTAATTTATTTATTAAATTATCATAAATCTCATTGGTTAGTAACCCCCTTGATGGATGGTGGTTAAATATAGCATAATTTATTTAGAGAATGAGTTCTCTCTCTTCCCAACACACCCCGTACATTTCCCTCCATCAGAAAGTATAGAAAGTTGAAAGGGATTAAAGAGAGAAACTCCATCTCTTCAAGATCAAATTTTATCATCATGAAAACAGGTATATGTTACTTTATTATAGCTATGTGAAAATCCTGAATTTAAAAGATCTTGGCTATTATGTATTTTAGAATTTGTGTCATAAAGTTCAAACATAAATTTCTAACAGTAATTGGCTTTATATTGATATCGACAAGCATCTTTGTAGTCAAGCGATAACGCTATAAGATTACAGTTAAATGATGAAAATCAGGATATTGTAGTCAAATGATAGGCTTAAGGACATATTAGTCTGACAAAGATGACTGAAAGATCATAGTAAGGTGACGATGATCAAGAGATCATAATTGTTCAACTAAAATAAAAAACTGTCATAGCAAAAAACTGTCATAGCAGGATGACGACGATCAAGAGATTGTATTCTAACATTAGTGTTTAAGAGACCAACATCAATTGATAGTGGTTAGACAATCATAGCATGTGATGATGATCAAATGTTTATGATTGGACAATTGTACTCAATAGGACTAAGCAATCTTATTGGGCTACAAGAATCAATCAATAGTGTTCGAAAGTTTATAGTTTCGTATGATGGTTGATATATCATAATCAGATGATAGTGATATGAAAAATAATTGGATGATGATTTCCAGGAAAATAGTAATCAGGTGATGATTAAAGAGCAACTATATTTGGGTGGCAGTGAGGAGGCAATGATATTTGGGATATTGTGGTTGAGTGATGATGATCAAATAAATCACGATGATTGGACAAATATAGTTAGACCAATGTGATCAGAAGATCAAAGTTAAGTGATAATCATTGTAGTTGAACGACAATTGAGGAGTGATTGTCATCAACAATGATAGCCATGAGGCCATAGTTATGTGGTTGCGGTTAAGAGATCATAATCTGGTGATGATAATCAAGAGTCTACAGTCAAGTGATGGTCAATGGCAATGATCTGAAGGTGGTCATTGGACCCATATTGTCCGATGATGAAGGTCGAGCAATAGTAATCCTGCAAAGAAATGTTTAGGGATCCATCTAGGCGCATCATGCCTACCATGCAATCACCACTATTGGAGAAGACTACAAATAATATGCCTCTAGAGAAAATATTATGTGTGAACGATGGTGTAAATTCGATCATGTTATTATGCCTAAGGGTGTTAACGAATCGATTTCGAGCTGAACTGGGGTTGGCTAAAATTCGGCTTAAAAAAATTCAATAAAAAACGTTAGCTCGTAGCTTTGCTTGTTAATTTTGAACCAATTTCAATCCGATCCAAAATTCAAATAAATTTTTAGTGTTAAACTTTCTTTGAGCTAAATTCGCTAAATTCACAACCCTAACATCACTATGGTTGTTAAAGATTCGTTTTCGAACCCAGTTGGGGTCAGCTCGAAATCAGCGTGAAAAAAATTCGATCCAAAATTTTGACTTGTAGCTGACCTCATTTACTTTGATCCGAGCCAAAAATCAAATAAGTTTTCAAATGATTTTCTATCTAGATTCACAGCCCTAATTATGCATCGATAAAATCGTTATAAAATTACTTATGAATAATATTAAAAACGGAAAATCAAACAGCATTATAACATGATAATTAAAATTTCCATTTTAAAGTAAGATATATCTTCGGTCGGTTGGCTTTCCCATCGTAATAAATTTCCCATTTAAAACTTTCGGTCTCCATCTTTTCGCAATATGCTATTTGTGCTGCTGGCACGGCTACAGTTAATTGCATCCGGCAATTAATGAAGCATAATTAACTTTAATGCAAAAGGAATTAGAGATTCAATTGTTGAAAGTTAAGCCCAACCTTACTAATTGAGAAAAGCTGGTCAAGTATAGCCTGTAGCATTTATATAAGATTTTAAACAACTTATCTAAAAAGATTTATTCTCTTTTTTCAATATGTCCTATTGAGTGTCATATTCTAGTAAATTAATATAGTATACGGATCAATTTTCTTTCTTTACTTATCTACTTTTTATTTTCATATTTTAATTTATTTGCGTTTTAACTTTAAATAAACAATATTTAGCTAACTACATGAAAATGTCATATTGTTTATTTATTTATAATGAGGGTGCCAACTATAGCAGCAGTTGGATATAGTTAGTGGCATTAAATCGGGTTCAACTACTTGACACGAATTGAGATTGTTTGATTCGAGCCCAATCTGAATATTAAACGAGTTAGAAAATCTAACCCAAATCTGACTCATCTTCAATCCACTGACTTGAGCCTCATATGCATGACTCCTTTAACACAAGTCATAACAATTATTGCGGCAAATTAATGTATATTTCGAGTTAATCTCAGGTCAAATTTGAGTCAATTTTGAATTAGTTGTTCAATTTCGAGTGAAATTAAAGTATGCAAGTCAACTCAAACTTAATCCGAAAAATAAAGCACGTTATAAGTCATAACCGGAACCTGACCCAAAAATTATTATGATCAACCCTAACATCAATTAATTTTAATCTAATTATGGTTGACATGTCAAGTTAATATTTGTCACTCCAGTGATGATATGGATCAATTGTTTTAAATATACTAAAAAATAATTTTTATCTTTTGAATTTTTTTGTCAAGATTTTGAGAGCCGAACCAGTTGAACCGACAAAGTGGTTCAAGATTCAAAGGTTGAATTGGAGGTTCAACCAGATTATGTAATAAATCATAAATTTAGTTAAACATGACATAAATGATGTAGTTTTTTTAAAAAAAAATTGATTATAAAATTTAAAATAAATATATCGATATTTTTATAACTAACACTACAATAATTTTGGCATGTTATGTTAAAATTTAAGAGCAATTTATTTTTCAAAAAGATTTAATATGAGTTATAAGGATCACACCACAATAACTTTTAAAAAAATTTTATAATAAATAAAAATTAAATGTTGTAAGAACCTAAAATCTATGCAAATTTCCTCGAGGTTCCTATTGGCTCCCATCTACCATGCTGGCATGAGATCTCATGAATGGTTTGCTGCTCTTCCTTTCATTCCTGAATATGCCACATGGCGACCAGAACCCTTTGCCCATTATGTAATCAACTTCCTCCTCAACCTCCATTTGTACCCTCACCAACTCCATCTCCAATCCCTTTCTTCTCTGTTGGAAACTCCCCATACAGAGCCCTCGCACGGATTGGTTTCATCCACATAGCTCCTCCTTCAACACTTTTTTTCTCTTCTCTCGATGGGACGCGTCTCATAAATTATCTCGAAAAGCTTTCTCCAATGGAGGAAGAAGATTTAGAACAACCACAACAATATATTTTGTGCAAAAATATATTAGATTGAACCTCTTAGAGCAATAACCTAGCCTGGACAATCAATCCAACCTCAATGACCGACCCAGTCTGGACGTGTTGAGCCAGCCTGGACAACCAACATAGCCTGGACGATTAACCTAGCCCGAACGACTCATACTGGACGACCCAATCTGAACGACAGATCTAGAGGGACGACCAATGCAACCTGGACGATCAACCGAATATGGACGATCCAACATACATGCTGGGTCACACAGCAACCGGACAAGTCATAAAGCAACCGGACAACAAGCTCATACATGTAAAATATCAAAAATACTCAAGCACGAACCTCTTTATAGCAGGGTAAAAAAAATGTAATATCATCATTATGTATCATCTCCTCTATAAATATAAAAATAATTTTATAAAAAAAACATGATCGATCATTATTCATCATTTCATTCTTTCTCTTTTTATCTCTATCTCTCTTTACTTATAATTTATTCTTTGGGCGTGATTCTTGAACAAATCATGACGATGAGACGATCACGTTTCCGATATAGGAACCTATCAATTCTCTTAAACCGAAGATGGTTTATTAGGTTTGCAGCGACAGTTAGAGTGATTTTACTGTGGTTTGATGCAAATCAGGTTCTTACTCCCACCCAGACTAGAACCACCCCCGGTTCCCTATAGTACCAATGCGGCCGGTCCGATCCATTTTTCAAAACTTAGATTTTTATAAGATTTTTATATTTTTAAATAAAATAAAAACGCTTAAAAAGTACACTAAACAAATGCATTTTTTAAAAATTAAAATAAAAAGCGCTTAAGTAAATAATAACAACTCAATTAAATAGATTTCTTGATGATATGCTAACAAAAACCTTATTATTTTAATTTCTGAGCTAACGGTGAAAATTATAAATAAAGAAAATACTTTGCCTAACGGCATATAAGTTGAAGACCCGACAAATTTATCTTGAATTAAGAAAAACACAAAAATGATGTTAGAAAACTAGTTGCAACATTTAAAACACATGTTTTAATAGTCATTAAGTTATAGTTAATTATTGTTTTATTAAATTGTATATGAGATAAAACAAAATTAAACGCTAAATTCCAATTAAAATCTAGTGAAGGATATCATTCCTTAAAGAAACAAGGGATTAATGATTCGTTTGAGAGCATTTATCATCGGGAAAAATTTTGCGTGCGTTGTCTAAACGCCATACACTGACCAAAAAAAATATACCTCGCCGGTGTATCACATCAGTCGTCCGGATATAGTTTGCATCTGGATGACATACGAAAAATTTTCTCATATCATTGAGGGTTATTCGTCCCAAAAAACTTTATTATAAACTTAAGGTTGATAAAATAAAATTCTTGTTTGAATACAAAATTTCCTCCCTGATTTTCAATGACCGTGAAGTTGGTTTCCCGCGACAACAAAATCAAAATGTTGTCCCTCGTCTAGTGATGCGACCCCAACATTTACTTATGTAAGAATTTATAAATTTATATTTTAAATATTTATAATAATTTTTTGTAAAAGTCACAATTTCAAACGCAAGTATACGTATTGTTTCAAGTAATACAGGACTCTATTGGAGTTCTGGTTATCGATCCTACTGGGAAGATTTTTGAGAAAATTAATTTAAGAAATATTTTAGATTTTTCAAATTAAAAGTAATTATTATTTTTATTTCTTTTCAAAATTCAGATTTTAAATTTAATAAAATTTTTACTAAATATAAGTAAGCAGTAATAAAGTAAAGATTAATGCAAGTATAAATAAAACAACTTTCTCCTTTTCAACTAATCCAAGATTTTTTAGAATACTTATCATTTGTGGAAAACTTAGATTATAGTGCGTGTGTCGAATAGAAGCGTTCACTATTCTTTACATTCACTCGATAGTATAAAGAACATTGGCTAATCTATAGATCGGTTCGGGATGTTTTATTAGTAGAATGAGTTAATGCTAGGCTTACACTTCAGATGTTCGAGAGTGGCTATGGTCGGCCCTACCGGTGACCGTTCCACTTACTATAAACCAAATTATTAGAATTTAGTCCGTCACTCTAAAAACTAATCAATTCTACGTCTAATAAACAACATCTTTCTATTTATTTGCACTTCACCTTGAATAACCCGCATATAGCCTTCAAATACGCAATGATTCATGTGATATCTATTAGTTAAGAACTCATCTCCGGATAGGTCTCAGAATTCTTCAATAGGTTTTAACAATTTAAATGGTCAGTTTAAAAAGTAAATTAAGATCAGGTATTAATATCATCACAATTTTTATAAATATTTTAAGTTAAGTTCTCCAACAAAATTTAATTATCTTAATATCTTTTCATATTTGAAAGGAGAAAGAAAACTAACTACTCAGAACACATTGAATTCACACAATAAAACATATTAATAAATTTTTGAACCAAGTTATAAATACTTATCTGGAATGTTCCTTCAAGTGATCCGCTAACTCCTACTGACTCCAATGCACGGTACAAGACTTCAACAACAACAATACTTGAAAACTCACACTTACTACTCAAAATAAACTCACTACATACTAAAGAAAGTGGCTCCCTAAAAGTGTAAGAATTCTAGAAGAGGACTAAAGAATGCGTGGGGGCTATATGGTGCTAAAAGGGGCACTTTTCTCTGTAGAATTGACTCTTATTTATAGAGCTTCGAATTTGACCAGAGGTTGCTTAAAGCACCTCTTCAAATTTCATTTAAATACAAAGTATCTTATATAAGGTAACTATGGTGCCGAAATCTGTAGCCTAGGCGCCGGAGTCCGTGACCAGGTCTTCGCACCTCTTCACTTTGGATCGCACCTCTTCGCGATTAAAACTGTTTTCCTGTGTCTAGATGCATTGTATCACATATCCTATGTATTATGACTAACTTTCAGTCTTCTAGAAGGTTTGGTAACTGCTTAACACCGTCAAAATAACTGCCCAAAGTCATTAAAAATCTTATATGATTCAGTATCGAGCTTGCGCTTAGGCGCCGGATTCTGGTGCCTAGGCGCCGGTCCTAAAATTTTGGCAACTTTGCTTTGTAGCTCTATTTTTGCTCATTTTTACTCCATTTTTCTTCTTGAACTATTTCTTTATCACCTACATCCAAAAACATAAAAATAACTTTCGTTAAAGCATAATATCTTTAAGAATTGAATCATAAATAAGACATAAAAATAGGTATTTTTCAAGTGGATCATCTAGTCACATAAAGCATCATAGTATTGGCTGCATCTTGTTTTATGGTGGGTAGAGTGGAGAACTTGCAACTCTTTTCTCTGGAACTAACTTTTGCCGAGCACTTCTCTATAACTATCCAAGGTTGAGATTATAAAGCACACAGTCTAGTTCCGAGCCCTTACCTCTACCAAATTTGTTTATCTCCGATCAATTTAATATTGTCGAAATTTCAAATCATAGATTGATTGATGTAAAATGGTCAATTGAAATGTAAAATGGTCAATTTAAATTTGTCAAAATCTCAAATCATAGATTGATTGATGTGTAATACGTGCAAGAAATTATGCGTGCGAGGAGCAAAGAATATTGAATTCTAAGATAAGGGTGCCATGGCCGAAGAAAAATATTCCTATATATTAGCTATGTGAACTCTTGAATCAGCCTAGGGCTCTAAATTTGCAATTTCTGTCCCTCTCTCTCCCCCCCTTTAGGTTTCCCTCTTTCTCCATCTCTCTCCAATGGTTGAATGGAGAATAAATTAAAGAAAAAGAAGTGAAAATAATATTTTGAGGACGAAATCTCATAAGTAATGAGTATTTTTGTGAAGTCATCAAACCATACAAGTAATAGATACAAGATATAGTTCAATTCTCTTAAAGGACGAGAAACCCAAATAATATTATATTGGGACCCAAAATAATTAAGAAAAATTGTTTGCAATTTGGATATCAGATGACTCGAGAATATCTAATCATACTAGCATGATCAATCATATCATACCATAGTTCAATGAATCTTATAACTCGAACTAAACTTGTCATTTATGATTAGAGATTGTATTTGCTTTCATTAAAAAGTTAAATCCTTGAATTTTGTTGACCCTTTTGGGACGTTGGGTCGTGTAATGTTCGTGAGTTCATAAAACTCGGAAAGGCCCTCTGTAAGAAAGGTAAAAGTAAAGGATTGATGTATTGTCCTGGCCTGAACTATATGTTCATACTTTAGATCCCATTTCGGCAAAGTGAAGGAGATGATCCAACAGAAAGAGAAGACTATAAGGGTTATGTTGGAGTCACTATGCAAGTCCCAAAAGAAGGCCCAGTCCCCCTCCAGTCTCTCCTTTTTATACATGTAAAAGAAAATGTTAAAACACAAGTTGTGACATACAGAAACTTGTCTATGGTGACTTCAAGAAATAACCACAACGTGCGTGTAAGCAGCTCATAAATATGAATGTTACATATATCAATCATTGTCGTCAGTCTTGACTCTTGCATTCTTATAGTTTTAAGGACTACAAAGGAGGCAGGTTAAGCTAATGAATCTGATTGGTTCTTTCGACAGACAAAGTTGTTAAACTAGTTCAGCGAGCTAGTTCACTAAGACAGTTCGACAGGTAAACTCGACAGCTAGCTCAAGACAACTAGCAGATCTGTGAGTTAGGTTGGCAAGTCACCCTAATGAGTTACTTCAATTAAAATCTTATTTTCCTGATAATTGGGCTGACCCATACCCACGAGACTTGTTGAGTGTGAACTTTGGTCCTTGAAGACAGTTTTTTTATACACAAATTCACATTGTTGCATACAACCAAGAGTATCCAAATAATTGGATATGAATTCATGTAAAGTTGATTTTAAAAAGAAATCATATATGTAAATTTGTAATATCTCTATGGTTGTAACTTTATTAGTTGTGTTATTTTCTGTTTGTATTTATGCTATTTGATTTGTAGTTGTTTTTACATTTTATGAGATACGTGAATTAAATTTTTATATTGTGGTCTTACGTGTCTTTCTCTGCTTCACATTAATAACACCTATGCCTTACTTTTGCTCCAACTCATTTTTATATATTTACAAGTCTACCGCATTAACTTTACTTTTTATATTTTTAACCCCCAAATCTTTCACATCACATCAAAATTGTCATTATTTAACTTTCCATTATGATGGAATCACTTTTAACATTGTGTTGCTTATGTAGCTCTCACATCTACTTCACCCAGAGAAAGAGAAGATTATCATTTCCTTTTTTTTCATTCTTTGATTGTAATATTAGTGTGAATAAATCAAAAACTCGTCTATTTCTGTTTTCTTTTTTCCAATCATTCTCTTGCTACGTGGTTCGTTAGCTGGAAAAAAAAATATATATATATTTTTGTTAATGTCTGACATCCGGATTGTGTTCTACGAATAAATCATTATATATTCATTAAGGTTGTTTTATTTACAATCTTTGATAGTCTTCTTCTACATAAAATTTCATTCAAATAACAATGACATGCATCATATGCAATAAATTTTATTCAATTTTACATTTGTGAATTAATACAATGCTATCTAAGATGATTAATAGTGACTATAATATATTTTTTTCTTTTCCCAATTGATTTTTAAGTGCAAAACTTTGTACTAATTTTTGTTGGAGCTAAATGTGGAAAATTAACTCCCTCTCGAATGAGAATGTTGGTTATGTGACTATTAGGAATGAATCAAAACATTAGATGTTCATGCTTGATGATTTCAAAATTTATGTGAATGAGATTGAGGATTGCCTCACAATTTCGACAATGATAACTAAACTTTTCAGCAATATTTATAATTCTAATTCAATTTGTTTGACAGTACGTAGTATTTTTTTTGTCTCGTATAAATTAAAGTTGTATAAATTGATGTTAAATCCCAAAATAAATTGTTAAATACATATAAAAGAATTAATTGTACTAAATGTTATCTGAATTCAACAATACTGAATTTAGTAAATTCTGGTATATGAGTGTTATATAATAGGTAATGTTTTATAACTATGTTTCTGAATCCTCAATTTTGTGACTAGTTTATATACTCCAACCTGAAGAATAAGTCAAAATTAGGAAAAAAAATTGCGTACGTAAGACGTACGCAGAAATGCGTACGTAAAATGGTATAAGGAGGTTACAAGGGGGTTATATTTAGGTTACAACCCTCCTGTAACTTTCTTATAACTCTCTTGTAACCCCTGTAACCTACCAATAAGTCTGCGCTTTTGTTTTCATGCATTGGTAGGTTACAGGGGGATTACAGGGGGTTACAAGGGGTTATAAGTAGATTACAGGGGTACAGAGAGGTTTTAAGGGGTTATAAGTAGGTTACATGGGGTTGTAACCTGGATATAACGCCCGTGTAACCCCTGTATACCCTGTGTTTACGTACACAGCTCTGTGTACGTCTTACGTAAACAATTTTTTCTCCAAAATTAGGGTGTCAGTTCAAGTCAATGAGTCTAGTTCAGGCCCGATCACCTGAATAATAAATAAGTCGATCCGAACTCTGAACTAAATTTAACTAGCCTAAATCTGACCTAAATTTTTATTCCAATTTAAAATATATGTTAATTTTTAATTCAATCCGCATCCGAAGAATAGGGCTGTAAACTAGCCAAGCTTGAGCGAGCTCAGGCTTGGCTTGTGTTCGGCTCGTTCGAAATTAGCTCGACTCGAAATCGACTCGTGTTCGAAATGGCTCGTGAAATGTTTGTTCGTGTTCGGCTCGTATTAAATATTCTTGTTCGTGTTCAGCTCGTATTCGGCTCGTTAAAATTAATTGGAAAAAATATATGTCTAGCACCGGATTTGAACCTAGACCAAATGAATGAAAACAAGATGCATAACCATGCTACCACACAAGCAATTATGATTTAAACTTAAATATAAATATATATAATATATTAATATATAAATAATATATATAATAAATTATTATATAAATAATTATATGATTATTTTTTTATTTCGAGCCAATTCGAGTCGAACACGGGCGAACAAACAGTTGTTCGTGTTCGACTCGTTTACATTTCAAGCTTAAAAATTTACTCGTGTTCGGCTCGTTAGGCTTAACGAACGAACCGAACACGAACTACTTAACGAGCCGAACACGAGTTGTTCACGAACAACCAGCCAAATTGTCAGCCGCACCGAAGAATAATAATTGTTCGAATTCTCTGACCGGACCAAAAAATGTTGGGGTAAACCTGCCAAATCTGTGCTAAAGCCGATTAGGTTCGCCCGCAGCCTATGATTCCGCTGATACTGCTGGCAATTCCTGCGATTCTTAGATCTTTGAATGTTAGATCGGTAGCAATAGATGATTGCTTTTTCGCGCTCATCTCGCAGCGATCGGGTTATGTCGATCTGTGGAGGATATTTGTACCGCAAGATGAAAGCACCTATTTCCTATACCTTATTAAGGTAGTTTCTTTTTTGCGTCCTCGTTCCCCCTTGAAGTTGAGTTTGAAGTTCTAATCTTTAATTTCTCACAATATCTCTTCTCATGCTAATCTGTGTAATGTCTGTCATGGTTCACAAGCATTTTGTTATTTTGATGCTTTTATCGACGAACTGTGTTTATAATTATGGATCATTCATCATGCCGTTCACACTGAAAGGCAAAAAGAAATGAATTTTGCCGATATTTTTGAAGGATTACAGTTCATGTTTGTGCTTTACTAAATAAATAGTGTTAATTGTTTATGCTAAAAAAAAGAAATGCTATTTTTTGATTTGGTTTCTCTAAATTGAGGGATTTCATTAAATGAATGTTCTATTTTCTCGAGTTACTAGAGTGCACTATTTTAACTAATGGGAATTTGCATACACATATTACACCATTCCTATGTATTTACATAACATCTAAAGTTTGATATTTACATCCATAACACTTTGGTGCTGAAACTCTTGATGAATCTCCCATAAAAGGATGCCAACCCAAAAAATTACCTCAGCTCTGGTTCGAACTCGCAATCGCCTCTATCTTCATAGGGTCCATCTGAATGCCTGCATCAGATATAATATAACCCAAAAATTTACCCATGCCATCATGAATTGATACTTCTTTGTGGACATATAATTTTTCTAATCGAAGAATCTCATAGACCATCCTCAAATACTACAAGTGTTCCTCCTCGGATCTGTTGTAGCTAGGATGCTTTTTAATGTAAGACCAAAACACCCGATTTGTCACCCTCATGAAAGTGCTAATTGCATTGGACAGTCCAAAGGACATGACTGCCCACTCATACAACTCTTCTTTGGACTTGAAGATAGTTTTCATGTTAAGGGATCACGCGATGCCACGTTCGCACGGATTGGGCAGCCAATTACTGTGTTCAGAGCAGAGTCGAACCTAATGCATTTGCTTTTATTTTAATTCTAATTTTCTGCATGTTTCCTTTTATCCTTCATTTATTTCCAGTCCTTTCTTATATATGTGTTGTATTAGAGTTTGAATTTTTAGTTCTTGTCTTAAGTTTATTTAGGACAGTCGCCCTCATCTTCCTTTATCCCTTCTAGGGTTGTATCTAAAGGTCCAAGTGGTGCTCCGGCTATATCTGCTCCCGAGGTGGTGATTATCTTACTCAATCTCTCCACATCCTTCCCACATCATTCCACGCCTCCCTTCCTTGTTGCAGCCGCTTAGAACGGATGCCTCCTAACTATTTTTTGCAGTCCCACTTTGTTGTCGCCTGTCAGAACCAGCTCTCCTCCTTTCCACCGTGTCGTCACCCTCCAAAATCAATGTCCCACCCCTTCCTACTTGTTGCCGCCTTCCAGTAACCGTGCTCCTCTCCTTTTCACCTTGCTACCACCTTCCACCTGCACTCCCCGGCTGTTTCCTAACTATTCTAGCCATCTCTCACTTGCTGCCGCCAATCTCTGCTTTTTCCCCACAGCTCCAGCCCCCAGGCTTGCTACCATCACTCTGGACAGCAACCTCCACCTTTGTCCAAGCTGCTAGCCGCCTCCCCTGTGTCGTCCCCACCTTCCTCCTTGCTGCCATCACCCAGGATAGCCCTTCCACATCTATCTCCGCTGCTTTCTTTCTATCCGGGAACCTTGGAAGCAACCTCCTTGCTGTTTCTAATTGTCAATCACCTTTTTTCGCCACCTAGCCACTTTCCAAAACCTTACCGCTACCTCCACCACCCTACAAAACTCTCGTTGGATTTAGTGTCGTGTTTATTGCAAATTTTTATCTTTGTTTTTTGGTTATAATTTTTTATTTGATTTCAATAATAATATTTTTTTTTCCCATTATTTGATGTCATAGCTAGCCTAACACTAGTTCTATCATAGGGTTATCTAAATCTGCCCAATACCTAACCCAATTTCCACCTAGACTCTTTCCCTTGTTGATTTTGCACATAAGCTCTCAAATTTATTTTCCCACTCTAGAACACCCCCATACACCCCCTTTCATCATACAAATCTAAACCTTGACGACTCCATCAAGAGGACAATTGCCAGAAACCTGATCGGGAGGAAATGACACAATGCAACTTATGAAAAGTGCACAAATAAACCGCCTTCGAGAATAGACAATACAGAATGGTCACTTGTAGTCACAACAGTGATTGTCAGATCGAAAGGATAAAACACCACTACTTTGATGATTTAGCATGAAATATCAGAGAAGCCAAGATGTTGAAGTAAAGGAGAATTTAACGGATTTTGACATTCACAGAGATCCAAAAGAATTCATCAAGTGGCTCCAAGCAATGGAACATGGCTTTGAGTACCAGGACATCTCACTAGATTTAATGGTAGAGCTAGCCACTATTAAGTTAAAGAAAGGTGCATTTCTGTGGCGGGAGAATCTAAAGGTTCTTCGATAGCGGGAAAGGAAAAACAAAATCACTATGTGGTCCAAGATGAAACGAGAGATGCAGTGCGAGTATCTACCATTTTATTACATACTAGATATATTTGAGACTTCATCAGTTGTAGAAACAAGACCTCTCAATTGATGAGTTCACAATAATGTTTGAACAACTTATGTTGAAGTGTGGGCTAGTGCAGCCTAAGGAGAAAACCTTAGCTTGATATATAAGGGGATTGAGATAGTTCATTGGCAATGTCGTCCAGTTATAACCCTATTGGATATGACAGAGTATTCATACCCTAGTTTCAAAGGTGGAGAGACAACATCACTGGGTGATCACCACATCTTACAGATGGAGTTCAACCCCAAAATCAAACAACAAGAGTACACTCAACGAAAAATCCAAGTCGACCCACCTCAAGAGAAAAGTTCAGCATGGAGAACAAGTGGAACCAACTGGCATTCCCAAATATGTCCAGCCAGGAAGTGGTTCAAGTGTTACGAATTTGGGCATATTGAATCAGATTGCCCAAGTAGGAGAATAATCTCTTTTAACGAGCAAGGAACAATTGAAGAAATAGACAGTGATATAGGAAATGATGAGTATTTCAACGAGGAGTCTAACTTCCAATTAATGAGGAAGAGATGTTAGTGATTAAGATGAGCCCGTGAGACTCTCGTTGGATTAGCATCTGCTATTATAGAAGATAATAAGTTAGACCCCATACTTGAAAATGGGCAATTTATGTTGAAGGAATTGTTATACATCATGACAACTGTTTACCTATTGTTGCCATAGAAACTTGTCCAACATGCCGCTGATTCATTATAGAGTTTGTACCTCAAGATGAATTCGTTTATCATATTCACTCAGTCGAGTACAAGGAGTGGGAGAAACAAATTACAGATTTAAAGATTCAAGATTTTGTGAAAATTTACATTTGTATACAACTTCGACTCATGTTGTGCCAAAAGAGGATTGATATTTATTTTATCGGGACGTGCTTTGGAATGAAAACACATGTAGGGATTGACTTATTGGGAAGTTGGCAGTCGCTCCCCCTCCTTCAACATAGCCGACTTAACATCATAATATGAGACAAAAGCTTTAAAGATGAGGTTGAAGCTTTTCAAAACCTGAGCGTCCAATGCGAGAGCATAAGAGATCGCAACGTGTCTGCGCGGATCGAGAAACCGATTTTTGGGATTGGAGCAAAACCAAACTAGACACCCTTGAATTTATTTTCTCTCTAATTTTCAGTACGGTTCCTCTTATCATTCTTCCTTTCTAATCATTTCCTCTCTCTCTCTCTAGAAATATAGATGTTTATATATATATATAGTTTTTGGCTTGATTTTATTTGGGACAGCTGCTGACATATCATTTTTTTCCCTTCTAGGTCTTTATCCAAGAGTCTGAGTGGTGATCCAGCTATATCTCGCTCTCAAGGTGGTGATTATCCTTTCTCTACCCCTCTGCATCCTCCAAAATCGCTTCTCGTTGTCCGTCCTTTGCTACAACGCCTAGAAGAGTAGCCTCTCGATTTTTTCCTGGGGTCCACCTTGCCGCCGCCTGCCAGAACCAAGTCTTCTCCCCTCCAGTGTGTTGTTGCCCTCTAGAACTAGCGTCCCACTCCTTCATCCTTGTTCGCCCCCTCAAGGAACCATTCTTCTCCCCTGTATTCCTTGTTGCCACCTTCCATATTGCATTCCTTAGTTGTTTCCAAGCTATTCCTACCTTCCCTCTCTTGTTGTTGTCCCCCATAACTGTGTTTTTTGCTGTTTACTAGCTCCTTCTGCCAGCCAGGCTTGCTGCCATCACTTTGGATAGCAGCCTCCGACTCTGTCCATGCTGCGAGCCACCTCTCTTGTTCCGTTGCCACTTTCCTCCTTGTTGAAATCACCCGGAATAGCCCTTCCACATCGATCTCCGCTGCTTGCTTGCTGTCTGGGTACCTGGGAAACAACCCCATTGCTGTTTATGCTTGTCAATAACTCTTTTCCACCACATAGCCACCTTTCAGATCCTCACTGATCATCACCATCACCCTTTGATCCATTCCTAGTTGGATTAGTGTAGTGTTTGTTGCAATTTCTTATTTATCTTGATCCGTCGTAATTTCCTATTTGATTTATGTAATAATATTTGTTTTTCTCGTTGTTGGTTAACTCCAGTATCAGTTCCATTCATCCCCTAACATCATCCTGATCCGGTGATATCCACCACACAGACCAATCTTGGAAAAGATGATAGCCCCATGCAACTGATCCGGTAAATCATTCGGGCGAGGTATGTGAAATATGTACTTGATGGTGATCTTATTGGTAGCCTGGCTATCAATATCATCCTCCACGAACCATCATTCTTAGGCACCATCAAATCAGGAGCAACACATGAACTATTGCTCTCTCTCACTAACCCTCTAGCATTAAGATCCTGTATTTGTCGTTGCAACTAATACTCAGTTGATCTCAATCTGCAAGCAAGCCTGTTAGGTAACATCGATCCTGGGATAAGGTCTATAACATGCTAAATGTCTCCAAGTGGTGGTAGTCCCTCATGCAAGCTGTTAGTCATCACCTCCTGAAAGTCTAGTAGTGGTTGTATCATCTCTGGTAACTAGTCCCCTTCTCAGTCCTCTCTAAGATGACTAAGGCCACTACCACTGGGCTTCCTGTGCTAACTATAGAAAGGTGGTATGTGGGATCATGGCCTTCTCTTCAAAGTGAGTGTATGCTCCGCTAGACTGCTTGATGAGCAAAACTATGCGCTTCTCCTCTTTCGCGAATGATTAGGTATTCTTGAACCTTTCATGTTGAGTCCTGCGATCAAACTGTCAAGGTTTCCCCAATAGAATGTGACAAACATCCATGGGCACAACTTCACACCATATCTAATTTTGTAGTTAATCTCCAATAGTGAGCTGTACCAAACATCTTTGATCTACACATATCTCATTCCCCTTGTTCAACCAGGTCAAAGAATAGGGTTGAGAATGCTTATGAGTAGCCAAGTTCAATTTTTTCGCCATAAAAGTAGAGATCACATTTTCATAACTCTTTTGATTCATAATAAGCTTGCATACCTTCCCTCTCACAGGACACCTAGTAGGGCTGTAAACGTGTTTGGGTCGTTCGAAATTGCTCGTGTTCAATATCAACTCATGAACAGTGTGTTCGTGTTCGACTTGATTTTAAAATTAATTGGACAAAATGGTTGTAGAGTGTTGGATTGGAACCTGCATCAATTATGTGCAATAGAAGGCGTAGAACCACACAACCACAGGAGTTGTTATGATATAAACTTAGATATAAATATATATAATATATTATTTTATAATAATACATGTAATCTCTTTATTTCGAGCTAAAATGAGCCGAACAGGAGCGAATAAAGGGATGTTCATGTTCGGCTCGTTTATAATTCGAGTTTAAAAAAATTATTGGTGTTCGACTTATTTACTTAATGAATGAGCCGAACACAAGCTACTTGACGAGATAATCTCGATTTGTTTGCGAACAACAAGCTTTTTAAACATCCCTAACACTTCGTGCAAAAGATGTTCTCAACCAAGAGTGATCCCTCTTTGGTTCAGTCTACAAAGTTCTCACAACTAACATCTCAATCTTATCTATGCATAACTAATACCCCTCACCCTAGTCTTCTTATACCTCCTCACTAAATTTCTCCACTACATAATGCTCGATGAAGAAAACAACTCTGTTAGTTGGGCAATTAGAGGCGATGTGTTCATATTCATTATACTTGAAACACTTCATGGCTGGAACTGTGCTAGGTGTGCTACTCTTCTTTGGCTTCTTCCCACTTTGGTCAGCTTTGTCATTCTTTGACCAGTCTTCACACATTACCCAAGTGTGCTCTTGTTGATGCCTCCTGCTGTGGGTGGCCGTTTGAATGAAGTTCGCTGCCTATTTTGTTTCTGCTGTTTCTTTACCTTTAGTGCCAAGATTTGAACATTACCCAGTGATAAATAAGGCTGTAGCTTGACAACATTGTCGATGATGGCTTCAAGCCGCCCAAATATCTGACTAACAATGCGCTCCTCTATTTTGTTAGATCAGATTTCAACTTGAGCTACACAAACTTTGCTGTTAGCACCTCCATTGAAAACTCGTTCTGCTGCAGGTAGTGGAGCTTTAAGAACATATTATAGCGGTAATATGATATTAAGTACTTTCTCTGCACCTCCTTCTTCGTTTTATCTTATGTGATATTCTTGCTCCTATCTTCTCTCTGTCTCTCTTTAGATTCTCCCACCAGAAAGAGAGAACAAGCCTATTCACCTATTAACTTGTACCTCCTTATACTAAAAAATCCTCTCAATTGTTTGCAACGACCCAATAACGTCATTCAGATTCACCCCCATTGAAATACGATAAGTTCACCTTCACCCCCATATTTTCATGTTCTCCAAAGGTACTGAATCTCAAAGACCCGTGGCCTACCCTCCTTTTTGATGGTATCATCCCTACGGAAGTGATTCAGATTTTCTCTCCTTTTTGAATCTCGCTATCACAATCGTCACTGATCTCTCCATAGGTCCTTTACTCAAATTCAACAAATCTTTGTAGAAGTGGGCGAAATGCGTGTTGCATCTCTTCCATGGTAAATTTTCGATTGGTTTCCAACACTTGTCTCTTCGGTGGCATGATTAAGGTTTAGTTTTGAGAGGTGAAAGAGAGTGTATGGGGCTGATTTAGGGTGCATATTAAAAAAATTAGGGTTGCTAATTTTGAAAATCAGCAATGAGGAAGGGTTTTGGTGGAGTTTGGGTTAGGTATTGGTGGATTTTGGTAACCTTAGGATGGAACTAGGGTTATACTTGCCCTGATATTAAATGATACCAGAATAACAAACATCCAATGAAAAACAAATATAATTACGGAATTGAAAGTCTTAAATTATAACAAATATAGAGAAATCTGAAAGTGCAACAAAACGACAACACAACACTAGAACTAGGATGTTGGTGGTATTGGTTAGGGTTTGGACCTCTTGGGTGGTGGCAAGGGGCGGCTAGCAAGCTGGAAACAATCGTACTAGGGCTGTTTTGGGCGGCAGAAAGGAAGAAGGGTTTCAACAATGTGGCAGCAAGGGGAAAGCGGCGAGGGTGAAGGGAATTGATGCAGGAGAGAGTAGGGAAGAGTAAAAGGGGATGCACCAAATGGAGACCAAGATACATTCGAAGCACCACTTAGAATCATAGGATACAACCTTTGAAAGGGAAATGAGACGCTGACGATTGTCCCAAAGTAAATCACAGGAAAATTGAACCTAAAACACCAACAAATGCAAATATGTATTCCTAGATAACTAGGAGTGGGGCCCCTCTCAAAAAAGAGGCGGCACTAACAAGACTAGAGGGCCAGCCAACCCTCAAAACTTTTGACCGAACCAATCCAGGTAATAGACTCCCTGCATCATAATGATAGAAGTACAATGGGATATAGAAGATACTTGACATGGAGGTATAATGTACAAATTGTAATTGCTAATAATGACATGGTGTGTGATTATTTAAAGTGCAACTATTGCACTATTGCGAAAATGTATTGAATGGTGTAATATAAGAATGAAAGAGCAAGAAGAATGAAAGAGCATCTCTCTTGCTCTGTTAAAAATGTTTTATTGTATGCTAATGTGTTCGAGTAGGTGAAATAGGAGATCCACCTATATATATACAAGGCGGTAATGCCAAATTCTTAACACAATAGCTTCATGATAGAATATATGTTAGATCTTATTATGGAATATGCCCTAATGATAAAAATTCTCATCTTCTTTGCTACAAATGTTAAGTAGAGGTGTAATAGGACCTATAGGTCAATACATGATAAATGTGGAGAATGAAGAGGATGATGACATAAGAGCAGCCCATAGTATGAGTTTTAAAAATACTAGAGAGGCTTGCAGGCTTGTGTGCCCGGATATTAGATATTCTTTTATGAAAACCCTCTCCTTATTTTGATATGAACATTCCATAGGTTCCTATATTTAAGGCCAACTATGTATGATCTAAGAACTTAGGTACTGAAGGAGAAACATAATAGCACTTAAAAATTCATTATGGAGATGAGAACTGTAGTATGATGATTATGTTTGTTGATTTTTCTGATATAAAGAATCAAAACATAACTAATAGTTTGATTAACAATTCTCGTATTTGTTGGAGTATCAAGTTTGGTAAAGAATGTAATGCATCTTTTTTGTTTACTTGATAGAATTATGAAGGAGATTGGAGAGCATCCAGTTATCAAGTTATTATAGACATTACTAATACTCATAGGGATGTAGAAAATTAGTTGATGGAGAAGAGAAAATATATGTATTGAATGCTATGTACAACCATTGTATATATTTGATTCTTGAAAAACTGAGTTACTTGTCTCAGCACATGAGCATTTTAAGACATGCAAAGAAGATCAATAAGTTTGATTACAATTATTTGTATGTTTGAGAAAATCTTTTGAAAAAACGCTTCTATTGTCTATTATAATTAGATTTGGTACATCCTACCTGACTCTACAAAGCATGATGGAAGTAAGCTAACTTTTGGATGCTATATTCACTTATGTATAATAGCTTAATTATGTGTTGACAATGAAATCTGAAGCAAAAGAAGTAGGGAAAATTATTTTGAATGAGAGGTTTTGATAAGTGTTAGTCATGTGACAACGACAACAAACTTGGTTTAAATTTTAAGGATGGTTGATGCAGAGCAAAGACCAATGAAGAGCTTCATTTAAATTGCTGTAGACGAGGCTAAAGAGTTCTAACACATGACTTAAGGAGGAAAGGATTCTAGCTACAAATAGATTAAAATTATAATTTCTAAGGAGTTAGTGCTTTAGCTTTATCATCATTTGCATGCCACATAATATTCTTTTAACCTTTAATTTATATATATTGAGAATAAGTCATCCAATCTATACTGAGATTATATTAGGTTTATATCGTTGTATGAATGTATTGATAACTAATTCAACACTCAACAGAGAGGGTGAAAGTTGATATGCAACCTTTAGCATTTAAACATGCGAAGATTTACATACATAACACTCAATTCCAATGTATTTACATATCTAACACCTAAACTTCAATTTGTACATACATGCCACCATGCCTATGCATGTAAAGGTGTATTTCTATTTTTAAAAGTTAAAATAGTGGTATTTTTGATGTGATATGAAAGATTTGGGTGGGAAAATGTAAAAGATAAAGTATAGGTTGGATGACTTATTTTGAATGAGAGGTTTTGATAAGTGTTAGTCATGTGACAACGACAACAAACTTGGTTTAAATTTTAAGGATGGTTGATGCAGAGCAAAGACCAATGAAGAGCTTCATTTAAATTGCTGTAGACGAGGCTAAAGAGTTCTAACACATGACTTAAGGAGGAGAGGATTCTAGCTACAAATAGATTAAAATTATAATTTCTAAGGAGTTAGTGCTTTAGCTTTATCATCATTTGCATGCCACATAATATTCTTTTAACCTTTAATTTATATGTATTGAGAATAAGTCATCCAATCTATACTGAGATTATATTAGGTTTATATCGTTGTATGAATGTATTGATAACTAATTCAACACTCAACAGAGAGGGTGAAAGTTGATATGCAACCTTTAGCATTTAAACATGGGAAGATTTACATACATAACACTTAATTCCAATGTATTTACATATCTAACACCTAAACTTCAATTTGTACATACATGCCACCATGCCTATGCATGTAAAGGTGTATTTCTATTTTTAAAAGTTAAAATAGTGGTATTTTTGATGTGATATGAAAGATTTGGGTGGGAAAATGTAAAAGATAAAGTATAGGTGTTAGATATGCAAATACTAGGAATTGAGTGGTATCTATGTAAATGCCTCTTAAAAATATTAAAAATTATTTGGACTACAACAAGCGAAATATATAATTGCAAAACATTCTCTAGATAATTTTTAATATATATGTTGAAGTAAGGTTCTATTGTCTCAATATTAATATTTTTTTTATTAAACTTATTTTAAATTTTTATGTTATGAGCTTTAATTTGATATATAATCTCATTTTGATGTTTATATGACTTATATTACTTCGTTATCTGATATTAGGGTGTTAATATATTGCTTGATAATTTGTCCAATTTTTATTTCTCAGTATTTTAAAATGTTAATAAGTCACTTTCTAAAATGTTAATAGGTTAAGGGTCTGTTTGGGGCAGTTGCAATTATCAGGATTATTCGGATAAGTCGTTGATCCGGAGAAGCTGCTGATTTGCAGCTGATCTGGATAAGCTGTCAGTCTGTTTGGTTTGCGCGTTTGGAAAACAACTGATTCTGGATAAATGATAATTTTGACCCTGTTTTGGTTAAGCTGTTTAGCTAATGAGTTTGAGTTTTTTCCCAGACGCAAACTGTAAGAAATATGCTAACTTCGACTCAATTGCAATAATCTATACATTTTCAAGAGCTCATATAATTGTCAGAACATATAGAAAGCTGCAGAAAGATGATTTAATTATAATTAGCAATAAATTATACCTTTAATTGTCCTGCAGAAATAAATAAGAAGTTTTCTCTCAGGCCATCTTCAAGTTTCAGTGAAATGAAAATTTCTATCTTATTTCAAGATCAATAGATGATTCATCATCTCTTACCTTAATGAAGAACAAGCATGTCCTTCTAATAGAGGCAAAATATTTTACCTCTGCTCGAGCGCTAGGAAGGGAGAGGAAGGAAGGTTCGAACCGAAGAGGCAACGAACGAAGGGGGAAGGAAGAGGAAGCACCGGAGAGGAAGGAAGGACGATTTAGACCGAACGAGGGGGAAGGAAGAAGAGGCATCGGAGACGGGAGACGGGAACGGGGCACGCAAAGAGGAAGGAAGATACACACTGGGCACCTCCGCGATCGAATGCGAAACCCTGGGTCACGGGGTAATTTCTCCCGCATACGCGATCGAATACGCTGCCCGCGGGGTCTCCCCTTGCGGGCCGCGTGCAATACAAAAAATAAAACACAGTTTTTCAATAATCTGTGATAAGTGCAAACCAAACAGTGCGGGTGCGTTTTTAAAAACGCCCCCGCACTTATAAGCTGCCCTAAACGGGCCCTAAGATGTTAATATGTTAGTTCTTATTTCATAATTTATGTATGTATAATACCTCTTACTTTGTATACTTTTTAAATTCCAAGCTTACGTCTCGTCGCACATATAAAAATACATCTTAATTCACAATTTAAAACTTTAATAGAAACTCAGAGTGTTGGATAATTATGGATTTAGTTAGATCAAATTGAAAGAGACTGATTATTAGGTTTTAGGGGAGAGTTAGCGTCAGGAAAATACATCTTGTTTCATGCTTCAATGTGAGCTTCTTTGTTCTCCTCATTTCAATGATATTTGGGAGATGGAGGGAGAAGCCTAATTAGATGAGCTACTATTCATTTGAAAAAGTAGCAATGAAAGAATACAAACAAATGCTTTGAAAATAAGAGCATCACAATCAAATCATTTAATCTATATTTGAACTACTACGAAATTTGCAACCTTTAAAAAACACTTTCCTTGAACTAGTAGAGAACAATTTTACTCCCAAGAGACTCCAAAACTTGCTAAATTTAACACCAACATTATGCTTATTTGGTCAACCTTTCTATGCGGTTTAAATTGTAGCTAGGTGTCTTAATGCTATGGTGATGTTACCTTGATGTAACCACTGTTTAAAATTGTGCAATATGAGACACGTCTTGAGGCTCACCCCTACACTTTTTACAATAATTACATGTCTCATTGTCTCAAAGTGACGCGTACGCCTTATACAGACTGAGGTGCTCCTCAAGGGATGCCTCACCTAAGAAAAATGCCTCAAATTTTTGATGCTATCCATAATTTTTTTAAACAAAATTAATATTAATATACTTCATCTATTAACCTTCATACTTTACACACTATACAACAAGAAATACTAGAAATTTATATTTGAAATTCTAGTTATCTACATAGTCATTTTTTTAATTAATATTTTTATTGATGATTGTTCGTTAAAAGAAAAAAAATAACTAGATTGAAAATAATAAAAAATAAGAAATATGGATAAGACTAAGGATAAGATGTGAAATAAACAATTCATTGTACTAGTAATTCTAATGAAGACCAATTGGGTGATGAGAGAAAAGGGGATTTTAAAATAAAAAATTCTAATATTGATGACATGTCATATTCTTGATTAAGTGGGGGTAGTAATGTTGAAATTATATTGATTGTTATATTTTGATGTTTTAGTATTTTTATTTTAATAACTTAGCTTATTTTGATAATTTAATAATTTTATAACCCATCTTAATTCATAATTTGATGCTAGAAATTAATTTGTTACCTCTAGTTTTACTTAATTTATTATTTTTTTTACTTAGTTTATATTATTGTTTATTGTGTCAATAAATTAGAATATTGATATATTAATCTTTACTTCACACTTTTTAATTTATAAAGTATTTATTAATTTATGTAATTTTTAAAATTTGATGCTTAAGCCTCACCTCAAAAAAGAAAAATGTCTCAACACATAATTGTGTAATTTTAAACATTGGATGTATCCATTGCTAGGAAATGATTGTGGCTTATATTTTAGCCCTCCAAAGAGAGGATTATAGATTCCCCCAACCAAAAAAAAAAATAAAAAATAAAAAAAGAAAACGAAGATAAAATTAAGTGAGGCAAAAATTTGGTTAAACTGTATAATGACTTAGGTTTTTCTTTCTTCCTTTATATTTTGGGATGCAGAAAGTTCGTCTTCATTCCTTTTTTAATGAACCCTTATTCGCAATGTGTAATGATTCATGTTGTCCTCTAATAGTAGTGGTCGTCTCTCTTTCTATGATGATGCTTTCTCTAAGCATTAAGATCATTAGAATTATTAGCCTAATTAATGCTGCAGTGATTATTATAGTTTATTTATTTGCTTTCTTTATTTTCTTCCGTTTCATATTTATGTATTTCTGAATTTATGTCTTTTCTTTTATGTAAGTATTACAATGCATATTTATAGACCTTTTTCCTATCAATGAAAGCAAGGTGATCTAGCCCCAAAAGTTAACATTGTATCAGAGCCATGAGTCTAACCCTAGAGCTTCCACCCTAGCCGCCTTGTAAGGTTTCTTTCGCTGACCCTTTCCTGTTCTCCCTGGTTCGCTCCTCCTGCTGCCTTATTTAGCGCCAGCCTCACAACTAGCCTTGCAATAGGGCATCTGCTGGCGCTACCTCTCTACAAAAGGCTACTAGACTAACCGACGACTGTTTCTAGTCGCCGAAACTCCCTTCCGCCGGTCCGAGCTTCCTCAAGAGGGCCTGCACTTCCCGTCTGGTGCGATCAGGGACTTTTCCAGCCGTCAGATCTTATGATTCTATCCTCAATCAGGGATCTTCCTATGCCTAGACACCCAGACATCACATTTGGCTCAATTGGAATTATGGTGGACTTTTCCACAAGAGAACCTTCTCCTAAAGGTGTACTTGAGTCAACCGGAGGGTCGACATCGATCTCAATCCCTCCGCAAACAGGAGGAACAGAAAATTACATGAGCTTCCTTATCACCGCCCATAAGCTGAATGGATCTAAATTTTTCCAATGCTCCCAAGCCGTGTCTTTGTTCGTCAAAGGACACGGAAAATTCTGCTATCTCACCAAAATTATTCGCAAACCTTCTAAAACTGACCCAATGTATGAAACATGGGAAGTGGAGAATTCCATGGTCATGTCATGGTTGATTAACTCCATGGGGAATACGATTAGCTGTTCATATATGTTTCTTCCCTCTACCAGTGCCTTATGGACTGCAGTTTGGGATACCTTCTCAGATGTAGGGAACTTCAGCCAATTTTATGAGTGAAATAGGGATTGAGGACCTTGACCCAGTACTACAATAATTTGGTGGCCTTATGGATGGAATGCGATCTCTATTATGATTACACATGAGAATCTTCAGCAGACCTTTCTTTCTTTCAGAAAATTATAGAAAAAAATCACATATTTCAATTTTTGGTCACTTTAACAAAGACCTTGATGAAGTCGGAGGTCGTATCCTTGGACAAATTCCTCTTCCTTCTGCTTGTGCTGCTTCCACAGAGACCCAATGCGAAAAGAGCTGGAGACTTATCATGCTCGACACTTCCACTCCAGTCGAATGATCTACATTGGTCACTAGTAGTACTTAATACTTACCTTGAGCCACCGGCTTCACTTGTGAATACTGTCACAAACCCAATGATACTCGAGACAAATGTTGTAAACTCAATGGAAAACCAACTTACAAACTGTCGACCAAATCTTCCTTTGCTAAGGGTCTCACTATGACATCTGAACTTAATACAACTCAACTTGCTCCGTCTCGGAACACTCTAGAATCATCTGACTCTCTTAAGTGTCAGAGCAATCAATCAAATTGCTTGAAACCAGTCAATTTTCTTTTGGTCCATCAACCTCTAATACCATTCCCTTGACTCTCACTTCTTTCATCTCTTTCAATCTATGTATTATTTCAGGGGCCACGGATTACATGACTGGATGCTCTCAAGCTTTCTCGATATATTATCCATACTCTGGGGAAGATACAGTTAAAATTGTTGATGACTCATATAACTCTATTGGTGGTAAAAGAACGGTTGTATTAATAATCAGTCTAACTCTGGAATCTGTGTTGCATGTTCTTCTCTGAAATGTAACATATTATCTGTCAGTAAGCTGACACATGACATGGATTGTGTTGCTCATTTTTCCCCTTATGTTTATCTTTCAGGATTTTCATTTGTGGAGGATGATTAGAACTTCTAAGCGAGTAGTCAGATTCTTCTTCTTCCAAAAGAAAGGCACGGAGAACGAGTACACTTCTCTCAGTAGTTGCAATCTCACTCAATCTACTAAATGCCCTATTATGTTGTTGCATTATCATTTGGATTATCCTAATTTTTAATATTTAAAACATTTGTATCCATCGATTTTTACAAATAAAAGTCTTGCTAGCTTCAAATGTGAGACTTGTCAGATAGCTAAATATCATCGTGTTTCATATTCACCCTACCCTTACACGCTTTTCACTCCTTTTTCACTTATTCACAGTGACTTATGGAGACCCTCTCACATACCCAACTATACTAATAAACGGTGGTTCCTTACCTTAATTGATGACCGCAATCGAATGACGTGAGTCTATATCTTAAAAGATAAATTTGAAGTTGCTGTCATTTTCAAAAACCTTCATTCATTTATTTTGACCCAATTGAAAATGTTAATTCAGATCCTTCAAAATCGACAATGGCTGTGAATTCTTTAACTTTATTTTAGTTGTGGCAAGTAAGGACATCTTCTATCATAGCTCATGTACGGACACTCCTCAACAAGATGGGGTAGCTGAGAAGAAAAACCGACTCCTTGTCAAAGTTGCTCACTCCATTATATTTCAAACTAATGTCCCGAAAAGGTTTTGGAATGATATCGTGCTTACTATCACCTTTCTCATCAATACACTCCCCAAAAAAGTGCATAACTTCAAAACCCCTTTAGCTATCTTGATGTCATGTTTCCTTACCAATCGGTTCATCAACAATTCTGAACCCAAAATTTTTGGGTGCACAGCCTTTGCTCGGAACATTGCTCTGAATCGTAGTGAGCTTGATCCTAGATCCATAAAATATATCTTCCTCGAATATTATGCCACTTAAAAAGACTGTCAGTGTCTTGATTCTATCACAATAAACTCTATGTGAGTGTTGATGTCTCTTTCTTTGAAAGCGTTCTTTACTTTCCTATCATTGCCTTGAGTGAGAGGGAGTTTGATTTCCTGGACACTCTTTCTTATCTGACCCTGATGGATATTTCTCAAACCACTATACCCAAGGAGCAAGCTGTCCCTCCGGATCCACCACCTACCAGTCAACGCGAACCTCATCCCATCCTCCGTGTGTATAGGGAGTTTCATTTCTTGTACACTATTCCTATTCTGACCCCTATGGATATTTCTCCAAAAACTATATCTAAGGAACCATCCGTCCTTTTGGATCCACCACCTACCAATCAACGCGAACCTGCTCCCATCCTCCATGTATATACTCGATGCACTCGCCCTGATTTTTCTACTCTGGAGCCCGCTACTTCCTCACAGGATGTGGAATCCACTTCGAGCGGCATCCCCAGAACTAACCCCACTCCGAATCAGAAGGTGAGTTCTCCTATCTTGTTATGTAATAAGGAAGCTCTCTTTATTTCATGAAAAAATATATCTCTTTCCACAGTATATCGCCGACCTACAAAGCGTTTGCTACTGCGTTGATGGATCATCATCTACCATCTACTATTGAAGCAATATTAGCTGATCCTTCTCGGAAAGCTGCAATAATGGATGGGATGAATGCCTTTCAGTGGAATCATACATGGGATGTTGTGTATCTTCCTTCAGGTAAGAAAACAGTGGGGTGCCACTGGATTTTTAGCACCAAGTTCAACTTTGATGAATCCTTTGAACACAATAAGGCACTATTGGTCGTCAAAGGCTACTCGAAAACATACGTGGTTGATTATGTGGAGGCATTTGCTCCAGTTGCTAAATTGAATACCATTTCGGTCTTACTTTCTCTTACCGTGAAGTTGGATTGGCCTTTGCTCTAGCTAGATGTCAAGAATTTTTTCCTAAATGGATGTCTCACAGAGGAGGTATACATGTGTATTCCTCCAGGCTTTGACTCTACTTTCCCCTGGTGACAAATGTGTAGGCTATAGAAGCCTCACTACGGATTGAAGCAATCCCCAAGGGCATGGTTCGACAAGTTCGCAAATGTCGTAATTCTTCATGGTTTTCTCAGGCCAAATCAGATTATAGTCTCTTCTTTCAGCATTCCTCCAGTGACGAATTGCAATCCTTATCCTCTATGTCGACGATTTTGTGCTTACAGGTGATGAACTACCAACATTGGAGTTTCTGAAAGACATTCTTGAAGCTTCATTTGAAATGAAAGACTTAGGATTGCTTCGGTACTTCTTAGGTATGAAAGTTGCTCGGCCATCTCTATTCCTTTCTCAGCGTAAATATGTGTTTGATCTATTGCAGAGAATAACCTTCTTCTATGCAAGCAAGCTAGTGACAGTTCCAATAGATCCTAATGAGAAATTAGCTGATGACTCATTCAATGCGGTTCCGGTGAATAAGACTCACTACCAACATCTTGTGGAGAAACTCATTTATCTTGCCCATACTCGACCCGATATTTTCTACGCATTTTGTATTGTGAGTCAATTCATGCATGATCTCTATGAGCACCATCTTAGAGTTGTTCACAAGATTCTTTACTATTTAAAAGGCACACCGGGCTCAAGTTTCATTTTTTCGCGTCACACCTCTCATTCTATTGTTGTTTATACGGATGAAGATTGGGCTGGGTCCATCCATAATCGACGATCAACCTCATGGTATTGCTCATTCGTGTGGGAAGATTTTGTCACGTGGAAAAACAAAAAAGAGTCGGTTGGCAGTGCTGAAGTTGAGTTTCGCTCCATATCCTTGGGTATCTGTGAAGATCTTTGGTTGCACATCATGCTCTGTGAATTACCTTTGCTGGTTTCTGCTCCTCTTCAGTTGTTTTGTTACAGTAAAGCTGTCATTACCATCACCCATAATCCAGTTCAGTATGATCGCACCAAGCATATAGAAAATGACCAACACTTCATCAAGGAAAGCTTGATTCAGGAGAGATTTTTATTTAATTTGTTCCATCTAATAGTCAATTAGCAGATATCATTAGCAAAATTCTTCCTCGGCCGTTGTTTGACTACTTCAAATTCAAGTTGAACATGATGGACATCTATGCTTCAACTTGAGGTAGAGTATTAAAATTATTAGCCTAACTAATGCTGCAGTAATTATTCAGCTTTATTTGCTTTCTTTTTTTATTCAATCTTTATATTTATGTATTTTTAAATTTATTTATTTCCTTTTAAGGGGGTGTATGTATAAACTTTTTTCCTATCAATGAAAGCAAGGTGATCTAGGCCCAAATGTTAACAAAGATCATCAAAGATTTGCACATCAAGCAATTTAATTTGATTTCTTGATTGCTTCTTGCTATTCAAGTGCCCATAGCTTGCTTCTTAATCTTGTAATTTTCTTCATTGGCAACATGTTCATGTGTGACGATTGCTTGATCAAATTTCATGTTTGGCATAGATGTTGCGACCACTTAAATATTCCATTTTTAATTAATGTTTGTGTTTTGAAAAATGTGAATTTTATTTTTTGGAGTTATTTCTTCCCTTATTATTTATTCGAATTTTTATTTTTTATTAATTATGTCGTTACTTTATCTTAATTGCTACCTTTCCATAGTTGGCATTGGCAGGAACTAATCCTTGTTCATTCATTCAATTATATACTATACTGTTTGTGTACCATTGGTTGCTTGTACTCCTTTGTGCCGAACTTATTGAATCCTCAACTTACATCCTTTTAACGTCTTATTGTCAATGCCTTATCTCATTCTCTATCACCTTATTATATTTATGCTCTCTTTTTTATTCCAAATCTATTTCTCATTTTATGGTGCTTGCCTAGAAAGCTCAAACTAAAAGGCTGAATGCCCCCATGATACCCTACCTACTATTTGGCTTGCATAAGGGATTGTTTGCCAAACACTGATTGTTTTGTGTTTAGAAGTAGGAGTTTGTTAATCCTGCTGTCCTTTACCATAAAACTAACATAAATCAATTTTATGTATATTTCCATATATTTTTATTAATTAAGCATTGATTTTATATTTAGATTTATCAGAACTCTTTCTTTTTCCAGAATTGGGTCAAGGTACATCTCCATCATCATCTTGTTGATCCCTAATTGGTTTTATTCTTTAAATTCTCGATTTCCATAGCATCTATATGTTTTGGTTACTATGACTTTTACTGCACTTACCGGTGAAAATAGGAATCTATTATTGTCTGTTTAGCAATTGGGCTCTAGGGTCGAAACCTAGGTCATTGTAGGATGACTTCAATACTTATTTGAGATCAACTTTAGTTATATTATGTATTGATTTGGTAATATTTATTATCAAATCCAATCACAATGAAACCTTTTTAGAATTCAAATGAACTCTGTTGAAGTTAACTATTGGGGCATCCTTATACATCTAGCTAGCAATCAGGTCAATAATTATATTTCCATGTTTAGTTGAAATTGCTTCTTCAAATTTATCACTTTTGTTGTGATTAATTTATGCCTAACATCAAGCATGTAACGCTCTAGTAGTTATTATTCACCTGATACTCATTTTCTTTCATGCATAGTTTTTTTTTCTTGTGCAAAAATTTACATTGCATCAAGTTAGCTCTTTGCTTTCCTAATTCTGAATAGGACAAAATGCAGAAAAAGGGATTCATGTAGCTGACTCCATTTAGTGGGATAAAGGCTCGTTGTTGTTGTATAGTAGAGTGGATAAATACTGGGATTCTGTCAATTCTATTAGCTATTTCTCATCTAAGCATATCATTTTTTACTTATTAAACATTTCAATGATTGTGTTCTGTGCACCGAGTCATCCTAGAATACATTTGATTTACACCTCTATATTGGCCATTGTTCAAAATTTAAGAAACTTTGTGTTTGTAGGAATTCATGGGCCGGGTTTCACAGGGGTAATTTCTGCACATCAAATCCATCTTTTCTTACAAGGCAGATTTTTGTTTCACGCCTTGCTAAATATCTTTGTCCAAATAAGATTGCTTGGAAATCTATTTTATCTTTCGATTCACTCTTTTGGGGATTCAACATGCATGAAATGCATGGATTGGAAAGGTGGCAACCTATCAGATACAGAAGTAATGCTACAGTGACGGTTGACACTGCTAATAATGTGGCCAGATTTTGTATAGATGAACAAATTGAAAAAAAAGGAGTTCAGCAAAAAGGAATGAAGAAGGTAAAGAAGAAAATGTCCCGAAAAGCTAAACTTAATGAATTGAAATGGTATCGCTTAAAAGCTAAGAAGAAGATGAAATCTCCAAATCCAGAAGTTCGGATTCGGTACAAACTCGATAAGGTTGGATGGCTTATGGTTATTCAGCTTATGTCAATCATCATTCATTGACCTTTTTATTTTATACTGTTTGTTATTTCCATGTTCAGTAACTTGCCCGTATTTGCTCATACTGTGGTTGACTTGTAGTTTTCTTTCACCATCTTAGGCTAAAAGAAAAGAAGAGTGGCTGATTGAGAAACTGCGGAAGTTTGAGATGCCAAAAGCTCCCGAACCAGAACATGACCCTGAAATTCTTACAGAGGAGGAGAAGTTTTACCTTAAACGAACTGGTGAAAAGAAGAAGAATTATGTTCCTCTGGGAAGAAGAGGTGTTTTTGGAGGTGTCGTTTTAAATATGCATCTCCACTGGAAGAAGCATGAGACTGTTAAAGTAATTTGCAAGCCTTGCAGGCCTGGTCAGGTCTATGAATATGCAAAGGAGCTAACCCGGCTAAGCAAAGGCACTGTGATTGATATTAAAGCAGATAATACTATTCTCTTTTATCGGGGAAAGAACTACGTACGACCGGAGGTTATGTCGCCTCCTGATACTCTCTCTAAACAGAAGGTATGAATTCCCCACATTCTCTCAGTTTAATAGCATTTAACTCATTCACACTTGATGCCAACACTCTTGAGGTTTTTTCATTTAAAGTTGAAGGTTTGCTTTTAGGCTTTAATATGAGGTTTTGTGTAATGTCTTGGAGTTGCTGCTTTTGTAATGAAATAAATAACTAGGCAAGGGATTTTTGGTAACTTATTGACTAATTTTTTGAAGTGTAGCACTAATAGTTGATCAAACTTGCAGGTGCTTCACTTTTATTTTTGTTTTTTTATTTTTTATTTTTATTTTGTTTTGCTTATGATTTGATTTGATTTAAAGCATGTTTGGTGGAAGTTGTTTTTAAAAACACTCAAAACACTTAAAATATGTTTTGAATGTTTTTAAAAATAAGGTGATTTTTTTTAAAAGACAAAATAAAAGCATATAAAAATTATACTAGCCAAACATGTTTTAAAACAAAAGTGAAAACGAAAACAAAAAAATAGAAAATAAAAGTAGTGCCAAATGGGACCTTAAATTATCATTTAAATGTTAATAAGCGGAAGCTTTCTTGTCTTTGTATTGCTTCTACAGTAATTGAGCCTCTGGATTAACCTTTTTTGCAGGCTTTAGATAAGTATAAGTTTGAACAATCACTTGAACACACAGGCCAGTTCATTGAGAAGTTGGAGAAAGAGCTAGAAGATTACCATAAGCACATTGCTGTGTACAAAAACTTGCAGGGAACTTTCTCAGACAGCTTTACAACTATTGATTAGCGGTTCTGCCTTTATTGTTAAGGCTAATTGGTACCACTGTATGGCTTAAGCTTGATCCAGAAATATCGGCATAAGCTTAGAAGAAGCTAAAAATGTCAAATATTCTTCATGTATTCCATCATAACTGGAACAAGAAAGGTAACTGTTTTTTTTTTCTCTGCCATTGTTGCATTAATTTGCCATTTTTTCTTGTGAATATTGAATTATCATTCATTACCCATCAATGTTTATGCATTCTTTTAATTGTACGAGAACTGGATGATTTTTTCAAATTTTCTTTTTTTCTTTCCAAGGACTACTATAGCAATCTTTGACTAAACTTCTGAAGCTGTTATATTTTAAGGGAGAGTGGAAAATTGGAATTCTCGCGTTTATCTTATTGAGGAGATTACATCATGATTTATATTATAGCATCTTTTGCTATTCAAGGTAATTCCTCCTTACGAAATAACTACTTACATTGTAATCTTCTGGCAATTTTGTCCCGGAAAAAATGTACAAATCAGGAGGAAATTGCAGCTGATTAATTACAGATTGTAGGAGACTATGAATGAAAAAAACTATAGCTCGGAGGATCCTAGAAGTAATTCCTCAAATTATTTTTAAAGATTTACATGTATACCACTCAATTTTTATATATTTACATTTCTAACACCTAAACTTCAATTTTTACCTATATGCCACTTTAACTGTTCCTGAAAAATTGTATTTCATTTTCACGAAAAGCTATGTTTCACTTTTTTTAAAGTTAAAATAGTGGTATTTTTTATGCAATATGAAAGATTTGGGTGATATAAATTTAAAAAATAAAGTTTAGGTGTTAGAGATGTAAACACACAGGAATTGGGTGGTATGCATGTAAAGGCCCAATTTATTTTTCACCTATACTCGATTTCCCATTTGATTGTACTGCTAATTTCTGGATTGAGTACAACTAGCCCTGATGACACTTCTTCACAAGTTAGAGTAGATGTTCTTTATGCCTAACATGATGATAATATTTTAGAACGTGGTACTTAAAAGTCCTTTTGGTTAGGTTCTTAGCTTTTTTGCTTGTATGATTTGACATATGTGATACATATCAATGGAGAAAAAGTTGATCACCATGAAAATGCTCTATTTGACCATGTTAAATATTGATAGGTAATTTGTTTTCAACCTATTTTTATGTCATTTAGGATGCCTTAAATTTGTGGTAATTCACATGTTCGTTTGGCCATTGCTAAAGTATACCATCAATTGATTTGATCTCTTCATATGAAGGTGTGATAGCCAATAGCGAATTTCTTGTCATGGAATGGTCTATGTAGGCTTCTAACCTAAGTACTCGATTCTTCTAACTATGGTTACTTTTTATGGGGTTTCTTTGATAAACTGTAGAGTTTTAAATGCAACATGTAAATGAAATTTTTAGGGTTCATGCATGAATTGACTTAGAACACTTACAACATCATCTATATTTAGCCTTGTGTGGGAAAGTTTAATAAAATGCCCAATTAGTAGTCATTGATACCTTCTTTTGTTAACTTCTGGCTTCACACTTGCTTCCTTAACCTTATGATAATGATTCTTTGGAAATTTAGAGGTTTTGCATCTCATCAAATCTATTTCGTTAAGCAGATCTATCTTCTAAGTGGGCCACATCAATCGGATAGTTTATTTTTTAATATTTTCAGAATCATCTCTTGTTACAATTATTTCATCCTCAAAATAAGATTGATTTTACTCGAATGTTTTTATGAAAAGAGTGTGGTCTCTTAGGCTTTTGCTTTGAAGCTCATCTGTTATATGGTTTTGGTTAGAGGTGTTAAATCGGGTTCACAATATATTGTATTTGGCAATGTATCAACACTTGCCTCCAATTATTCTTATTATGATTTTTTTTGGTGTAATTCTTCCACTTCTTAATGTCGACTCCACTTTTGGGTAGAATTTTTGACATCTGCCACTAAAGTCAAATTAGGTTATGTAATCAAATTTAGGCTTAGTTTGGCACGTTTGGTCAAATCCTAATCAGTTAGGCTAGGTTAATTAAAAATACAAAACCCAGGTTTGTTTAAAATAACTTAAAACATTCTTAAATGCAAATAGACATTATGCATTCATTTGACCAACCATTTAAAGGTTGGTCGAAGTTAATTAATTAAAAAGGCCAAACATAGGTTTATGTTCATACAAAAGCTAGACCAACTTAATTAAATCCTATGCATATAGGTAAGGACAAATAAGGAATTCCACAGTGGCCATTTTAACCATGGCACGCAGACCAAGCAACATCTTATCGTTGCCTATCGTTGCCTTAGCTAAAACGTGAGAACTATAAGGGAACACAGTGAGATTTCTAAGGAGAGCTCTCATTCCCTGTTCTACACTTCTTTGTCCACAACCTACTGAAGTCTTGAGAGAGACAAAATGGACAACAAGTAGGCTTTGCTTGAAGCCCTCTTTCTTCTCAACTCATCACAAGTATTCCATCTCTTACCCACTTGGATTCCTTAGAAGCTTTAGGAACAGCTATAAGAAGCTAGTCTAATTAGATCCTACGAATCACCCTCCAGTTTTCTTGGCTGTCCTCAGCAGCGCTACCTCCGGCATTGGTGAGCATCCCGTGCTGTTGCAAAAAACCTCCGGCATTGGTGAGCATCCCGTGCTGTTGCAAAAAACCTTGCTGACTGACACCAACTAGCACCACTGACCATGTACGTTGGAACGATAGGCAAAAGCCACAACCCCTCAAAATGAGCCCTAACAATGGGAAGTAGAACATTTGCTGTTGGTTCTTAAAGTTAAGATCTGATGGCCTGGATTTTTTGTGGCATAGTTTTCTTTCAACACTGTACGAAGATCATGTGCAATAACATCAATGTCAAAATTTTAAATAACGAATAGGAGCTGCCACTTTTGTGGGTCCCAGTCCATTCAACACACTGACTGGATAATTTATTTAGAGGATTTTTATTAATAAGAAATTTCAAAGTTCACCAAAAACTATAGAAAAATCAGAAGAATCTAAAATAGATTTTCCAAAATTATCCTTTTTTTTAAATAAAATTCAAAATAGCTATCACTTATATCATTTGCATTTTAAAAAAAGAAATTTATTATTATGAATAATAATTACTTCAAAATTGATTATGTGATTTAAATGATCATAATTGACCTTTTACACACTATAAGATCTTCCATTACCCTTCCATATACATACACACAGGCTACATTTGCACATTTATTATGATGCATTGATTGCGATGTAGATTTGGGGAAATTATTGCATACGGACAACGTATGCAGCGCTGCGTACGTTGTCCGCAAATAACCTTCTAATAACTCATAATAACCCTGTGAATAACATCAAAATGGAACCGTGGAGGTTATTGGATAGTTATTAGGAAGTTATTTTAGCGTTATTTGAGTAATGCCCCCAATAACCTCACAAAACCCCGAATAACAGACAAAAAATATAAAAGTGAAACTGCGGAGGTGTCGGCCGCTGAAATGCGCTTAAGATTTAATTTAATGTAAACATGTATGTGTATGATTTGAAAGTAAAACTTTAAATTTTAAAAAATATGAGAATGAACAAATCTCATTTATTTAGCAGTTTGAATGAACGAGCGTAATATCGCAAGTAACGCATCTATTCTGAAGAATAGACACTCTACTTGACTATATCGCTCGATCAAATAAACCATAAAATTCATGACATTCATTACGTTCGCGAACCTTTATGTGGACCAGATAAATTCCCTATTTAATACAAAAGAATTAAATAGGGTTTATATTACTCAGGTTCATAAAGCTCACCTATAAATGAGCCTCATAGTCAATTACTCCTCAAATGACTGAAATCACCTTAGAGAACTCTCGATTTAAATCAGGATTTCTATCTTCATGAATTCAAAAGGTGTAGGGTATTCAACGAAGTATGGTAGTAGGAAATCCAATAGGT
This sequence comes from Papilionanthe hookeriana x Papilionanthe teres, assembly GCA_022702705.1. Classification (NCBI taxonomy): domain Eukaryota; kingdom Viridiplantae; phylum Streptophyta; class Magnoliopsida; order Asparagales; family Orchidaceae; genus Papilionanthe; species Papilionanthe hookeriana x Papilionanthe teres. Next base: position 59,658,415 of record CM040423.1, on the reverse strand, counting down.
GAAAAGACGCAATGTGGAACAGTTATTTCCAGAGTCAAAGGAAAGAGAGATAGACGTCGCGGATCTCGAGGAGAACCTCGATGACTTCCAACTATCACAATGTTGGGCTTCGAATTTTAGAAATGAATTTATTTAAATTTCAATCCTGCTAGATTAATTATAGAATTACGTTTACATAATCGTCCGATTATGCAAATAACTCGAAAGGTAGGAGGATTCTAGCCAGTATCGGACGACGACCTCGGAATCACAAGTGAGTTAGAGCTATATTGACATACAAGGTATCGCGAAAGGCTTAAAAGAACAGTGTGAGGATTTATGTCGCATTGTAGCGGACTTCCTAAGTCCTATGACTATTATTTAAACCAGGGATGATTTCTTGATGTAGACACAAGTTTCTTTGTCGAAGATGGTCGTGCTGCCCTCGAAGTCGTGCTCCGTGCTCCACGTCGTAGCAAGATTGCAATTGCAGGTTTAAGTTATTAATAGTAGATATGCGGGTTGTTAAAGTTGGGGAATTATTTCTTTTTATTATGTCTTTCTTAATTATTACTTTATTGCAAATGTGAGTGTGTGTTACGATGATGAGAGCGAGTAGTAAAGAAACGATAAAACGAGTATATGCTTATCTGCTAGCGATAGAATATGCTTACGCTAAGCAGGAGTGCAGGCTACGGGAAAGTAAAACATACTACACTAGCAGAAATATGTGCTGTAACAAGTAAAACATAATATACTAACAGGAGCAGGTACGGAGAAAAGTAAAGCATGCTACGCTAACAGATATGTATGCTAAAATGTAAAGCATGTAATGCAATAAATAAAAGAAATGACGATCTTCTGAAGTGTACGTAGCGGCGATTGACATCGATGTATTGTTACTCTGTTTATTATTATCACTTTTATCTCCGCAACGAAAGGCGTCGACTAAAACAAAGCAAGAGTGAACGTAGTAAGGAAAACCTGGCTAAGTAAGGGGGTACTACCGTACGTACAGGAAAAGCAAGGTGCAAAATCCGGCCGTAAATTCGAAAGAAAGAAAAAAAGGCGAAAAGAAGAAAAAGAAACCCGAAAGAAAGGCAAATGGAAGCAAAGAAAATCGAGAAAGAAGACAAAGAAATCCCGTAGAAAAACCTCGAAGAAAAACACGAATAAACACGGGAAAGTCGTAGCGAAAACCAGAAAAACACCAAAAGAAGAAACTCACAGATGTCCTGCTAAACTCACGGCGAACCGTAAGAAAGCCATGGGGCATCTGAAAAGGACCGTAAGCATGGTGACGGGGAGGACTCAGAGCTAGACTGTGTGCTTCCCAATCTTGGACAAGAGCTACTGAACCGATACCCTACAGGAGACAGTCCTAACCTCGACTCGAGTAATTAACCGTAGACCTTTGCTAATTTTCATTCATTTTAGTTTGCATGCGTATAAAAGTTAGAGGTGAAAAGTAACTTTGTTGTAGGTGGAAATTTTGTTGCAAAAGTATTTTATTATTATTATTATTTTAAAGTAGATACGATCACGCAGCTAATCACTCTAATCAAACTGGATTACTAACAACTTAAGAGTATTAGTGGTAATGATCTTGCAAAAATTAGCGAATAAGTATCGTCGGTCCCGATCGCGACTCCGTGGAGATTTTACGTATTAGCGAAGGGGATACTATTCTAAACCCTCTTTTTAAGCACACAAGCATTTTCGTCGCCGTCCTAACTCCAACCACCCTACTTACAGCACGCTTGATGGCCCCACATATAACCTAAAGGGGCTATATGTGAACACCTACACGTCCCCCGTAGGTGCGGACGTCGAACCAGAAACGAGGAGAAAATCGAGGACGAGAGAACAAGGAAAGGAAAGAGGGAAAGCAGTCCACCTAACACAATCCCCGTAAAAGAGGTGAACTGATTTCCAACACTAGTCAAAACAAGTCAATCACCCTGGACTCCCGACCGTCCTTACACGACCTACAAAAGACCTAAAGAAACGTCGGCACTCTCGGAGAGGGTGAGGATTAGGCTCCTAGGGAAAACACCCCTTCTCCCAAGTAACAGCTGCAAAGAATAAAAAAGGAAGTGAAATCATCGACAAAGCCCCTAGACTCTAGACCACTGCTCGGGGTTCCTCCAAACCCCAAATACTTGCTAGAAAAGGCTAGACTCAACTAGAGAAAACAACTTTAGTAAAGCCAACACAAAATTCGATACAATCGCTAAAGCTGCGGTCTCGAAGTCACCGCGAATATGAGTTCAACTCATAGTGTGATTCAAGGCACTCGACTATTAAAATACAAATCCAACAATAATTAAAGCACAGACCCAACATAAAGGGAACCCGAACCATATAGAGGCTAGAACCGAACCAACATCAAGCTACAGCCGGCCCAACACAAAGCCCAAGCAAGAGACAATACAAGAATGGAACCGAGCCCACACAAAGCCAAACACAATCCATCATATGGCTGAAAACCAGTCCAGCTCCAAGCTAGAACAGCCTCAACACAGAACCAAATCCAGCTTGTCACAAGCAAGGCTCAAAATAAATATTTCAAAGCTCTTAAACGGGGGACAGCCATAATACAAAATAAAATATGCTCTCAGGTAGAGGTTAAGACAAGCAAAACCGAGGCCTCACAAGGCCCAAAAAAATCAAACCCAATATAAGAAGAAATCCAGGTCACCAAGACAGATTCTCGAATAGGAATTAAATCGAGCCACCCGAGCTCCTAAACGAAGCCAAAACAAATCTCTTAAAGCATTGAAACAGGGGCAGCAACTTTACATCGAAATAGGCTCGGGTAGAAGCTGGGATAAGCTAACCGAGTCTCCAAATGCCACAGGCTAGCTGCTAGGCGGCAGAAAACAGAAACCAAAACAGGCCCCCAACCCAAATGCAAAGGGGACGGCTGCTGGAGCAGCAAGAGCACAAAACCGAGCCCTCTAGTCCCACGGGCTAGCTGCTAGGCAGCAGAAAACAAAAACAAAAACAGGCCCCCAACTCAAGTGCCAAGGGGATATCCATAAGATCAAAAAACAAGTTCTCGGGTAGAGGCTAAGACAAACAAAACTGAGGTTTCACAAAGCCTCAAAATCCTACTCGATGCAAGAATGAATCCAGGCTACTGAATTGAGCATGAGGCTAAAATAAACACCTCCATATATTCGACATAGCAATGCATAGAGCCATTATGTACTTAACGTGAGAACAAATGTGAGACTTTTCAAATTAAATTAAGACTTCTTCCTAGCATGCCATTTTTGATAAAGAAGAGCTACAAGGAGCAAAAGCCGAGCCCCACATATGTATATAAAATAATCAAGTGGCTCCTCTATAATTCATAACAACAAGAGTGATTGAAGAGCCCCATTCAAAACATTTGTTAGAGGAGCAAGTAGTTTATCATGAGAACCAAAAACTACCACATGCTTGCAAGATTCAAGTGAACCCTTTCAACATCTCATACTAGATAAGACCAAGTGTAAAACCCCATTTCATCATTTCAAGCAAATAGAGAAAAGAAAGGAGCCAATGACATGCCATAGCTCCACCCCTTTAAGCAAGCAACCATACATAGGCCTTAGAACATACTCATTTTTCCATTCTTAACATGCTTCAAGTAATAAACGTGCTCAAAATAAAACTATGATAGCAAGCTAACAATCCCTCCTCAAAGCATATGAATGCCCAACCGAGAGACTAAACAGGGATAAATACACCAAAACCGCAAGCCACAAGGCACAACCGGCCAAATCGAGAGAAAATAGAGGAGGGGAGTAAGGAAGGTTACCGGTTAAGTTGAACAGCAAAAAGAGAAAGAGGTCGGGAAAGCCAACCAGCAAGCCGAACCCACTGCCGAGCAACTCAAGCCTCGGACAAACCAACAGAGAAAAGTATGCAACACCTCTTCCTCCTTCTTGGATAGGGCCAAGCTTTCTTCAAGCCCAGAACACACACTCACACAAGAAGAGAAAGGCAAGAGAGGAAATGGCAGCACCTCCCCTCAAAGAGAAAATCAACCAACCCTAACCCTCTTCTTAAGAGAGGCTTATATAGCCAGCTCAAAGAAGAAGAGGCCACGCATACTTACCTGGAGAAGTCGGCTCGAGTGGAAGGAGGCGGGAGAAGTGGCGACAAAAGTCGCAGCAAGAGTGGCGACAGGAGGCGGGAGTGGCGACAGGAGGCGGGAGTGGCGGCAGAGAGTGCCGAAAGCACCTGCTGCGAGCAGAGCCAGGGGAAGTGGCGAGGGACAGTGGGGACCTGGATCGAAGTCGCGCAAGAGGAGCAAATGGGGGAGAGGCTAGGTCGGGTAGGGCGAAGCCAGGCTCGCGAACGGGAGGAAGAGGCGAGCTCCCGTGCGTGAGGCGCGAGTTAGATTTAGGTTTGAAGGATTTTAAAATAAAAGAAAATCTTATTTTATTAATTTATCTTATTAAATTCCGTCAAATTTCGTGCCGTTTTCTCGCGCTTGGAAACATAGCAAATTATATGTCTCTCCCTAGCAAATTCGATGTCCCGGACGCATTGGCGCAGTCCGTTTCGCGATCCGAGGTCCTTTGGATAACCTCGTCATCGGCCGGACTGAAAGTACGTCAAATTTGGTCCCGTTTGAACTTCGAGCTTGCTGTTGATCGTCTCGACATTCTGACTGTTGATTCTGGTTCGTTGCGGAGAACTTGAAGACGTTGAGACCGTAAAACGGAGAATTTGTGCGCAGCGGTGCAAGAAACGTGCACAAGGCTGTCCTAAGGTCCGGTGGTCCTATGAGAACTCAATTTGGATTCCTAACGTCAATTTCAACCTGCTATGAACTAGAGGTACAAAATTTCGTCCTGGATTCCAAAAGAGTAAAGAGGTGGCTCCGAACTTTCTAAAACGAGGTGGGTCCACTGCTAGGAATCTAAGATCGTCAGGGAAGCTCCTAAGGCCAGAGCCCTAAATCCTAGGAGGAAAACTAAACCACGATAAAAGTGAGGTCAACAGGAGGTTATTGGGGCTTTGTTAGGGGGTTATTGGGAGATTTTTGGAATTAATGCCACAATGACCTCTTAATAACCTCTCAATAATCTCAAAATACACAACAGCGGAGGTTATTCGCTGGTTATTGGAGCGGACAACGTACTCATCTCTGTGTACGTTGTCCTTATGCAATAATTTCCTGTAAATTTGAGGGCTATGTTTTGATATGATTAGAGTTGTATTTTCTGCTATTATTACCATTTTTTTGGGTGACCCTAGAGCAGCAGGTCCTAAAAAATGATTTTAAATTTTACATTTTGGTTCTAGCTATCTATTATTGCTTTATAATATTTTATTATTTTATATGGATTACTTTGATACTTTGCAATTTATATGTGATGACATTAGAATATAAAGACTGCACATGATGCACTTATATGTTTGAATTATTAAAAATAAAAATAATACTGAGCCTATGTTTTGGGAGAATTAATGATTGGACACTTGATTTATTATGCTGGATATATATAGGTGATACCAGCATCTATAGCCTTGCTGATGTACATAATATCATGATTTTATGAATTTGCATGTAGACCAGGATTCGGTTTATGATAAAAAACTTAGATATATACACACCACATATGCACGTGCCTCTTCTTCAGCTAGGCTAGTCTATGGTATGTATGCCTCTCTTCTATATGGGTTTGATTAACCTCTTACACATGTAACAAGGTGGGTCAGTGGTATTTCTAACTAGGCAGGCTGTATTCACAATATTTTGGGCCTTATGGTCATTGGTGTGGCCATGTTATAAGTTCCAACTCTCGGGATTTTTTTATGGTTTAGACTTCTCTCAATTCTAAGTACGTTAAGCCTTCCCTGGACTTCTCTCTTTTTTGGCTGTGAAGCATAAGTCTCGTCTATCAGTCTAAGAGTAGGCCCCCATACATCTTTATGTATACATGGTCTCTTTGGACAATATAATTCATAGTTACTGATAAAGATCCTTTTGTTAAAAAAGTATAATCAGCTTTCCTAGCTGAGTATACTAAGAGCTATGACTTCCGAAACCATGGACAGCCATGAGATCTTTATTGGGGCCATATCATCCCTTAGGTTAGTTGGCCCTTTCGTTAGGATAGACAGCCCATCTCTTATATTAGAGTTTGTCCTTCAGGTTAGTCTTCCTCCTTAGGATAGATGTTTTCTTAGATTTTGATCTTTTCTTCTAGGCTAGTCAATTTATCCCTCAAGTTAACTTTTTCTTTCTTAGGTTAAGCTTTTCGATATGATATTCCCCTTTCTTTAGATTATCATAAGTAGGGTTATCCCTCATTGTTCTACTCAATTTTCTAGTTTATATAGTTTATAGAGCCTCCATTACTTGATAAATTTCTTGAGCTATAATTCTGGGCTTTTCTCATGATTCAAACATTGTCCGATATTTCGGAATATAATTTTGAGGCTTTCTTCCTTGACTTTCATCTGCTTGAGTGCTTTTATGCCAATATTATCTTTTAAAATTTAAAACAAATTGCTTCTCATAGGTAGAAGGATGTCTTTGAATTTAAGACTTTGGATAATTTTATATTACAATCTTATCATTATTTTTCCCTGATTGTAAGAGCTTACTCATGCTCCTTCACTGCCTGATAAACTCATGTCCTTCACCACAGGAGCCCTAGCATGCCTTATAATTTTTTTCATTGTCACTTATATTATGGATTTCCTGCCATGCTTTGATACTCAAGAGATTTTGACTTACATTTATTGTGAGTCCTTGCATTCTTCATTGGAAGATATCAATTATCATAAAAACAACACAAATAAGATTTTCTTATTTTCGTTGTAATCATCTAATATATCATTAACACTGAGAATACTATTCTTTTTTGAACCTAGAAATTGTAACTTAATTAAAATGGAAACTCTTATCAGGATCCAATTATCTATCTTACATATCTCTAATATCCTGAGTTCATAGAATAGATTTGTCCCATACAAGTTCTCTATTGGAAATTATTGATATCATTATGATTCATTAGTTTACCAATTTTAAATCCCTCTCATATAATATTTTTAAAATTAATTTTGACATGAAAACCCTTACGATTGATTTTTTTAGGTTCTCATTTCATTAATCATGGCTCTTTCATTCTTTATTATCAAGTGCTTATTGGATATTTCTTGGAACCTTGATATTATCTATCCATGTGGGGAAATGTTCATTGGATCAACAAAGGTTGGCAAAGGAAATAAAATTGTCTATTGCATGGTGAATGCATTTTCATATACCCTTTTTAAGAGCAACATGTTGATGTGCATATGCTACGTTGGTGTCTAGCCTAAGGACAATTTAGTCTTTTATGATTATTATTAGGTATAAATAGACTTTTTATGTTTAAGGTTAGGTTTAGGCATGAGGTTGTTGTGGGAGTCTTATGTATACGGTTTGGGATAGATTTCCTATTTCTTGAATTGTAGGAATTTGCCTATCCCTCGAATTGTAGGTTTTTATCTTTGTATTTGTATCGAGTTGTTTGGATTATTAAAGAAGGGAAAGCTCTAGCCTGGTTCCAATGAAGGGATGCTAGATACCGATCCTTACGTGGGAGAAATTTAAGGATTGTTTGTTGAAATGTTTCTGAGTCATTTGGAAAGAAAACCTATTCTTTGCCTTAAATCAGGAGGGGATTTTCATAGAATATATGGAGAGATTCAAGCTATTATCGAGACTACTGTGGGGGATTGTTGAAGCGGAATTGAAGAGCAATTTCATGAAGGGCCTAAAACCCGACATACGGGCATCACTTCGACTATTGAGACTTTGGGGATTGAGGGAAATGATAGAGCTAGCCCAGATGATGAAGGGCAAGAACCAAATGGAGAAGGCCAGCAAGAGCAACATAGATGTAGTGTCATACCGAACTGCTACAACTACGATGATACCAAAAACTCAAACAGTGAAAGTTCGGAGGGAGGCTGCACGAAACATGAATAATGGGCTACAGCCGGGAGTGACAATCAAGTTTCTTATAGAGACAGAGATTCGAGAGAAGCAAGGCAAGAGATGTGATGAAAATTTTACCCTAGGACACATTTTCAAGGATAAAAATTATAAATTCTCATAGTGTATGGCGAGGAAGTAGATGATGAAGAAATAGAGACGACTCTGGTGGAGGAGGAACACTCACTTTTTTTCACCTTAAGCATAAGGTGTCTTTTTTAGGAGGGGGAGCATTGTTACGCTTGTGCCTAGACTAAGAGTAATTTGGTATTTCCTACGCTTAAGTTTGATTTATTCTATTATTATTGTTATTGCTGTTGTTGCTGAGTATAATTAGGCTTATTATGTGTAGAGTTGGGTTTACTCAGGAGATTGTTGTTGTGAGTCTTAGGTTTAGGGTTTGGGAGAGATTTCTTAGCTCTCGATTTGTAGGAATTAGGAGAAATCACCTACCTCTCGAATTTTAGGTTTTTATCTTTGTATTCGTATTGAGTTGTTTGGATTATTAAAGAAAAACATTTACTTTGCCCTAATTTTTCTGGAAATTTGTGCTGATTTCTACGTCAGATCATATCAATATCATGGTAGTTTTGAGTTTTGGGGTTGTTGATGCGGGCATCCTCACCCTTGACGCGAACACGTGTCCATGGGACACCCTGGACCGAATAGGTTCAGGATCCGTGAGGGATGACCTGTCGTTTGGGTTCTTCGGGTGTGCCGCCCAATAGTGTGAGACTACTCCTAGTTATTCTAAGTCAACTTAATTTCTTTCGTTAGTTCTAGGGTTAGAGTTTTTAATGTGTTTATTCTGGGACAGTCTTTTGCGTCTCTATTTTCCCGTCTAGAACTTTATTCAAGAGTTCGAGTGCTACTTAGGCTATATCTTGCTTCAGAGGTGGTGATTATTCTTTCCTCTTCCCTTCCCATCCTTTATGCATCTCTCCAAGCCGTCCCTTCTTCATCGCCGCTAGAAGATCGCTTCCTGTGGTTCCAACTGCCCCTTCCTTGCCATTGCCACCGAGAACTTCACTTTATGTTGTTTTCTGACTATTTCGGTCTCCCCTTCCTCACTGAGTCCAAGACAACAGGTAATTGCTGTTTTCCCTGCTATTCTTCCCCCGCCTACCTATTGCCGCCCAGGACAACTAGGAATTGTTGTTTCCTTGTTGTATCCGCCACTAACTCCACTTCCTTATCTTGCCACCACCCTTCCAAACTCCAATATCCACCATCAACCCTTCGATTCATTGTAGTTGCATGTTGTGTGTCGTATTTGTTGCAATTTTATATTTCCATTTGTTTGGTTTTAATTTCCCATTTAAATTCAGCAATAATATTGCTTTTCCATTGTTGTTAGTTAAATTCTGATATCATTTGGTATCAGATCTAACCTAATTCTAATCTTATCCTAATGTTACTGTAATCAACCCCTAAAAAACATTTCCCCCACTCTAAACCACCCTCATACACCCCCTTCACCCCCTTCAAACATGAGCCCTAATTATATCACCAAGGAGACAAATATCGGATGCTATTTCGGATCTTACCATGAAAGAGCTGTAGTGGGAATTCTGCCAACTTCAACATAGACTTGCTGAAATTGTGAAATGGACACTAAGAGAGGTCACCGTCGATCGTGATAGCAAGATTCGAGGAGAAGGAGAAAAATCTGAATCCCTTCCGTATGGATTATTCCAATGAAGAGGAAGGTAGGCCACGACGCTTTTGAATTCAATATCAGAGGATTGAAGGTAGACCTATCGGATTTCGAGAGGAGAATAAACACGAATGACTTTATTGATTAGTTGCAGACTATCAAGAGGATTTTTTAATACAAGGAGGTGCTAGCTGACCGGAGAGTCAAGTATGCTGCTATCAAGTTAAAGTAGAGCGTCTCTTTGTAGTGGGAGAATCTCAGGAGAGAGAGAGAGAGAGAGAGAGAGAGAGAGAGAGAGAGAGAGAGAGAGATTGGAACAATATCACTACTTGGGAGACGATGAGAAGGAGATGCAGAGATAGTACCTACCCTCATACTATCGCTAAGACATGTTCTTGAAGCTTGAACACCTCAACGGAGGGAATTGTTGTTGGAGTTCAGGACAGAATTTGAGCAACTTAAGCTGAAATGTAAGCTGATAGATCCAGTGGAACATCTATGGTCAGATACTTGGGAGGTTTGAAGCCCTCCATCGCAATGTGGTCCAACTACAGTTTTATTGGTCATTAGGTGATATTCAAACCTTGGCACTGACGGTGGAGGAGACTATAGAAGCAGAGCATCCACCCGCCTCCATTCAAACAACCAGCCACAACTGAAGGCAATTTCATATTTCTATTTGTTTTGTTGTAATTTCCTATTTGAATCAAATAATAATATTGTTTTTACCTTGTTGGTTAAACTCTGATATCGGTTATAGTCCAAACTTTCATTAATTTTTGTTTTAAGACATATTTAACCTGGCTAAGCATTCGTGGGTTCAGAGTTAGACACTTTTTTCTTTCTGATTATACTTGTTATAATGGTTTACAGTGGTCTGCAGAGGTATTTGTAGGATTGCTTTCAGAGTTGCTAAGACAATTTGAAAAAAATGGTTTTGATTTCTGGGATGATCAAAGTTATTTGGATTGGTTTAGCGGAAATTAAGAGATCCAATTTGTCTTCATACCCAGACTTCCCTTGATGGCAGCCTTGGTTAGAAATTCCATGATTCTTGCAAAAACAATATCTTGATAGAAAGTTTTTTTTTTAATATGAAATGGGTGATACTGCTTATGTATATCAATGATTTTGATGGATACGGTTGTAGCCGACACATCCAAAAGTTCTCAGTGGTAGCAATGGGTCTTGTATGTTGCTAAAAGTTTTGTGAGGGCTTCGATTTTTGTTTTATTTTGCAATATTCTTCTATGAAGATGTTTTATTAAAAAGGCGTTGGCTAGTACAACATTCCCCTTATAAAATTATGGAACATTCCTTCCAAAAAATAGCAATGTAATGGTCTCTTTATTTCTTTTTTGCGAGCTCATATTATTGTGGGGTCTTGAGGAAGAAGGATTCATGGACCGTCTTTTTTTATTGAAGAAAAGTGGTTGTTGTTTGATTGAAATGCTCATACTCGTTAGCATACCTAATGTGTTTAATATTACCATCGAATTGGATAATAATCATTCCATGGAAAATGTGGAGGATTATTCTCACATCAAATTTATTTCTCGTTAAAAATAAATAAGTACTATGTTAGTTATTGTCTATGAAAAAAATAAACCATCAATCCCCATTAACATTATCAATATAGAATGGACTTGATAATTAATATGAATTATGGAGATTGGCATAGAGGATGTGTGGCTTAGAGGATACATTAATTTGGATGCTTTATAGTGTTTGGCTATTTGATATACATCTCACAGGAATTCCTTTTTTTATTTTATTAAATATTGCACAAGGAACATGGATTGCTATATGTATAAAGGATGTATAACTTAAATGAATATGATGGAACCAAATTTGTGCCTTTTTTGTATTCGAAGTTTCAAATAGGTGAGAGAGGAATATCGCTGTTACTTTTTGTCTTGATAGTAAAACATTATTCCTTGAGATAGCCAATCATGCTCCTTGTGGTTTGTTTCTAAAATAGATATCAAGTAAGATTAAACACTATAATGTATTTCATAATATATATTTGAATGTATATATTATATTCATGTATAATTTTGGAATATGGCGTATAAATGATGATGGATGAAAGCATGTATACTTTAATACATCCTTTCCATCATTATTAATTAAAGGTCCATCAATCCTTGCCATGGTACAATAGAGAAGTGGCGGGTCCAAGTGCTTGCCATGTGCTATGTTGCTCTTTAAGTCCATTAGATTTCAGCAGAACTTTTTCTAGTAGCGCTTGATTTGTTTTTTTAAATAATGATTATCCAGTTATGATTAGTGGAAGTATTTTTACTTGATAACAAGATGCACAAAAATTAAGAAGTGAGCTTTTGCAAATTCATAGGTCTTTGAAATTCCCCTAAGAACGCAGCTCCATATAAGTACAAATGACAAGTTCTTAGTTCAAGAATGAAGATCTCAATGAATGAAAGGATATTATTTTGAAGTAAATGACAAATGAAATATTTGAGGAAGAACAATTTTCGGAAAGCATGATGATCATAATCATGAGATATATTATAAGCTGATCCAATTTAGTTATTTGAGGTAGCCTAGGAGAAGAGTCAGTTAACACTTCAGTTCCTGATAAGATAATAGAGATTTATGGATATCTGTGAGAGATCAGAATAATTGCACCTTAACAAATATTTAATGAAATTTTGATGATGAAGAGGATGCCGAATTATTAAGAATAATCGTTTTAGAATCTTTATTTAAAACAGAGATCCTAAAGATTATGATAATTGCTGGGGGGAATTAAAGATATTTATGGGAGAGTGTGATGGGATATTAACTCATAAAATAACATCATTATTGGAGAAATAGTTTTGTTTTTGGAAATTTACATACATACCACACAAGTCTTTTGTATATACGTTTATAACACTTAAAGTTTAATATTTATATTTATAACCCCTTCACTTTTAAAATGATAGTGATGGTAGTAATTTTGATGTGATGTCAAAGATTTTATTGGTATGTAGATAAATATGAATGTTAAGGTGTTAGATATGTAAATATATAGGAATTGTGGGGTATGTATATAAATGCCCCTAAATTAAATTGTTGATTTTGATTCCATGTTTATTATATTTTATAACTATTATCAGCATTTGAGAGTTTTTATTTAACCCTGATTAGGATAGTGTGATGAAACTCCAAGCAACATTAATCGAATTAAGAAAAAAAATGTTAATACTTCAAAAAATCACAATTATATGACAATTTTATGTGATTTGGCGATATTCACTTGTGATCATTGTAGCACGAAGATTAAGAATTTTACTATGATTTAAAAGAGAAGTGCATAAAAAATTTCTTTTGTACCCATAATGTTAAAAATATAGATTTCATTCTCCCCATGTCAATGATTTCCAAGGAACGCAATCACCTATTATAAAAATGAAGGTCGAGTATGGTGAAAAGTTAGTTACTTCTATTCGTTTTATTTTCCTTTTGATTATGAAACCTTCAAAGAAACTTTATCCCCATTTTGTGGTATAAAAGTTTTGTTTGTTTGTTGTTGTTGTTGTATGACTGCATGCCTCTCCTCCATCTTTCCTTTCTATTTGCTTGTACTCCTGAAATATTTCAACACATTAGAGTCATCTCCCTGTATAATATTTAGAGAGTTGATCGCGAGTTATAACTTATCAGACATATGACCGTATGTATCGTTATATATATATATATAAGAATAGAGGATGATAGTAGATGCTTGTATGAGTTATGTAAAGTTAAAATTTATCTTCACGTGGGAAAAATCTCATCAAGTAAATAAAATATATATTAGCATAAAACTTAAAACGGCTTGACCATTGAAGTGTAGATTTAAGAATTTGGATTGAAAATATGAAAAAAGTATGATTTTATTTAACATAAATTTGGCCCTATTTAATTTGCGTTCCCTGATAAATGGCACTGATGTTGATTTCATGGTTAGGATTGAATGGTTCATGTATTTTGTGTCTGTCACAAGTAATGTAAGTATCTATTATGATAAAATAAGGTTTATGATTGTCACATTTGCTATCCATAGTTGAGAGTTTTTTCTTCTTCTTTTTTTCCCTCAGAAAAGGTAGAGGCCAAAGGTACTTTGTGCTATCCAAGCCCTGCCGCTTCACAATGGGAAGCTACACAATCAATCACTTTGTCGCAGGTAAGTGTACAATTGAGTATATTTTTGATGTATGATACCTAATGCTTAAGGGTACATTTGAGAAGGCTTGACTAATGTGAAAAACTCTGATGTAAGAAGTATCTTATAAGTGTAAGTACATATTAAAGTATTTTCTGAATCACATGAAAATGTGAAGACTATATTACTATAAAATGCAAGTAATTAGACATTTCTTTTGGTTAATAATGAATTTTTTATTAGAAATAATGTTTTTTTTTTAAAGTGTGACTCTGTAAATGATAGCCATGTATTCTCCTGAAAACTTTGAAATCTTAACACGTCTCAACTACTTGCCCATACATAATTATGGATGACATTGATAAGTCATACAAATAGACGTGGACACGCAAAGTATGAACGTAGGTGAGTTACTATAATATTGAATACAATGTGAGAGCGCCAACACAATAAATTTGGAGGGTTTTTTAATGATTATATATATATATATATAATTTATAATGAAGAAAAATAAGGGTATTGTTATGGACTCATAAGTCACAACATCAATGTCACCGCAAAATCATGGTAACATTCTTTTCTTTCCTCCAACCTATTGAAAATTGGGATATTTACATAAATACTCCAATTTTTAACACCAAAATTTTAATATTTAATTTTAAAATATCTTAAATTGCAAGGAGATGCTTGCCAAACCAAAAAGATGAAGATTTTTTTATTTTGATTACCATAACATATAGGCTTCTAAAAATAATTGTGCAATACACTTTAAGGAGAATAATTATTTTCTATGATGTTCAATATATATGCATCCAAGGTTCATACCTAAGAAAGGTGTTGGAAGAATAAATTATTATATGTTGCATATAGAGTGTACATTATTTTTCACTAACACCTATACTTAAAAGATTTTATATATTTAGAAAAATTGAAAAAGAAATGTCAAATTTAAAATTGCATCTGCAATGAAAATTTAATGGCTCATCTAATGATAATAAGACTTGTAAAGTATTTTGAAAATATGTAGCATTCATTTTCAATAGAATAACATTGTGCAAGTCATAGTATGTTGTGATGGATTCAATCTATTATTATATATTAGGAGTTCATATTATGTATGTCGAGACATTTTCTACTATCTTGAATATGTATGAAACTACCAGTAACTCTTTTTGTATGACAATAAGGTTCTTAAAGTCTCTTAAGAGAATTAGATGTAGCCTTAAGGCTTTTGATTGACAAGTTAAAATTTATTTGGGCGGAGGGTTTTATTACCTTCGTGCATCAAATAAACATATATCTTTTAATGAGAGTATTTCTTAGGTTGCTAATTAATGAATTTCCAATGAATGCAAATATGTCCATATTTTATTATGTAGTAGAACTCAATTTAGCATTTCTCATCTAATAACTATTTTTAATTTTACTATCATAACATGCTCTTAGCTATAAATCATTAATTTCAATTTCATTAAAAATGTTCAAAAAAAAAAAGTTATTTATAATTATTTTCTAGTTTCACTTTAATTAGTGAATGTTTAACATTCAACTTATTTTTTATTAAAAGCATGTAAAACAAAGTTTCCTGATTTAAAGAAGACCATAATTGGCTTAGGAAAAATATTTTTTGGTAATTTTTATATTGAAAAATAAATGTTATATTGCATTGTCTTGATGTAATGCACATTGAGGATAACATGTTTGAAAATACATTTCAATATTATAATGGATTTTTCTAACTTATTGAAACTTAAAATTGAGTTAGTTTGATTTCTAGTGAGCATTAATTAAGTGTGACAAATTTAATAATACTAAAAGTGGTGAATATCACTTATTATAATTGGATTATTGAAGTAAATTAATAGTTAACAGTTGTATCAAATGGATATTTCATAGCATTAAATAAGTTCTATATATTTATTATGTAATATAATCATTTAAGCAAAGGGAGGGTGAGCAAACAGTGTATGATAGTATCAAGAAGTATATTTTAAACATCTCTTATTGATATTGAGGAAAAGAAAGATTATAGAGAAATTTATTAGAAGTAGACGGAGATAATCTTATTCATGCCTTAATGATGAAAAAGGCTTAGTGGAATTTATTAATCATGCATGGATGAGAGTTACATGATACTTAAAGAAAGCTAGAGTTTATGGATACACACCTAATGACACTCCCTCTGAGTTTAACAGAACTATTCATAACATACACATAGATGACTCTTAGGATTTTATCTTAATCATGACTATCATAACATTAAATGAGGCTTGGGACTATGCCCAAAAAGCGCCCTTTATAACTTCTTTGATTGTTTACTGTCATAAATTATACAATAAATTTGTGATAGCTCATGTGGGAATGCCAAAGATGGTGTAAAGAACATGATAAATAAAAATATCTTTGATTTAAATATTTATGCACTATATTTTTATTTGTACAATATTAAATTTATTCTAGACACTAAAAGTTCTAACATAGACAATTTTATATTTTGTTAATACATATTTAATTTGTTCACTTGTATATTTCTAATAGTTATGAAATTATGCATTCATTGTGCATTAATTTATGAGTATTTGTTGTTGTTGTAATTGGCAAGGTTTGGATATACATATTTTAAGTTTATATGAGAAAAATATGAAAATACAATCATCATAATATCTATTTTATGATTGTTTATGATGAATTTATAATGAAATCAAAATATTCATGCATATTTGTAATCTATTTATGATGGTTTTGTGAAAATGTTAACTATCTCTACAACAATCACTGCTGACTTGTGATGCATTTGCAAAGATTTATATATTTGCCAATGAATTTGTGATGAAAATAGTATTATAATTGCAAAGAAATTGCAAATTATGATAGGACGAGCGGTTTCTATCGTAATTTGATCATAACATATAGTTCTTAATGAAACTTTAGTTATAAATTTATATTAGATTTTATTAGTCGATTCAATAAGTTTTTATAACATGTTCTTTTTTTGTGGCAGAATAAATATAATGGGATATTCACTGTGAACCATAATTTGTGAGAGAGATTCTATATTTTGTGATAGATAATATACATTGTTAATCTTTTATACTTTTTCTAGCTATATCATTTTTAAAATTAATCACTCATAAATGATAAAACCTCCTTTGTTATAGAAAAATAACATCAACATAAAAATTCTTATATATACAAAATAAAATATTACCTCTCAATGCTATTAGTGTAAAGAGGCCTAAACTTTAAAAGAAAAATGAATCAAATATAAAGAGATTAACAAATGAGAGATTGTTTAAATGAGTCTTTTAGAGAATTAGTTCATAAAAAATTCAATTATAATCCAGTTGAGCACTAAAGGGTGACTACTTAACACAATTTTCAGAGAATTCTAGATATTTCAAACTTTTCCTTATCAAAACTTTAAAGTCATATTCTATCCATGCAGCTTGATGAAAGCGCTCATTCTTATGGGCGAGGATCAAGATTATTGTTATAAAGTTAACTACATAATACAATTATATAGCGATTGTATAGTTTAAACCATTTTTAGTTAACTGCGTAGCATGTAAGATATGCTTGCAATTTACTTTTGAGTCATGAGAACTCCAAGTGAATACCCTCAGTTATGCTGATGAGAACTCCTAATTGTCCAGCAAGCAAAAGAATAACCTCTACTAATGAACAACAAAAGTAAGCGACTTAATTGAGATTTGTCTCTAAACATTAGATTTGATGAGTTCTGAGCTATAGATTCTCAAGCCAATGTATATTATAAGCCGACAAGCAAGGGCATAAATAATATATGCTCCATTGTGATTTGGAGAGTAAATTATTTTTATAATCAAACTTCAAGTTTGCCCTACAACAAAGAAGAATACTATTTCTTTTAATTTTGAATGCCCTTTTGTCATATTCAATACTTGTCAGCATCAAAGCTATAATTGTAATCCATAATGCCTTTGCTTTATGGTTTGAAATGTTAGCTAATCCTATTTAATTGTAATGTCAAATTTCTGTTTTATTCAAATAGCATTAAATTAGGTGCTAACTTAAAATTCCTTCAATTCTATTATCACTTTTGTTGAGTGGTGGAAGCCAACTTATATTAATCCTATTACTATGCTCCGGTCCCCATTATTTTTTAGCCTGCACCGCGACGACAAGATATCGGCCACAAGCGCCGGCGGGTGGGGGTCCGGGACACGTGTCAACGCATTCTTGGCTGGACGCTGTTGCGCCTAACTGTACGCACTCGCTCGAGCAACTCAATTTTTTCTATCTAGAAATTATGACACCCAAGTCCTCACCCACCGGGGCATGATGGGTCCCACGCTGTTCACTGTCTAACTAGCCGTTCGCTTTTAGGTGGGTCCCACTGGCTGCTTGAAATAAAAGTCGAATGGTGTGGGCTTTTTCTTATTTCATAATTATCTCTTTATTTATATTATATTCCCTCATTATTTTAAAAATTGCAAATATTAAATTAATTTAAAATTAGTGCTGTATCATGTGAAGACTTTGTATTATATTAATATCATAGTAACTTAATATATAGTTTGTATTTCTATAGTTGAATAATTTATATAAAATTATATATTTATAATATTCACGAGCTTACGTTAATCGTTGAAACTAAGAGGTTCTCTTTCATGAAACAAACTTAGGGATCTAGTAGTACCTAAGCCTACAGAAAAATAAATAAAAAGAAAATGCCATTAAGAACATAAATTGTGACAATAACATTTTAATTTATAAATATATATCATAAGGTAAAATTAATTATATCAATATATATATATATATATATATATATATATATATATATATATATATATATATATATATATATTTGCCTATCAGTCTTTTTCTTCTCTTTAATAAAAATATTTATTTTGAGGTTTTGTTTGAGAAAATGAAAAAAAATTTATTTGTTGATACAAGATGTACAAATTTTCGATGTTTCAGATCGCAGCTAGCTGACCTCCTTCGATTCGAAAAATGCGGCTTTTAAAATAAATTTGTTGAACGATGACCGTACTTTAAACAAAGCCTTGGTATATCAGTCGATGAAGAGGTGTTTTAAAATTTGGGGGCAGCTCAGATTATTTAGAAAGCAAATTTATATAAAATTTAATAGATAGATTCTACAATATTATATCATATTTACGTTATACTATATCGTATCATATAAGATGATATAAAGAAAATTATAGAATGCCTTGATTAATAGCACAATAGTAAACCGATCGGAAGATAATCAGATGAATCTAGCTTGTTTTTGGCACATTGATCATTATTTTATATAAATTTGTACTATATACTGGAAATATTATCTTCATACAAAAAGAAAAAGCATAATTTATCTATCTTATATTCTAAAGTTATTCAGATTAAATCAGAGTTTATTGGCATATATAGTACAATATCAATAATTATTTCACACATGCTTATATCGGAGCTCTATAAGACTTTCAATCAAAATTTGAATATTTATTGTTCGAAAGATTACCTCGAGATCAAGTCATGTCTCAAGAATCATGCTAAGTTTTGGAAATTCGTTGTTGGTATATCAGTTGCGCTTATATTTTCAGGCGAGATTTTCTTTTATGTCTGAAAATATTGATGCATCATCATATATATATTTAAAAGAAATCGGTATTTGACAGATGCCCAAATACTGATTTCCTTATGCGTTACGGTCCTATGATGGGAGTCTGACGTTATGTGCCTAAATATTTGAGAACCCCACGCCACGGGGGATCGACCCGACTTGAGGGGACTTACAGAGAACTCCACCAACTAATAGTGCATAACATGCGCAGATGCATTAATATTTTTATTGTAGATTATCACAAGCTAATTATTTTTCAGCAAATTTAATTAAAAATATATATTCTTAAAAAACAATTACACTAGTCCACAAAATTGTTCTTAGTTGTGAGTCAGCATAAATAATATTGTATTCTAATTGAATATAATCACAATAACAATTAGTTAAACAAAGTCTTTTTTTTCCCATATTAAATAATAGAAGACAATTTCTTTGGATTTGTTGTAAAGTATCCTCTCTTAATTGAAAACTAATTAAATGCAGCTTAATATTCACTCTTTTTTTCATCACTCATCATAAAAATATATAAATTAATTTATTGATGATCACGATCAGGATATTGTCCACACACATAATGCATGACCACATTTAAAACAATATTTCAGCAACGAAAATAAATCCAAATAAAATAAAATATGCAGAGTTTGATAAGCAAGAAGACATTATAAAAAGTGAAAAAATAAAATAAATAAATCTTTTTACCTTGAAACTGTTTCTTTGTCGAGCTCAGCTTTTAAGTTTGGTTGGAGAAAATGTTACATCAGGCTGCACGTAGAGCTATGTGCAGAGTCCCATCAGAGCCACACATCAACCAACCTAAAAAAAAAAAAAATTGCAGTAGGACCCACTCCCATACATCCTTTGGTTGATGTGTGGCTCAGATTAGGACTCCGCACGTAGCTCTACATGCAGTCCTGATGCAATATTTCGTCGATTGGAAGAACCCTTTCCCCCTTCTTCGCCCGCTTAGTAATATCCTTCAACGAAAACATGAATATGAAAAGAAAAAAAAAAAAAAAAACAGAAATTGTCTTGAAAAGTACAAGGGCTTATTTTGACTGATAAATGCATTAGGATTCATAGTTTATTTTAAAGCTACATAGAAGACCAAGATTATCATTTTCTTTTTATCTCTCTCTCTCCACAAAAAAAAAAAAAAAAAAAAAAAAAACATAAAATATACTATGAGAATAGCTTAAACTGCAAGTTTATGCAGCAGTAGTTACCAGCCCAGTCATTACAACACCAAACTACGGCAAAGATCTATTTCAAAATATGCTACCTCCTGTAGTTATTCTTCTCCATCTAGGATAGACTCCATCACCTCAAAGACTGTGGGTAATAGAAAGGAGGATTCAAGTGAGTTGCTGCAGGAGGTTGAAACACAAAAGGTCTTGCCAAATGAGGGGCTGAAACTGAGCCTCCATGATGGCTGGTTGGATTAGCCAGCCGAATTCCATTATCTTTAGGTAAATGCTGGACATGTGGTGGAAAGTAAGTGTATGGCCTTTGAAACATAGGATGTGAGACTGGAACATGAGATGAAGTATCTCTTGGTGCAAAAACTTCATCCGAGTCATCGAGCATAATCACCTCCTTCCTCGTGCAGGCTCCATGGTTCACATTTCTTTGGTGAAAACTGGGTAGACAGTAGTGTGTCTGCAGACCCAGCATGGATGGAGGCTGATTACGAACTGTGAAAGAGAACGTGTCCTGGTTTGAAACACCGGAATATGAAGCAAAACCCAATGGCGAAGGCAAGGGCTGAGCATTTGAGTTATCTGGGGCTGGAGACTGAACCTTTGGAAGCTGAGCAGGATCTTCATTGTGCACCACCATCAAATCCTTTCCCATTAGTCTAAGGATGGAATTGGAGCTAGATTGTGTTGGTGTTCCACTTGATGGGCTTGTTGAGCCAACATCACTGAAAGCTCTTGTTAAAATTGATTCAGTAGGCGATTCAAGGGATGATGTATGAGCATAGTAAGAGAAGTTGCTTGGCCTGATATGGACGTTAGGAAGTGGTTTCTGTTTTGTGGGTGTCATGTCTCCAGCCATGAAGCTTTGCCAGGAGCAGCAACAAGGATGATAATCTGTAGGATGCTGAAGTTTCTTCACAGTAGAATCCAGCTCAACTTTCTCATTTCTCTCAATGTCGATTGCTTGATTTACTTCGTTCGCTGCCATCGATGGCAGTGGGAAACCTGACTTACCATGTGTGGTCGAAAGCACTGAAGCTTTGGAATGGTGATCATTTGGCGAGATGGTAGAGGCACTTGAAGCAGGAGAAATAGATGGCTCTCTACAACCAACCAATATAGTCTCTTGATTTGGTACTGAAGCATCTAAGACTATTGTAGAGTTCACTCTTGGGATATCAATTCTTAGATCTCCATGACTAGTTAAACAAGCACTAGATGTCGCCTTAGCTTGGGATTCCATACCTCCAATTTCTAGTTTTTCTGGTGCTGCTTTATCTTGTTTGTCAAGATATTCCCGTGCCATTGGCATTTCATTTTCTTCGATCGGCATCGTCAGCTTCATTTTGCGATTCATGTTGAGCTGAAAATCTTGATCTTTACTGATTAATGGATTAGGTATGTTGCAACCAGCATCAGCATCTTCCAATAAAGTATCCTCATCAACATTCTGATCAACTTGAATTTCAGAATTTCTTGTTTGGATATCTTGGCACTGAGTGCCTACTGGATTTAAGAGTTGATTAGTGACCTCTTTATCTTGTCCAGGGAATGCAGGTTTGGCAGATCCATGCTGTCTTGGATCGCCATCAGAGGAAAACTCTCCTATTCTCCGATCATTCCACGCAAGTAATGCTCGATGCTTGCGGAACTTGATGGTGCTAGAGTTTGATTCGCCCAATGTTGAAACTCTTTTGGTTTTCATAGGAACATGATAGGTCTGATCAGCTGATCTCTTCTTGTTTGTTTTAGGAGAAGTAAGAGATTTCTGTTTTCTCGCCACATAAAATTCTTCCTCACTAGTGCTTCTTGGTGCTGACACCGAAGAACCTGATGCTTTTGACAGTTTCAGGAGAACATTAGCTGAAGTAGCTTCTGATGGCCATTTTCGAGGACTTTGCTCCTGATTTTCCTTGTTTTGAACAGGATTTGAACGGAAGTCCACTGTTTTCGCTTCTAATGATTGAGAGAGTTTTCCAAAATGGGTTTTTGAACCAGAAGGGATATCTGATGCTGGTTTCCTCGTCTCCAACATTTGCTTCTGAGTATCTGGTTTGGGATGCTCCAAGATTTTATGGAAGTTTTTCTTGCCTACTTTTTTGGGAAGATCTGAACGTTTTGAGCTCGGCCAGTTTTTTAAGGTCGCCGATCCACAACTAAGACTTTGATCTGCTTCACCTGATAATTGAACCGGCGATCCTTCATCCTCTTGATGAGATTCTTCATGAGGAACCACTTCAGGTTCTGCTTGGACCTGACCATAAAATCATGCAGTTAAGCCACCAGATATATACCAAACTTACTACATTTTAACTAGTGAAGCACAACTACTTTTATTTATTTATTTATTCATTTAAGTAAAGCCACTCCTGCTTTCATAAAAGAAGTACTAATAGGGAATTAAAAGTGTGATAATATCTTTAGTGGAACATATAAATCTAAAAGTGTTGAATAATTACTTGCAACTCAAAATAGGAAACTGCAAGAAAAAACCTTTGATAATTGTCTGAAAAGGTAAATATTGCTAAAAGTTAAAAACTACCAAGCAATAAATAAAATGACAACACATCTAGTATTGTATCACTGAGGCTAGCAACAAAGCGGTTTCATTCTTTACTGTTTGGAATAATAATAATTGCTGCAGCAAACTGTGATTTGTCATGTATTGGGCCACCTATGTTCTGAAGAGTTGAATGTAAAGAAAGTAATACAAGGATTTACTTCGATGTTTCCTCATAACTACAGTTGCATCAGAATTCTCATTCATTATAATTTTAAGAGTTAAGCTTCACCTTCCAAACAAATACAGATAAAGTATGGGATTGGGCTCCACTTTGTTTAGGTGGATAAATCATTAATAAAACTCCCAAGTAAATGTTTATTATGTAATCCTCTTCACAGTATAGTTGGTCTAACTAAGCAAAATGGAGCCCGATTTCATTTATTGTGTAAATTATTTGTATTAAATAAGAAGAATACGTCAAACAATCAGATAAGCTTACTGAAACACTTATAAACAAACGAATTGCCAAAGATTAGTGCAGGCATACCTCATTTTTGAACAGATTGAAGGAGCTTAATTTCTTGTTCCTCATTTTTAACCTCATTTTCTTTGAATATGTGGAGGTAAATTTTTTCTTCTTCTTAATTAGAATGATCTTTCCATCTTGAACACTTCTGACGTTCCTCCTTGGCCTGAAATCTTCTCTCGATAAAGGTTGGGGAGCATCATTGAACTTGGACAAAATCCGAAGCTTAATTCCATTGGAATCAACATACACAGCTCCTTCAGTCTCCTCGTTTCTAGGTTCTAAAGGCGGCAACTTTGGCTTCTTAGGCTCCAAATTAACCTCAGGAGACGATGCCACCACAGATAAATTAGTTGCCCAGGTTGTACCATTCCTCCTATCAAGATCTTCCAGTGTGCATCTGGGAGCAGTAGCATAAATATCCTCCATCAGTCTTTTCTTCCTAGGCTTCAACTTGAGCTTTGGCAGTTTGTCCACAGCCAGAGTAGCGTCAGACTCCATGGAAAGACACTGATCCATGTGAGCGTTTAAAGTTGTGTTTGAGGAGGAAGAAAATGCCTTGCACACAGGGCAAACCTTTGATGCCATGATATCAGATGCGGTAGAAGTAATAGATGTTTCTTCCGATTGGATTGTTTCAGGTATCAGCCTGCAGTTATTTAGCACTGGTTCACCTATGGGAGCTGAGATTATCTCTATATCACAGAGGTTTGTCACAGATGAGCCAATTTCACCAACGTCATTTACCAAGTTATGATCATATTTATCCTGCTCGCACAAACATCCGACTTCAGCTTTATCTGAACACCTTAGAAGATCATTCTGATCTGATGTTGAGCACAAGTGATCAGTTCGGGTTGAACTAGGCTCTCCATCCACTAGCGGTGCAGTTTCTTCGCTAATCTGTGATGAACTGATTGCGAGCTTTTCAGCTTCTGATACTGAGCTTATGAGACAACGAGCTCTTACAGAATTGGGCGGTTCAAAAGGAGGCAGTAAATCTCGGATGCCATGTTTCAGGCAAAGTTGCAATAACTGGCTAGGAAATGGCCAACTTTTGCCGATGCTTTTATTTCTTAACGCAAAAACATGGTCTCTGCCAACCAAAAAATTGGATCTTTAATACTGCTGTTAATAATAGAACCATCAATTATGACAAAAAATAATATCTTTAGCTACTTTTCAAACCCCACCACTCATCAAATTCAACGGAAGGTTACATAAGCAAAAAACTTGGATATGGAAGGTGGGATCTTTTTCAGTTTAGCAGCCTTTCAATAAGACAACTTAGAATCATAATCATATGTAATTTCTTATTATAGGAAATCAATTAACTCTCACAACCATACAAAAAACTCCACAAAGAGTTGACGCTCTCTTATGTAAACAGCAACAGTGACAAAAACAAAAAAGGTTCATGTATAATATGATATAAAATCAAATCGTAAAACCAAAAAAAGTTAAGAGGGGAGAGGTAAGGAGAGCATAAAATTAGAAAAAGAAAACAATTAAAATAAACACAAGCTTCAACATGGATGGATCTCCAAAAGTTTTAGCAGAAGATCAGGTAGCATAAGCACAAAGCAAAAGATCTATCAAACCGAAGTGGAAGTCAACATCAGCTGTGAGGATTCAACCACAGAAAGGGATAAGGCTCTGCCAAAGCATCCATATAACTGATGAACAAAGATGAGAATCTCAGATCCATTTACTGATTTTGGATAAGAATCCATGTAAGAAAAAGTGTTCCCTAGCACTTCTTAACCCATCAGACCACAGAATACTATTAAGACAACCACAGAGAGGAAGTACATGATGAAGGAGATAAAAAAGAGAGCAAGGACATAAACAGTTACCTGATGCAGAAATTGCTAGTCCGTGCCTCACCAAATCTTACGACTGGATCTGCCTCCTGAAGTGGAAGCTGGTCAGAATCCCTCTCATCAGCTCTAAATCCTGAAACCTTAGTAGAAGAACACGAGGGATCTGAAGAGTTTACAGGCGATAACATCTGAAGAAGGCCTCGTCTCCTTGGTGCCTAGCTCTTCCAATATCTGTAGCCCAAGAGCTAAACTGCAACTGGGCTTGTTCTTGTCCTTAGCTTCCAGCATAACAGATGGGTTTTAGCAGCTCACTGAAAACCCCTCAAGATTAATTCAAAGAGATGCCACAAATCCCCGAACTACACCCCTTAACAGATCTGATGGTGCCTGCAGGATGAGCAAGAGAGATTTAGTATAGGCTTCAAAGTTGAAACTCACGAACAGTAGATGGATGCTTCCAGAACATTATTTTATGTACTTCAAACCTATGAATACTTGGAAAATAAGAAAGGAGAAACAGGCCAGGCAGGATGGAGTTCAAAAGTCTTGGATAGAAACTACTGGAACCTATCATTTTATGTGAACAAAGCCATTAAAAATCGGTGGCCCTACTACAAGGAGCCAGCTTTCAAGCAAATAGTGTAGGAGGGGATAAGAACAAGAGATTAAAGAGTTCATATTTCATGACAGGTACCGAACCAAGGCGGAGAAAATGAAACAGAAGAAGTTAAAGGCCTCGAATCAGAAGGAATCCCAAATCTTGATTTCTGGAATTAGGCAAAGAGGAAGTGGGGTTGAGTGGTCTAAGCAATTTATGCATGGGATAATAACATGAAATAAGAGAGAGAAGAAAGTGGGTTAAGAAAAAATCAGACAGCTATCCGGGAGAATAAACCTAGTTTCAGGTTTTCCTTTGATGGCACTTTTTCCAGGCGATTACGGAAAAATAACGGACGATTTGAAGAGATGACAACTAAAAAAGCCATAGCAAAGCAGATCAGACTAAGATCACTAGCAAATCTACAGTTAATCGTCCAGTACAGTCCAAAAGACAGCTCTTTGAGACAAATCAGAATCCAAATTAAAGGAAAAGACTTCTGAGAGAATGAAAAGGGCAAAGAGTAAAAGAACGAGTTTTAGAACAAAGTTCCAAAGCGAAACTCATGCCTGGCTGCCATGGAAGAATCCTTATAAGCACTCATAAAGAAGAACGAGAAGTGGCAATCTATAAGAAAGCGGAAAACAACAAAGACACGAAGAAAAATCAAGAAGAAAACGAAGATACTAAGCAGGACGAGAAAAAGATTGCCCTTTTTCTTCGTAACAGAACTCATCCAACGCATACCCCTTCATGGGCGCCAACTACAACAAAGAGAGCAAGCAAGCTTTGAAGATGGCAGCCGAGCGTTCAAAGCTTCTTCAGTCTCTCAAACGCATCGAGAAGAAAGTACCGAAAAATCAAGAGAGAGAGAGAGAGAGAGAGAGAGAGAGAGAGAGAGAGGAGGTGGAGGAGGAGGAGGAGATGATCTGCTAATTTTTCTTCGCTGAGAAACAACACCACCCACTCACGGATGAACGGCATCAGGTTCTCCACCCAAAAGCAAGGCCAGCACCACAATAACAGCAACAGGAGAAGAGAGAGAAAATAAAGAGAGAGAAGGAGAGAGAAAGTGGGCGAAGGAAATGAAGGGTCTTTGTGGGTATTGTCCTATCCAATAGCTTTCCTTTTCTTCTGTCTTGCGTGGTACAGATATTATGAATTGTAAGGCCATACTGTTATTTTGGTCCCAACTCTTTCACAAAATTATGACAACAACCCTCAGTTCTTCTCGAAACTCCCGAACAACATAAAAATTCAAAGTTCAATACTTATTTTATTTTATTATTTTTTAAATTTTGGTGATTTTCGGGACGGTGTGATCAACGGCAATACATGCAAAAAAACCTTTGTTAAATTTATTACGATTTGTTAATTGAATCATTTGCACCGAATCAAATATCATTGTGAAAAACATAATCATCTATATTAAAATATGTTTAAAATTTTATATATTTGCATGTGTCGCACTCAATTTTTATGAAAATTTAATACACATATCTATCATTATTTGCTCGGAGATTTATGGTGATACATATAAGGTCGGACCCATGTAGGGTTTAATTGCCCCCAAATTCACTTTTACTTGTATGGAAGAGCTATTTAGTTTTTTATCCGTCATGAAATATCCCTTTGTTCTTCGATGTCATATTTTATAAGTTCAGCCGTTCATTAATTTTAAGTGGTCTGTTATTAATTTATAAACATAAACATTATATCGAATTAAGGAATGTTACGGAGTTTTTAATTTCAAAAGAGATAATGTTGAAACTAATTTTTATTAGGCCTGCTCCTCAAGCTTCTTCTCGATGTTTCATTCATATATTCATTTTTTTTTCATTTTTTTAGGATTTGCTTCTTTTAATCCTGTATTTTGATAAATAATTCTTTTTTTTTTCAAAGACATCATGGAGGAGTACAGTATCAGGAATAACCTTTTTTATGATTTTGAATTCCACTAAGATCTCTATAAACTAAATTACCCCAATATACCCTTTCCATTCAAGATTTATGAAATACAACTTATTAACATAAACTTTAAATTAAGTGGAGGCAAATTTTTTTAAAAGACACACAACTAATTGTTGTTAACTGACCAAATAACATAATCTTCTTAAAATTAAATATGTTGTTTAAATAAACAATTGCTAAATTTCAAAGCTCAAACTACAAATGTTTCAGTTTATTTAAATAGTACCATATATCATTTATCTATGTATCCCATTCTTTTTAGGTTTTTATGGTCTCAAATTCACCCCCACTTAATTCAGCAACAATCAAACTCTAAGACTTCATTAACAAAGGGACAAATAGCTTAAAGTGACATAATTATCTCTCTCTCTCTCTCTCTCTCTCTCTCCCCCCCCCCCCAATACTTTTCACATATAATTGCATAAATAAATTATGGGGAAAGATATCACAATTGCATATAAAAACATGTTCACCCCAAGAACTCAACAACATGTGTAGAAACATGAAAAAGCAACAATAACATATAGAAGAATAACAACAAATTAGCTTAAAATACAACAAAGTAGGTCAAATTAGTTACCACAGAGTGAAATAAACTTAGGCATAACAATAAAGTTCCACATCACATCAATACAAGTCACGTTACATAAATAATATAACGTAGCAACAACAATAATACAATGCATAGTAGCAACAGTCAACCAAGTCAAAACAGTCAAGAGCACACAAGAATCAATAATATCAATCACCCCCTTCTTCATGTTCATCATCATATTCTTCTTCCTCCTCCGGGTCTCTTCCTCCATTGGCCAGTGGGCATTCTCGTAAAGTGTTATACGGAGTGTGTGTAGGAAAAAACCACTGGGTCTGGCCCACTTAACCACTGATTTCTCCTATACATTTCTAGTTGTGTAGCCTAAAAATCAGCAATTTGATTGAATTAACTCATATTTTTCCAATCAATATGAGAGACACGGTCCGCCAAATCATCATCCTCAGCTTTAATGATTAATGTATCATCTTCAAGCATATCAAGACACTCAACAATAGAAGCCATGAAAGCAAAAGTATGAGATTTATAAGTAAAAGAGGAATGATGGGAGGAACCATCACCACACTCAAATAGAGCGTGCGACTATAAACCCTATGTTCCATTTGCAAATAGGCTTAAGGGGTTGTTGTTTCTCCCAACTCTCATAAGTAACTCTATCAATCATGCACAGAGTAAAAATCATGGAGGGGTAGCCAAATCCAATAGTGGATCCTCCTTTCAACTTATTTCAAATAGAATGACTAATCACTGAACCCACATTAATACTTTTATTGGACTGAATACGGAGATTCAGAGCCGCCCTCTCCCTGATAGCTTTGCTAAGATTATGGAAGGTAGGAGTTTGGCTGAAATGAAATAATGCAAAGCTTTGGATTTAGCTTATAATGAAGAATAAGTGAATTTGATTTTTCTATCGTCTCTCACCTTCCACACCCCTACCCTTCGTCAAAAAGGTAATTATTTCTTCCAAATCCTCGTCAAGATGAATAACATTATAGAAGAAATTGTTAGGCTTATCAGGTAAATGATACATATCATTGATTTTGATAGAAGAGAAATCAACATGCTTTCTTCTAACAAACACAAAATCAGAAGATTCAGGTAGATTTGTATAAAATCCCCGCACAACTGGAATAACAGAAATTCCAGTATGGTAGAAGAAATTTTCCTAGTCCCCTGGTCTATCATAGATTCTACAGCACCTTCTGAAAATTCTCTCTCCGGATTGAATTTCTTTGATAATAATAAATCATTATATCTTTCTTCAACCTTAACGCTGACAAATTTCTTGTTATTAAATGAAGTTTTAGACTATCCTTCATCTTAAGTGCCATGGAAAATGTGAATGAATCTAACCAAATGACGATGCAAATCACAGATTTTGGAGACCAAAATTCTAATTTCCACGATTTAAGAGTGAAAATCAAGAAGAAATCCTAGAGATCAAGCTAAGATCCACAAATCTTCAAACAAAAAAGAAGAAAAAAGTTAAAGGTAGCATTGCTTACTTAAGGATCACTAGATCCACTCCTTTAACCACAAGAATCAAGTGAGAAATTTAGATTTGAGGACCCTTAGGTCAAGCAAGAGAAAGAAAGAGATGGACTTTGGAAAATAACGGGTGAAATGAGGTGAAAGTAGAAGATTTTCACTTTTATTCAGATTTGAGTGCCTAGGCACAGTACAAATTTCAAATAAAAACACGGTGGTGTCAAAGAGCCGTTATAGCAGTGCCTAGGCATCGCAGTCCTGAGCCACTGGAGTTTTGGAACCCAAGGGGCGGCGCCTAGGCTCTAGGCTCAAAATCAACCCAATTCACCTTATCAAAATCAACACCTCAAAAATCATAACATAGTCAATTAAATCACATTGCAACAACAAAAGTAAATGAAAACAATCACAACACTACTAAAAACAAACAATCACAATGATAAACTTGGGTTACATCCCAAGCTAAGCTTTATTTATTGTCCTCGGCTTGGCAATGCCAGATCCTTCAATTGGGTTGACCCAAATTCAATATCTCCCTAAGTCCAGATCTATCTCCCGCTAACTACAACTTTAGTATTTGTCCATTAACTTTAAAACCCTTCCAATTTTTTGATGATTGATATAAACAACTCTAAAAGGATAAACCTTAACTACAGTAAATGGTCCCACTCACTTGTATTTAAGTTTTCATAGAAATAATTTCAATCGAGTATTATATAATAAAGCCTCACGTCTAAGCTTGAAATCTTTTTTTAAGAATCTTTGATCATGCCATTTCTTAATCTTTTTCTTATAAATTCTAAAAAATTTATAAGCTTCTTCTTTAATTTCATCAAGTTCATTTAACTGTAGTAGAAATTTTTCTGCAGAATGTTTCGTATTATAAATGAACTCCTTAACAACCTAAAATGCCTTATGCTTATGTTCTACATGTGAACGACAGGCTTTCCTAAATATGAGTTTATAAGAAGACATTTTAATATAAGTTTTATAAGTAGTCCTATAGCTCATAAAGCATCGTGCAGTGGACGCCTAGGCGCCATAGTAGTGACACCTATGCACCAATTGGCTGGAGCCTAAGTGTCAAGCTCCCGAGTTTGAGAAGCAAGATCTAGCGCCTAGGTGCCCAATAACCAAAATCCACACCTTAGCTCCATGTCTTCTCTTGCTTTCAACACTTCAATACCCTATTGTTTCTTGCAAAATGAATGCAAAATACCTTTCTCAACAGAGCAATTTTATCAATAAAACGTATAAATACAATCCTATTCACTAGATAAATTATCCACACATTAAAATCCCTCAAACTTAAAGGTTAATTATCCCCAAGTAACACCAAAACTTAAATATTGTTTAAGTTAACAAAATAGGATTGGGTTTCATAGAGTGCTACATATAATCATGTTTCAAAAAATTCATAGGTAAGAAAATGCAATTTCTCTAGTGAATAAGTTCATACCATAGGCTATAAGATGCTTTGAATTCATAAAATAAAATATGATTTCATATTCATTTCAAAAAGAAATTAGTAATTGCTAACTAGTGAAAATTAGATGCCAAATATAAAGAATAAAGCTCTCCATTAAGTGACCTACTAATAATTCATAAACATATATAAATTTAAGAAGGATGTGGATTTTCAATTTAAATGGAATGTAGTAGAACCAATTATTGGTAATGTCACTCCTCAAGCTTCTCCTCAATATACTTTTCATTTTTCTTACTTTAGGAAGAATATTTCATTCCTAAGCACAATTTATTGAGGATTATTATATCTGGATTAGTCTTTTAATGATTTTGAATTCTATTACCATTTCTCAAAATTAAAATACCCAGCATTCCTTTTCTAATTAGTGCTTTAAAAGTTTAAGAATTATTAGAATGAAAATAAAATAATATGGAGGAAATATTCTAATTAAATACAAATCTAAGTGAATCTAATTAATAAATAACTAATTCTCCTTAAATAACAAATACTTAATTAACATTTAAGTGTACCATTTCAAGTTCTTTCTTTATAGGCCATCCATGTCACACATCATGAAAAACATCCGGAGCAAGTATAATCAGACATTTCTCTCATGGAAACAGATTCCAATTGTGATTCAGGACATGTGGTTCTAGAAGTTCGAGGTATAATTATTTAATTTGAACTAGAATGTTATTTTCTAATTTTTTATACTAATAAAATTTCCATAATTTCTAATTTATAGAGGTCTTTCTACTGGTTATCAGAGCATCACCGACATATCCGACACATTTTTTAGGTTCGTGGCAGGCATCGCTTGGACGATGTGTTCACTACAAAACAGAAGAAGGGATAGAAGCCCATGTAGGTAGGTGAGAATGTTTAGGTAGATCTGAACTAAGCCTGTATTACTCCAGATTACTAGAGAAAAAGATAGACAAACTAACATAATAGGACGACAAAGGGAGCTAGTGGAGCTGCACTCCACATTGGAGTTCTATCCTTGCACGTAGCACTACTAGAGACTGGTAAAATAATTTCAAAATTAAAAAACTTAAAGATTTATGTAATTGTGTGATATTTATCATATCTAATGTATGCAGGCCAAACAACTTGATCGAGAGCCGTCAACTGTAGAGTTACATGTCCTGGCGCATTAGCGCTCAGGCACATAGCAATGGGTCTCCAACCACACTTGCACCAATATTATGAGAAGCTCCTATTAATCTCACTTTTGTTGAGGTCTAGACTTTCTTAAGAAGCCTAAAATCTAGCCATAGGACTTTTCCGTTGACTATCCTAGAGGACTAGATAACCCCATTAGAAATTCAAGATGCTTCTTTGCTCCTCCTAAAGTTCTACATGTTTGGTCATAACCTCTAACATTTGGTAGGTGGGAGCCAAATGTGAGGAAGCTCAAAAAGAGTGCCTGGTGGCGATGAAAATTTAATATGTCTCGTGGCGGATGGGTGAGGTCATGTCATCGTTATCCAATGTCAATGTCAAGGAGTCGCCATCTAATATTAGCTTAGTTTTATTCATAGAAATCCTATGAAAGATTTAGAGAATTTTTAGGACTAATAGTAGAAAAGGATGTTTATGACAATTCTTATATGAGGATATTCTAGAATAACATATTCTAGAATTTTCATATTAAGAAAATCATGGTAAACCAGAGATTTCAATTTCGGGTTCTTTTAGATCTTCTATAGAGGTAAGCCTCTATAGTTAATTACATCTTAAACAATTTTTAATTGTTTAAGAAAACTTCTGATTAATGTTAATCATTTGTTTTCTAAGAATTCATTTTAAGGAGAGATGTACCCACTATCACTCCCGAATGTCGTTATATCATGTTATTGAATACTTTAGGTATTATGTCTAACCTAAAGGTTCTGGTTTTGTTGTCAATGTTGTTGATTTGTTGAAAAATTTCAGGTTATACGTCTAACCTAAAAGTTTTGGTTTTGTTTTTGTTGTCAAAAGTTTCAGGTTATATGTCTAACCTAAAAGTTTTGGTTTTGTTTTTGTTGTCAAAAGTTTCAGGTTATATGTCTAACCTAAAAGTTTTGGTTTTGTTTTTGTTCCGTCGTCGACGTCCTGCAAAACAGAGTTCGCACATCCTATAACATGCAAAGAAAATCTAAACGGAATTTCTTACTTTCACCCTACAAAGAAAACATTGTCAGAAATAATGTCACAGAATATTTGGATATGTCTTGGATGTCAGTTTATGTCAATATATTTTGAAATGTCAATTTTTTTGTTGATTATGTCAATTTTGGTTTTAAAATATTGAATTTATTAACTTGAGTTCATGTCTGTCTGAAAAGTTTGGAATTAGATTCAATATTGATTGAGTTGACTTGGGTTTATGTCTGGTTGAACCTAAGTTAGATTCAATCTATTTAACTTGAGTTCGTGTACTGTACGAATTCAAGTTAAAAGATTTGAAATTAGATTCAATATTGATTGAATTAACTTAGGTTCCATGTCCAGTTGAACCTAAGTTAGATTCGATGTTGATTGAATATATTTAACTTGAGTTCGTGTCTGTTTGAATTCAAGTTAAAAGGTTTGAAATTATATTCAATATTGATTGAATTAACTTGGGTTCATGTCTGGTTGAACCTAAGTTAGATTCAATGTTGATTGAATCTATTTAACTTGAGTTCGTGTCTGTCTGAATTCAAGTTAAAAGGTTTGAAATTAGATTCAATATTCATTGAATTAACTTGGGTTCATGTCTGGTTGAACCTAAGTTAGATTCAATGTTGATTGAATCTATTTAACTTGAGTTCATGTCTGTTTGAACTTAAGTTAAAGGTTTGAAATTAGATTCAATATTGATTGAATTGACTTGGGTTCATGTCTGGTTGAACCTAAGTTAGATTCGATGTTGATTGAATCTATTTAGCTTGAGTTCATGTCTGTTTGAACTTAAGTCAAAAGGTTTGAAATTAGATTCAATATTGATTGAATTGACTTAGGTTCATGTCTGGTTGAACCTAAGTTAGACTCAATGTTGATTGAATCTATTTAACTTGAGTTCATGTCTGTTTGAACTTAAGTTAAAAGGTTTGGTTTAGAATAGATTTAATTAAGTTTTAAGTCTTGTTTAAATAGGACTTAAAGGTTAATCAAGTATAATAAATTAGACTCGATTAGATTTGCAGACCATCTAAGTCCCTTTTAGATAAGACTTAAGTTTTAATTAATCCTATTTAAAGTTAGACCTAGACTTAGGATTGAACTTAAGCCGAGTTTTAGTTTAGATTCAAGTTAGGTTGAACCTAAGGCTTAAATTAGACTTAGGTTTATATCATGTTAGACCTAAGTATAGTTTGACTTAAGTCTAATATGGGTTAGACTTAAGTTAAGTTTTTGGGTTAGGTTCATGTTAGGTTGAACCTAAGTATTGTTTCGATTTGAGTCTAATGTGGGTTAGACTTAAGTTAAATTTCGAGTTTAGATTAAGTTAGGTTCAAGTCGATTGAACTCAGACTTAAGGTCGATTTAAGTTCAATATGGGTTGATCCTAAGTTAAGGTTTAACTTGGATTAGATTAGGTTCTAGTTGGATTGTACTTAAGTTTAGTTCAGTTTAGGTTAGGTTCAATATGGGTTGAACCTAAGGTTTTAAGTTAAGTTAGGTTCGGTGTGGGTTGAACCTAAGGTTTAGGTTAACTTGAGTTCAAGTTAGGTTGGACTCAAGTTAGATTAGGTTTAAGTTAGGTTCAATGTGGGTTGAACCTAAGGTTTAGGTTAACTTGAGTTCAAGTTAGGTTGGACTCAAGTTAGGTTAGGTTTGTCGGCATATTTTAGGTTAAGTGTTGTGTTTTGTATTTTGAAAAGGGGGGTCGCCTACAGAAATTGTTGGCGAATTTTAAATTTAATTTACATATATATATATATATATATATGATTTGGAAAGTAGTATTTTGATTTTAAAAAATAATTTTGAAAATTTTAAGATATGAAATCAAACTGATCTCACATCTCGAATAGTTTATATAAACGAGCACCGCACCACAAAACGTGTGTCCATTTTGAAGAATAGGCACATTGTTTGATGGTGGGGCTCGATTAAATAAACTAGAAGGTTTTGGACATCCGTTTGGTCTGCGAAACCATTTTATTTGCCGACAAGTTCCCCTGCTTAATATGAAAATATTAAACAGAGTTTATATTACCCAGGTTCTTAAAATTCCTATAAGGGCAAGCCCCTATAGTTAATTACATCTTAAGTGACGGGAATCACATAAGAAAACTCTCGATAATAATCGGTAGTTCGCTCTCAAGAATTTCAAAGTTTGAGTTTTCAAGGGATTGAATTTTGGAATTTCAATAGGGAATGGATCAAATTTGGAACATTTTATTTTGGGAATTCAAAGGAAGAAAGGTAGGAGAAATTACATATTCGAAGCGAAATTCAGTAATTTCCCGACTATCCTATTGTTTGGCTTGAATTTAGGAAAGCCCTAATGTTTATTTAGTGTTTCAATCTTGCCAATTTTTAATTAATTAGGACTTATATTCGTATGATGTGATCACACAAATAGCCTCGAAGATGTGAGGGTTTATGTCGTATCGGACGACTACCTCGGAATCCTAAGACCGGTTAGGGCTTAATTTGCAATGCAAATGCCTAACGAAGAGTTGATGATTTATGTTGCACTAGGCAAACTACCTCGAAGTCCTATGGTTTGGTTATTTAATTCTAAGAAAGGTTTAGTTGAAGCAGAGTCGAGTTTTGCTGATGACGATGGCTGTGCTGCCCACCATGCTCCGAGCTCTTTGTTGTTGTTGCAGAGGTTTAGTTTTAGAAGTCATAAATCAGGAGATGAGAGAAGTGTTTTGGTTTAGAGAAGGTCTTAATTTCCAAGTATTTTTTTTATGTTTTAATTAAAACAAATCTTAAAGTGGATTATAACAACACCGGTTAAGATCCCACGGTTTCATCCTTCCGGCATCGTTATTTTTATCGGATTCACTTAGTCCAGATGAATTTGCTAAACTCAACTAAATGAGTTCCACACTTTCATTTAGACCGTGGGAAATCCCGTTAGCAACACGTAGGTTACATCATCCGAGGTATTCCGATCATCCAACAAGACGTTTTAATTTAGTTGTAGTTGTAGTTTTGTTGTTCGTTTGTGATTAAATTTTGAGTTGTTTTATATTTTGAAATGTTGTGGCGGTGAATTTTATCTTGTAATGACTTTTAATTTAGTTTTGGTTTCGGTTTTAGGGACTATCCTAAAGGTTTTGGTTTTCATGCAGCTGTTGTTTATCATGCAAGAAAAGTAAGTGCGATGCGATTAAGTAAATTGCAATAAGGTAAATTGCAATAAAATAAAAGCGTACCTGGAGGGTCTTCCCGTCATCCCAAGCTGCACTTAAAACACAATTAGAATATTTAAGCATTTAAAGCAAGTTTCTAAGTAAAGCTAAGGGAAGGGTTATGGTTTTCTACCAAGTTCCTAATCCTATAGTTAGTCACCTCCTATGACGTCTAGGTTCTTTTATTTTGGCTTGAGGATGATTTTCTTCATTAAAGAACAATTAAGTTCAATTGTTCTTATAAACATCCTATCATATCGAGGAAGTGCTTAAGACGAATCTCAAACATCTTTTCAATATTTCTAGGATTATTTTAAGTCCAAGAGAATTTAATTATACAAATGAATTAATCATCCAGGAGTTCAAGTTTCGTTATCTTGCTCAGTGAACTAGGACATTTGAATATCCTATGAGTGAAGTAACACTTTACTTAACACTCCGTTTAGGAGTTATGATAACAAGAGCTTTTGAGGGCAAATTAATGTTCAAGTGATTTATGATTTAATTTAATTTCAATTAATGGGTTTAAGTTTGGAATATTGTTCAAGTTGTTTTAGATTTATTTTGAGCTCTTTATGTCTTAAGTGATGTTATTTTTAATTTAATTTAATTTAATTTAATTTAATTTAATTTAATTTAATTTAATATGTTTTAATTTAATTTAATTTAATTTAATTTTAAATTTTAATTTAATTTAATTTAATTTTAATTTAATTTTATTTTAGATTTTAATTTAATTTAAATTTTAATTTTAATTTAAATTTTAATTTTAATTTAATATTTTATTTTTTATGTTTTAAAGATGGTTTAATTTTAATTGTTAAAGTATTAATTTAATTGAAATTTTAAAAGGATTTAATTTAAATAATTTAACTTTAATTTAATTTAATGATTAAGTCTTTTAGCATTTTAAAGTTTAAATTTGGATTATCATTTTAATTAGGAATTAAATATTATTGAAGTGATTAATTTAGGGATTCTTAAATTAAAGAACAAATCTCTTCCTAATAATATACCTATTTTTAATAACTCCAATTTTATTATTCTTCCAAATTTAATTAATTATTTAATAAGGTTTATTTTGATTATTTTTAAATTGTTTAATAGGTTTCTACCCTTTAATTATTTAAATTTCAATCACCCAAATCAGATTAGGATCAAATATTTTACTATTTCATTTTATTAAGCCTAAAGTTTTAATTAAGGGTTAAAATTTTAATTACCATTTTGCCCTTCAAGCTTAATAATTTCATAACTCACTAAATTGAGCTTAAATGAATTTGAAATTTTTATGTAGCTTCACTCACATGTCAATTAAGACATTAGAGGAGAAAATATGATTTTTTGTGTATTTAATTTATTTATATAATTATTTTTTGTAGAAAATAGGGATTTCTAAGGAAAATTCAATAACATGACCAAGGGAAAGTTTCTGTCCTTAAGAAAATTATGAGACATTCCTAATGACCCAAGAACCACTTGAACCAATTTTGGTGATTTTTCTGAATTATATTCTTTTTATTATAATTATTTTGAGTTTTGGAGTATTAATTAATTTAAAAATGAAATAAAGGTTGAAAAATGAATTTTATGTTTTTTCAAAAATCTATCTGACATCAAGGAAATTAGAGAACCAATTTTATAATTTTTTGATTTTTCTTTGATTTATTAGAATTATTCTAGTGGAAATGCTAGAAAATACATTTTTTTAATTTTTAAAATTACCTTAGGGCTTTAAATTTTAATATCTCATCATAGAGATTTAAGAAAAATATGGGGTTTGTTCCTAAGTGATTAAAATTCAAAATGTGACATTTTGGTGAATTTTATTATTTTTGTGATTTTTATTATTTTTTAATTATTAAAAATATTAAAATAATGCAAAAAAATCAACTTTTTTAGAAAATTGTAACTTTAATTTTCTTAAATTCCCCTGATATCAGAGAGTGTCCAAAACCAATTTGGTGAATTTTTGAAAAGTATTTTGAAAGTTATGAATTTTTTAAGTTTAATTTTAGGCTAAATGGCTTAATCAACCCATTTGATAGGGCTAACCAAGTCCAATTGACTTCAAATTTTTATGGTGGGTTCCTCTGATCCTAAAGGTCAGTGGAGAATTGATTTTAAGTCAATTTGATGTATGATTAGCTCTAATTAATTAAAGCTCCATTTTGGGTGTTTAAGCTAATTAGGGTTACTACAAGTGAGTTAACACAAAAACCATTTTTCCTAAGGTCCTCTGGTCAAAAGAAATATCACCAAATTTTCCTAGAATTTATTTTACAACATGCTAATTATTAGAATTAAAATACTCAGAATAGTAACCTAGAATTGAAAAATCAATAACTCTTCATAGGGTGGCCTCGACTTTGGAAAATTCAGGGAATGTTCCCAAATTCAGAGGCTTCAAAAGCCCTATGGTCTCATGCCATGGTGAATTGTATACATGCATGGAGAATTAAAAATGTGCAGAGAGTAAATAAATTATTAAAAATCAAACACTCAATGAAATTAAATGCTTTCTTTTCCACATTATTCTCCTCTGTTCACTGAGCAAGA
This sequence comes from Papilionanthe hookeriana x Papilionanthe teres, assembly GCA_022702705.1. Classification (NCBI taxonomy): domain Eukaryota; kingdom Viridiplantae; phylum Streptophyta; class Magnoliopsida; order Asparagales; family Orchidaceae; genus Papilionanthe; species Papilionanthe hookeriana x Papilionanthe teres. The sequence continues at coordinate 59,618,998 of CM040423.1, read as the reverse complement.
GGATATTTTTATTTTATTTTTCTGATTTTCCTACACAAAGTTATGCATTTTTGAAGTTTAGGGAATTAAATAAATAAAAAAATACCCTAATTTCCTACTTATCCACGCGGCGCCAGCTCAATCTAGACATCTCCGAAACGCCGCGTGTCGTCTTCTAATTCGGTGCCGCCATCCGACTCAGCGCTCCAGGGCCCCGCAGTTCACGTACCAACGCACTGTCCGGCTCAATCCAGACCGTCCACTCGATACACGCTCGATCTGACGGCTCCCAGTCATCGTCTACAACTGGTGTGCACCCGTGACCGTCAACCTTCTAACCTTAATTTCTCACTTGATTCTCAACGGATTTTCGTGTTCTTATGCTCTATGGATTCGTCTTGAGGAGACGAACACATCCATACGGTAAACATGTATTGAAATCGACTCAAATTAAATAGAGAATCTCTGTAAACTCGGGAAGAAGAGTGAGTCCATACCTTTGCTCGGAGAAGTGAAGCTTCGATCCGAGAGTTGTGTCACCTTCGATTGGGTCCAAGCAAGCTCCGGATGAAGTCCTTGGCTCGGTGAATCGTCTCGAGTGTGATTTCGACTAAGCCCGATCACAAAGCTTGGAGGCCGGAAGCAATGGCTGGCTCGGTGAGGGGGCTTTTGCTGGTAAACTTCTTCTCTTGGTCCGGTGAAGGTGTAGGACCAATCAATTTGGGGATTGGCCCACCGTGAAGAAGTGTCCTCGTTTTTATACGTCGAAATTCGAACTCAAAATCGAGCTCAACTGGAGGGAATTGGGCTGGAATCCAGTGGGAATCAAATGCTCTATGTGTGGAGAGTGGTCCGGAATGATTTTGGCGCAGTTTCCTTAAGGTTGGTTCAGCACCTCTTCCATGGCCGAGAGGGGTGGTGTTTAAATAGGAGAGGCCGGAGGGCCTCCTGCGGGGAGTTAGGGACTAGGATCGACCGCTCTTGCGAGGGAAGAACAGCTGCAATGGCCACTGGGCATGGGGAAACTCAGCAAGGGAGAATTTCAATGTTGGCTCACACGTGAGCTCTCGGGTGTGGTGTTTTCCGGTGATCCAGGCGGCTGGCCGGCAGGCATGGGTCACCCTCAGGTTCAGGTGGGTCAAGGCTGGAGGTTTGTGCAGTCAATTGGCCATGGACATGTGTAAAGGGCTTGGATTAAAATGGTATGGGGGAGAGGCTCATTTTGGGTTGATTTTGGTCAACTCATGTAATTGGGCTTGGTGCACCCACTAAGGGACTGATTTGGGCTGAGGGAGGTCAGATGAGTCAGCTAGGAAAGGGTAGTGAAGTCACCATCCATGAATATTTGGATTAATCATGGATTAAGGTGAAGCATTAAAAGGGTTAAAACCTTTTAAGGGGGTTTAAAAAGAGGCTCCTCCTTTTGCAATTAATGGTATGATGATGTGTAAAGTGAATCCCATGGCTTCATGTGGCTTGTGCATGGCTTCAAGGCTTGCTCATGGCTTGGGAATGGCTTGGCTTACTTGCATGAGAAAGGGATTTTGGGATTTTTGGCATTTAGGGGTGATTTGTCATGAGGCTTGATTTGGAATCATTTGATGATTGATTTGGGACTTAAGGGATGATATCAATTAATGGGGTGATGAAAAGAATGTCATATGGGCTTTAGCATGAAGTTTAGGCCTTTGAAATTTAGTGAAGATGGGCTTTTTAAATGGTTTAGGGAAGTGGGCTTTTGGATTTTAAAATGGATTTTAGGATGAAAGTTTGGTAAAGGCTTGGGCCAAATAATTGTTGGGTTTGGTTTAGGGATATATCATGAGTGATTTGAAATGAGTTTGGAATGATTTGGGTTTGAATTGGGTTGGATTTGGACCTCTTTGGTAAATGGGCCAATGTAGGTCAAATTGGGCTAACTTGGGCCAATGTTGGGCTAAGGTTGAAATTGATGTAAAATTAATATTGAGAAATGTTTGTAGGGCTGTTTCAAAGAGGTTTTGGCTTTGGTTGGGTTTTGATTTTGGGGTTTGAGCTTATTTGGGTTAGGTTTGGGTTTAGGTCAAAATTGGGTCTTTAAGGTCCAAAATGAAATTGGGTTTAAATGCCAATCAAATTGGACTTGGATTTGGTCTAGATTTGTGTTGGGGATGTTGAATTGAAGTTTATAATTGAATTGGACCAGAATTTGGGTCAATTGGGTAGGTTTGGTTTGACATTGGGTTCACTTTGGGTTAAAATGGGTCAAATTGGGGATTTTCACAAAAGTGGGGTAAATTGACAAAATTGGCCCATGGTGTAGTTGAACAAAATGAAATTGGGAATATTTAGGATTTTCTGGAATTTTCTGGGAATTTTATGAATTTTTCGGATTTTTGGGTCAAGATGGGCATTTTGGGTATTTGGAGGGTATTGGGGGTATTTTTAGAATTTTGAGTATATTTGGGCTATGAATGATCAATTTGAGTGATGTGGGAATGTTTGGGATTGGTTTTGAGGAATTTGGGTGATTTTGGAGAATTTTGAAATTTTTGGGTAATTTCAAGGGTTTTGGGTTGTGCGGCTTATTTTTAGGTTTGTGGTGTATTTTTGAAAAGAGGTCGCCTACAGAAATTGTCGGCGAATTTTTAATTTAATTTAAATAAATAATTTGAAAAGTAGTATTTTATTTTGAAAATAATTTTAAATTTGGAAATTTTATGAAATCAAACTGATCTCACATCCCGAATAGTTTATATAAACGAGCACCACATCACAAACCATGTATCTATCCCGAAGAATAGACACATTATTTGATGACGGGGCTCGATTAAATAAACTAGAAGATTTGTGACATCCGTTTGGTCCGCGAACCAATTTTATAAGCTGACAAGTTCCCTCGCTTAATAAAAATGAATTAAGCGAGGTTTATATTACCCGGGTTCTTAAAGTTCCTATAAGGGCAAGCCCCTATAGTTAATTACATCTTAAGTGACGGAAATCACCTAAGAAAACTCTCGATAATAATCGGTAGTTCCGCTCTCAAGAATTTCAAGGTTTAAGTTTTCAAGGGATTGAATTTTGGAATTTCGATAGGGAATGGATCAAATTTGGAACATTTTGTTTTGGGAATTCAAAGGAAGAAGGGTAGGAGAAATCACAGATTCGAAGCGAACTTCGGTAATTTCCCGACTATCCTATTGTTTGGTTTGAATTTAGGAAAGTCCTAATGTTTATTTAATGTTTTGATCTTGCCGATTTTAATTAGTTAGGACTTATATTTGTATGATAAAACTATACAAATAGCCTCGAAGATGTGAGGGTTTATGTCGTATCGGACGACTACCTCGGAAATCCTAAGACCGGTTAGGGCTTAATTTACATGACATGATCATGCAAATGCCTAACGAAGAGTTGAGGATTTATGTTGCACTAGGAAAACTACCTCGAAGTCCTATGGCTTGGTTATTTAATTCTAAGAATGGTTTTGCTGATGTAGATTTCAGTTTCTTGACGACGATGGCCGTGCTGTCCACCATGCTCCGAGCTCCTTGTTGTTGCAGAGGTTTAGTTTTAGAAGTCATAAATCAGGAGGTGAGAGAAGTGTTTGGTTTTAGAGAAAATCTTAATTTCCATGTGTCTTTAATATTTTAATTAAAACAGGTCTTAAAGTTGATTAAACAGAACCGATTAAGATCCCACGGTTCCGTCATCCCGACATCGTTATTTTCATCGAATTCACTTAGTCCAGATGAATTTGCTAAACTCAACTGAATGAGTTCCGCACTTTCATTTAGACCGTGGGAAATCCCGTTAGCAACACGTGGGTTACATCATCCGAGGTATTCCCGATCATTCAATGAGACGTTTTAATTTAGTTGTAGTTGTAGTTTTGTTGTTTTGTTTGTGATTAAATTTTGAGTTGTTTTATATTTTGAATGTTGTGGCGATGAATTTTATCTTGTAGTGTCTTTTAATTTAGTTATGGGTTTCGGTTTTGGTTTCGTCCTAAAGGTGTAGGTTTTCATGCAACTGTTATTTATCATGCAAGAAAGGTAAAGTGCAACACGAGTAAATGAATTGCGGTAAGATAAATTGCAATAAAATAAAAGCGTACCTGGAGGGTCTTCCCGTCATTCCAAGCTACACTTAAAATACAATTTAGAGCATTTAAACATTTATAGCAATTTCCTAGGTAAAGCTAAGGGAAGGGTTATGGTTTTCTACCAAAGTCCTAATCCTATAGCTAGTCATTCCTATGATGTCTAGGTCTTCAATTTTGGTTTTAAGGATGATTTTCTTCACCAAATAACAACTAAGCTCAATTTGTTCTTAAGGACATTCCATCATATTGAGGAAGTGTTTAAGACGAATCTTAAACATCTTTTCAATATTTCGGGAATTGTCCTAAGTCCAAATGAATTCTATTGTGCGGTGAATTAATCATCCAGGGTGTTTAAGTTAAGTTTTATTTCTCGCTCAGTGAATTAGGATGTTTGAATATCCTTATGGGTGAAGTGTCATTTCACTTGATACTCCATTTAGGAGTTATAATAGTAAAAGCTCCTAAGGGCGAAATGATATTTAATGATTTGTGATTCAAATTTAAGTTCAAATTAATGATTTAAGTTTGGAATAGTGTTCAAGTTATTTTAGATTTATTTTGAATTCTTCATGTCTTAGGTGATATTATATTTAATTCAATTTAATTTAATTTAACTTAATTTAATTCAATGTGGTTTAGTTTAACTTAATTTAATTTAGGTTAATTTAATATGATATACTTTAGCTTAATTTAATTTAATTTGATTTAATTTAATTTGTTTTAATTTTAATTTAATTTAATTTAATTTAATTTAATTTAATTTAATTTAATTTAATTTAATTTTAATATGATTTAGTTTAATTTAATTTTTATTTAATTTAATTTTAATTTAATTTAATTTAATTTAATTTAATTTAATTTAATTTAATTTAATTTAATATGATTTAATTTAATTTTAATTTAATTTAATTTTAATTTAATTTAATTTGTTTTAATTTAATTTTTTATTTTAAAGGGATTTGCTTTGAATAATTTAACCTTAACTTAATTTAATGATTAAGTCTTTTAGCATTTTAAACCTTAAACTTGGATTATCATTTTAATTAGGAATTAAATATTATTGAGATGATTAATTTAGGGATCCTTAAATTAAAGAACAAATTTCTTCCTAATAACATCCCTATTTTAATAATTCCAATTTTATTATTCTTCCAAATTTAATTTATTATTTAATTAAGGTTTATTTCAATTATTTTAAATTGTTTAGTAGGTTTCTACCCTTTAATTATCTAAATTTCAATCATCCAAATCAGATTAAAATCAAATATTTCACCTATTAATTTTATTAAGCCTAAAGTTTTAATTAAGGGTTAAAATTTTAATTACCATTTTGCCCTTCAAGCCTAATAATTTCATAACTCACTAAATTGAGCTCAAATGAATTTAAAATTTTTATGTGACTTCACTCATATGTCAATAAAGACATTAGAGGAGAAAATGTGATTTTTCTGTATTTAATTTATTTATATAATTATTTTTGGTGGAAAATAAGGATTTCCAAGGAAAATTTAATAATATGACCAAGGGAAAGTTTCTGTCCTTAAGAAAATTATGGGACATTCCTAATGACCAGAGGACCCCTTGGACCAACTTTTGTGATTTTTTGAATTATATTTTATTTATTAGAATTATTTTAAGTTCTGGAGTATTAATTAATTTAAAAATAGAATATAAGTTGAAAAATGAATTTTATAATTTTTAAAATTCTCTCTGATATCAAGGATTCCAGAGAACCAAATTTTACAATTTTCTGATTTTTCTTTGATTTATTATAATTATTTTAGTGAAAATGCTAGAAAATATTTTTTTTATTTTTTTTTTAATTTTAAAATTACCCTAAGGCTTTAAAATTTAATATCTCATTAAATAGACCTGAGAAAAATATGGGGTTTGTTCCTAAGTGATTAAATTTCAAAATATGACATTTTGGTGAATTTTATTTTTTTTGTGATTTTTATTATTTTTTAATTATTAAAATATTAAAATAATACTAAAAAATTAACTTTTTTAGAAAATTGAAATTTTAATTTTCTTAAATTCCCCTGATATCAGAGAGGCTCCAAAACCAATTTGGTGAATTTTTGAAAGGTATTTTGAAAGTTATGAATTTTTAAAGTTTAAAATGACTAAATGGCTTAATCAACCCATTTAGTAAGGCTAACCAAGTCCAATTGACCTCAAACTTTTATGGTGGGTTCCTCTGATCCTAAAGGTCAGTGGAGAATTGATTTCAAGTCAATTTGATGTATGGTTAACTCTAATTAATTAGGGGTCTATTTTGGGTGTTTAAGCCAATTAGGGTTATTTTAAGTGAATTAACTCAAGTCCTATTTTTCCTAGGGTTCTCTGGTCATAAGGAACATCACTAAATTTTCCTAGAATTTATTTCACAACATGCTAATTTTTGGAATTAAAATAATCAAAACAGCCACATGCATTTGAAAAATCAATAACTTTTCACAGAGATGGCCTCTGACCTTGAAAAATACAGGGAATGTTCCCAAGTCCAGAGGCTTCAAAAACCCCATGGTCTCATGCCATGGTGAATTATATGAATGCATGGAGAATTAAAACAATGCAGGGAGTAAATAATTAATTAAAAATAAAGTACTGGACAAAATTAATTAATTTCTTTTCCACATTATTCTCCTCTGTTCACTGAGCAAGAGGGTATTTTTATTTTATTTTTGTGATTTTTCTACACAAAGATATGGATTTTTAAAGTTTCGATATTTAATAAATACATTAAATACCCTATTTATCTACTTATCCACGCAGCGCAGACGAAACATCGGCAGCTCCGAAGGGGTACGTGTCGCGCTGTGATTGGGCGCCGCCATCTGAGTCAGCCGTCCCGGGGCCCGCTGTATCGTTCCGTCTCCTCATCCGGCGCGATCCTGGTCGTCCGTTCGCGCGTGTATCAAATGAACGACATCCGTTCATCGTCCCCGAGCGTCCTAACCCGAGAGCCGTCTACCTTCTAGCCCTAAGATCTCACTCAATTCTCCATGGATTTTTATGTTCTTATGCTCTATGGATTCGTCTTGAAGAGACGAACACATCTATACGGCTAATGCTCATTGAAATCAACTCATTTGAAATGGAGAATGTTCAGAAGCTCGGGATGAAGAATTGATCCATACCTTAGCTCTGAGAGGTGAAGCCTCGATCAGAGATGTTCGACACGTTCGTTGGAGGCTGCAGGAGGCTAGGGATGAAGCCCGGAGATGTGTTGAATTGCCTGAGTGTGATTTCCACCAAGGCCGATCACAACCTTTGGAGTCCGGAACAAGCTGGGTGGCTCGGAGAGGGGGCTTTCACCGGAAAACTTCTTCTCTTGGCCAGTGAAGGTGTAGGTGAGTTTAATTTGATTTTGGTGGAGGGTTTAGGAGTGTCCTGTTCTGGCCTGAGAATTGAGCTCCAAAATTGAGCTCAATAAATGGGGATTAGAGCAGGAGGACAGTAGGGATCAATTGCTCTAGGTCTGGAGGGGAGTGAGGAGTGATTTTGGCAGAGTTTTGGTATGGTCTGGTTTAGCACCTCTTTTGGCCGTGAGGGTGAGGGGTTTAAATAGGAGAGGGTGGAGGGCCTCCCAGGGAGAGTTAGGGCTTGGGATCAGCTGCTTAGGTCAAGGGCAGAACAGCCATGGTGGCCATTGGGCATGGGGCAGCTCGGCGAAGTAGAATCCCAAAGTTGGCTCACATGCGAGCTCTCGGCCATGGTGTTTTCCGGCGACCTGGTGGCCGGCCGGCCGTGCATTGGTCACCATCTTGTTCGGGTGGGTCGTGGCGGGGTTTGGTGCATTCAATTGAGGTTTGACATGTGTAAAGTGGTTGGATCAAAGTAGAAAGGGGAAGGGGGCCATTTTAGCTTATTTTGGTCAACCCATGCAAATGGGTTGGGTGCACCTCCCCAAGACTTGGTTTTGGGCTGAGGAGGTCAGGTGGGTCAATCTCCCATGTGTGGTGGAGTCTCCATTAAGGATTAGGTGGCAAAGCATGGTTTAGAGTGTGACATGCTTAAGGTAAAAAAAGGCTTAAGAAGGATTAGGAAAGGGGGTCCTCCTTTTTCCATTAATGGCTTTATCACATGTCAAACTCTCCATGGCTTCATGTGGCTTGTCCATGGCTTGCATGGCTTGTCATTGGCTTGGGGAGAGCTTGGTCAATTTCATGAAAATGGATTTTAGGAATTTTTTGGTAATTTGATGGAAATTTGTATGAAACTTAATTTGGAATGATTTGATGATGAATTTAGGACTTAGGTATTGAGTTTAATTGAAAGTATGATGAGGGGAAATGTCATATGGGCTTTGGGATGGGCTTTTAAAATGGTTTAAGGAATGGGCCTTTAAGTTTAAAAATGAATTTATGGATGGAAATTTTGTAAAGAGGTGGGGCCAAATAGTTGTTGAGTTTGGTTTAGGGATGTGTCATGAGTGGTTTGGAGTCAATTTGGTGTGATTTGGACTTGAATTGGTTTGAATTTGGGTTTATTAGGTAAGTGGGCCAATGTAGGTCAAATTGGGCTAACTTGGGCCAATGTTGGGCTAGAGTTGAAATTGATGTAAAACAAATGTTGGGAAATGTTTTTGGGAGTGTTTCAAAGAGGTTTTGGCTTTGGTTGGGTTTTGATTTTGGGGTTTGGGCCTATTTGGGTTAGGTTTGTGTTTAGGTCAAAATTGGGCTTTTTGATTTTGGGTTGAATTTGAGTGGGGTTTGAGTCAAAATCTTGGGCAAATCATGTTAGTGTTTTGTTTATGGGGATGTTAAGGAAGGTTTAGAAAAGATTTGGGGTTAATTGGAGTTGAATTGGGTGAGTTTGGGCTAAGTTTGGGTCATGGGTCCAAATTGGGCTTTAAGGCCAAAAGTGAAATTGGATCCCAATGCCAATCAAATTGGGCTTGGATTTGGTCTAGATTGGTGTTGGGGATGTTGAATTGAAGTTTAGAATTGAATTGGACCAGAATTTGGGTCAATTGGGTAGGTTTGGTTTGACATTGGGTTTACTTTGGGTTAAAATGGGTCAAATTGGGGGTTTTGATAAAAGTGGGGTAAATTGACAAAATTGGCACATGATGTAGTTTAACAAAATGAAATTAGGAATATTTGGGATTTTCTGGAATTTTCTGGGAATTTTCTGAATTTTTGAATTTTTTGGCTAAGAGGGGTATTTTGGATATTTGGAGGGTATTGGGAGGTATTTTTGGAATTTTTGGTTATGGATGATCAATTTGATTGGTGAAGACATGTTTAGGAATGATTTTGGAGAATTTTGGGTAGTTTAGGTGATTTTGCAAATTTTGGAGGGTTTCGAGGGTTTTGGGTAGGCCGGACAGGTGTAGGGTCCGTGGGTCAAAATCGAAAATTTGGAAAATTGAAGATTGGGTGAATGTAAGTGGAATGAAATCATTTTTGTTGAGCCATGAAGCCATATCAAGTCCACATGAGCCATGAAGGGACTCATTTGAGGCATCCACTATGTTGTTCCTAACCCTCTTAGCCAAGGGCTTAGGGGTTAAGGACCATCCATGTGAATCACCTTCATGAGTCAGGAGGTCAAATTGGGTATGGGTGTGTTTTTTAGGAGGTGTGTGAAAGTGTAGTGTATAGGTGTAATGTGTGTGTAAGTCAGCCCCTTCACTGCACCGGGCCACCTGTGGCGGTCCTAAGGCCAAAGAGTCCTATAGGAACTCATCCTTTAAACTTCCACATTTGATCTCAACCCTCTAGGTGATTAGGGGTCTACAATCAAGTTTGTGGAGTTTGCAGGGAGTTAAGAAGTGGTTTGAATTTCTAAGTGGTGGGTCCCAATTCTAATCCTCTAGGATAGTCAAAGGAAAAGTCTAAGGCTAGATCCTAAGTACTAAAGAGAAGAAGAGAAGACCTCATCAAAAATGAGGTCAACATGGGTAGACTAGGCCCGATGGTCAAAAAATTGAAAATTTGGAAAATTGAAGATTGGGTGAATGTAAGTGGAATGAAATCATTTTTGTTGAGCCATGAAGCCATATCAATCTCACATGAGCCATGAAGAGACTCATTTGAGGCATTCACTATGTTGTTCCTAACCCTCTTGCTCGAGGGCTTAGGGGTTAAGGACCATCCATGTGAATCACCTTCATGAGTCAGGAGGTCAAGTTAGGTATGGGTGTGGTTTTAGGAGGTGTGTGAAAGTGTAGTGTATAAGTGTAGTGTGTGTGTATGTCAGCCCTTCACCAGCCAGGCCACCCAGGGTAGTCCTAAGGCCAAAGAGTCCTATAGGAACTCATCCTTTAAACTTCCACATTTGATTTCAACCCTCTAGGTGATTAGGGGTCTACAATCAAGTTTGTGGAGTTTGCAGGGAGTTAAGAACTGGTTTGAATTTCTAAGTGGTGGGTCCCAATTCTAATCCTCTAGGATAGTCAAAGGAAAATCCTAAGGCTAGATCCTAAGTACTAAAGAGAGAAGAGAAGACCTCATCAAAAATGAGGTCAACAAGGTTTAAGTTAGGTTCAATGTGGGTTGAACCTAAGGTTTTGGTTAACTTGAATTCAAGTTAGGTTGGACTCAAGTTATGTTAGGTTTAGGTTAGGTTCAATGTCTGGTTGAACCTGAGTTTAGGTTAACTTGAGTTCGAGTTAGGTTGGACTCAAGTTAGGTTAGGTTTAGGTTAGGTTCGATGTGGGTTGAACCTAAGATTTAGGTTAACTTGAGTTCGAGTTAGGTTGGACTCAAGTTGAGGTTAGGTTCAATGTGGGTTGAACCTAAGATTTAGGTTAACTCGAGTTCGAGTTAAGTTGGACTCAAGTTAGATTAGGTTTAAGCTAGGTTCGATGTGGGTTGAACCTAAGGTTTAGGTTAACTTGAGTTCAAGTTAGGTTGGACTCAAGTTAGGTTAGGTTTAAGTTAGGTTCAATGTGGGTTGAACCTAAGGTTTTGGTTAACTTGAATTCAAGTTAGGTTGAATGCAAGTTATGTTAGGTTTATGTTAGGTTCAATGTCGGTTGAACCTAAGGTTTAGGTTAACTTGAGTTCGAGTTAGGTTAGACTCAAGTTAGGTTAGGTTTAGGTTAGGTTCAATGTGGGTCGAACCTAAGATTTAGGTTAACTTGAGTTCGAGTTAGGTCGGACTCAAGTTAAGTTAGGTTTAGGTTAGGTTCAATGTGGGTTGAACCTAAGATTTAGGTTAACTTGAGTTCAAGTTAGGTTGGACTCAAGTTAGGTTAGGTTTAAATTAGGTTCAATATGGGTTGAACCTAAGGTTTTAGTTAACTTGAGTTCAAGTAAGGTTGGACTCAAGTTAGGTTAGGTTTAAATTAGGTTCAATATGGGTTGAACCTAAGGTTTTAGTTAACTTGAGTTCAAGTTAGGTTGGACTCAAGTTAGATTAGGTTTAGGTTAGGTTCAATGTGGGTTGAACCTAAGATTTAGGTTAACTTAAGTTCAAGTTAGGTTGGACTCAAGTTAGGTTAAGTTTAGGTTATGTTGGACTTGGATTAAAGGTTGGATTTGGGTTTAATTAAACCTTAGTTGATTAAGATTTAATAATTAATTAAGTATAATGTAGTAGACTTAATTAGGATTTGTGTTTGATTAAATCTTACTTGGTTAAGACTTAATAGCCTTAATGCGTTAGACTTAATTAAGGTTTATGTTTGATTAAGTCTAATTTAGTTAAGACTTAATGGTCTAATTAGGTCTAAGGGTTAGATCTAATTAGGATTTAAGTTTGATTAAACCTTAGTAAGTTAAGGTTTAATGGTTTAATTAGGTCTAATGGGTTAGACCTAATTAGGGTTTAAGTTTGTTTAAACCTTAGTTAATTAAAGTCTAATGGTTTAATTAGGTCTAATGGGTTAGACCTAATTAGGGTTTAAGTTTGATTAAACCTTAGTTAGTTAAGCTCTAATGGTTTAATTAGGTCTAATGGGTTAGACCTAATTAGGATTTAAGTTTGATTAAACCTTAGTTAGTTAAGGTCTAATGGTTTAATTAGGTCTAATAGGTTAGACCTAATTAGGGTTTAAGTTTGATTAAACCTTAGTTAGTTAAGGTCTAATGGTTTAATTAGGTCTAATGGGTTAGACCTAATTAGGGTTTAAGTTTGATTAAACCTTAGTTAGTTAAGGTCTAATGGTTTAATTAAGTTTATTATGTCTTTAAACTTAATTAAAAGGTTTAATTTTGATTAATTAAGTTTAATATGTCTTTAAACTTAATTAAGATTTAATTTTTATATTAAACCTAGTTTAAGTAAGGTTTAATGAATTAATTAAGTTTATTATGTCTTTAAACTTAATTAAAAGGTTTAATTTTGATTAATTAAGTTTAATATGTCTTTAAACTTAATTAATATTTAATTTTCATATTAAACCTAAATTAAGTAAGGTTTAATGAGTTAATTAAGTTTATTATGTCTTTAAACTTAATTAAAAGGTTTAATTTTGATTAATTAAGTTTTATATGTCTTTAAACTTAATTAAGATTTAATTTTTATATTAAACCTAATTTAAGTAAGGTTTAAAGAGTTAATTATTGTTTTAAATTTAGTTAAGTCCAATTTGGTCATTTTAGACTTAAGTGAAATTTCTCATTAGTCTATCATAGACTAGAACCATTTTCAAACTTTGATTGTTGAAGAAAATAGGTTAAATTTATAAAGGGGTATTTTTAGGATTAAAATTATTTAATTAATAAAGGATTTTAACCCTAAATTTCAAAATACCATTCAAAATGATTTATATGACTTAGAAATAATTTTCTTAGGGTTATTGTCTGTTGCCCTATCATTTCTAGCCATTTGCATTTTTATTTTCCTTAATTTTCAATTTTTATAATTATTCTTTGAAATAATTACAAATAAACTTGAAAATTAAAGAAAAGTGCCCTAGCCATGTTTTCTGTCCTTGGAAAAATTACGGAAGGTCCCTAAGAACATAAAGATAAATGCCTCAAAGTCTCATAATTTTTTGATTTATAAATAATTTTTAATAATTAAAATACTCCAGAGAGTATTTAATTAATTAAAAATTAAATACTGAAAAGAAAATTATAATTTTGGTCTCAGAATTTTCTCCTCTTCAAGAGCTTTCCAGAGGTATTTTTATTTTATTTTTAGGACCTCTAGATAAAAAGATATTGATTTTTTAAGTTTTTAAGGTTTTCTGGATTTTTTATTATTTTCCCGCCGCCAAACTCACCGCCGTTCAACGCGTGTCCTTGTACGCGTCGAACGAGCGGGAGGATCCGTTGTGGGCCGCCGAACAGCGGACACCGCGGGGAATCATCCGTGCCGTCCATCCCTAAGGCACGGGATCGGACGAACGAGATAATTCGGATAAAAATTCAAATTATTTCGAATCATTAAACTTTAAACCTCAATATCTCACTCATGTCTTGATGAAATTGAGTGATTTTTTTTTAAAATGATCATCTGGATGAGAAGTATCCATCCATACGGTGATGATACACTTCAGGCTAGTATAACACATGATATGTCGAAAACATGATTTATTTTGTAAAGAAAAATTCCATACCTTTGCCACAAGCAAATCAAGCTAGATCAGACCTTATGGTTGCCTTTTAGGACTCCAATAGAAGGTTATTGCTGCAGCAATTTGATCCAGAAGTCGGGCTTGGGGAGGAATTTTGAAGAAGTGCCTAAATTGGGGCTGTTTTTGAAATTTGGTCAAATTGGCTCAAATAGGCTTAAAATATGGCTTGGATTTGATCCTAAAAGATTGTTGGGACTCTTAGGAAGACTTTTTATGTTGCGAGCAGGTGGATTTGGGCAGCCTATAGTTCTCCCTAATTTTTTTCTTCTTCTTGCTATTTTCGGCCATGGGGTCTTATTTATAGCAAGGGGAGGTTATGGCTTAGCTTAGGATGTTCTAGGGGAGTAGTTACCTCCTCTATCAGCCCATTGGGTGAAGGAATTGGTCGAAGATAGGCATTGATGCTTCTCCCTAAGTTTTCCATGATGATCTTCATTGTTTTGTCTCTCATCCATTGGCTCATGTGAGAGGTGCATGGTGAGCTGCCTCTACTCTTCTTAGGGAGCTTACACCTCATCTCTTAAGCTTGAAAAATGGTGACACACAAGCTCATCCCTCATCATTGCTTCTAACCATGGTAAGGGGGGGTTTCATGCATGGTTTTCCTTCCATTGGGTGGCTTGGGAGGTGGGTGGTGAGGCCTCATGTCGTCGGCCACCTCATGGATAAATGAGGCTTAGGGTGAAGGAGAGAGTGACACCTCACCCCATGCATCATGATGGGTATTAACCCATGGCTAAGTGGTCTTAATGTGAGCTTAATTAAGCTCGAAGATGAGTTTAGCCTAATTAATTATGAGAATGTTATATGTCATTTCATTTCTTTTTAATTTCCCATTTTAATTAATTATTTTATTAATTAAAATTGTTGGAAAATATTTTATTAATCAATTTATTAATTGAAAATAATTTCAATTTAATTAATTGATTAATTTTATCATTTTTATGATTTTATGATTTTAATTTAAGTTTCATTTTAATTAGTTATGTCATTTACTTAAAATATTGAAATTTAAATCATTAATACGTTTAATTAATCAAAATAATTTTAAAAAATTAATTATTTGATTAATTTTGTTATTTTTATTTCATTTTTGTCTATTTTAATCAAAATAGACAGTGTTGACCAATTTTGACTCAGGTTGACCCAAGTCGACTCGATTGATCAATTTAATTTTAAAATGTCCAGTACTTGTGATTTTGTCATTGTGGGATTTTAAATGTATCATTGGGTGAAAGGGTTGACTTATGGGTCAACAGGATTGGTCATTAGGTCTGGTTTGACCAATTTGACCAAAGTTGACTTTTTAGGTCATAAGGGTGACCTATGGGGTCAACAGGGTAGGTCATTGGATCTGGTTTGACCAGTTTGACCAAAGTTGACATTTCAGGTCATAAGGTTGACCTATGGGGCCAACAAGGTAGGTCATTAGGTCTGGTTTGACCAAAGTTGACTTTTTAGGTCATAAGGTTGACCTATGGGGTCAATAGGGTAGGTCATTAGGTCTGGTTTGACCAATTTGACCAAAGTTGACTTTTTAGGTCAAAGGTTGACATATGGGGTCAACAGGGTTGGTCATTAGGTCTGGTTTGACTAGTTTGACCAAAGTTGACTTTTCAGGTCATAAGGTTGACCTATGGGGTCAACAGAGTAGGTCATTAGGTTTGGTTTGACCAATTTGACCAAAGTTGACTTTTTAGGTCAAAAGGTTGACCTATGGGGTCAACAGGGTTGGTCACTGGGTCTAGTTTGACCAATTTGACCAAAGTTGACTTTTTAGGTCATAAGGTTGACCTATGGGGTCAACAGGGTTGGTCATTAGGTATGGTTTGACCAGTTTGACCAAAGTTGACTTTTCAGTGTCATAAGGTTGACCTATGGGGTCAACAGTGGTAGTCATTAGGTCCGGTTTGACCAATTCGACCAAAGTCGACTTTTTAGGTCAAAAGGTCGACCTATGGGGTCAACAGGTGGCAGTCATTAGGTCCGGTTTGGCCGGTTGACCAAAGTTGACTTTTTAGGTCATAAGGTTGACCCGTGGGGTCAACGGGGTTGGTCATTAGGTCCGGTTTGACCGGCTGACCAAAGTCGACTTTTTAGGTCATAAGGCCGACCTATGGGGTCGATAGGATAGGTCATTAGGTCCGGTTTGACCAATTTGACCAAAGTTGACTTTTAGGTCGAAAGGTTGACCTATGGGGTCAATCAGGGTTGGTCATCGGGTCCGGTTCGACCAATTTGACTAAAGTTAACTTTTTAGGTCATAAGGTCGACTGATGGGGTCACAGGGTTGTCATTAGGTCCGGTTCGACCGGCTTTACCAAAGTTGACTTTTTATGTCATAAGGTTGACCTATGGGGTCAACGGAGTAGTCATTAGGTCCGGTTTGACCAATTTGACCAAAGTTGACTTTTTAGGTCAAAAGGTTGACCTATGGGGTCAACAGGGTTGGTCACTGGGTCTGGTTTGACCAATTTGACTAAAGTTGACTTTTTAGGTCATAAGGTTGACCTATGGGGTCAACAGGGTTGGTCATTAGGTCTGGTTTGACCAATTTGACCAAAGTTGACTTTTTAGGTCAAAAGGTTGACCTATGGGGTCAACAGGGTTGGTCACTGGGTCTGGTTTGACCATTTTGACCAATGTTGACTTTTTAGGTCAAAAGGGCATTGACTCATTGTAAAATGAGGTCAACAAAAGGGCCCCCAATATGTGTAGAATACTATATAAGTATTCTGCACATATTGGCGTTGACCGAAGTGGTCTAAGAGATGTCTCATAATGGTCAGGAAAGGAGGGGATGTCATATCGCTCCCAGAGAATGTCAGATGTCTTTTATGTCGGTTCTTAAGAAGAGATTTTCTTCTTGTATTTGAAAAGAGATTTATTAGGAGGGAAAATGGATGCCATATTTCATTTCTCAAAATGTCGATGTCGATATTTTGCTAAAGGAATGTCGTGATTTCTGTGTCAGGAAAGGACGTATATCCTATAACAGGAGGGAGAAAATGGATGTCATTTTTTATTTCTTAAAATGTCAATGTTGATATTTCGTTAGAGGAAAGTCATGACTTCCGTGTCAGGAAGGGACTTATATCCAATAACTGGAGAGAGAAAATAGATGTCATTTTCTATTTCCCAGAATGTCAGTGTTAAGATTTGGTTAAAGGAAAGCCGAGATTTCCGTATTAGGAAAGGACTTATATCCAATAACCGAAGAGAAAATAGATGTCATTTTCTATTTTCCTTAAAATGTCAATGTCAATATTTAGTTAGAGGAAGGCCGTGATTTCCGTATCAGGAAAGGACTTATATCCAATAACCAGATAGAGAAAATAGATGTCATTTTCTATTTTTCTCAAAATGTCGATGTCAAGGTTTGGTTAAAGGAAAGTCGTAATTTCCGCATCAGGAAAGAACTTATACCCAATAACCGAAAATAGATGTCATTTTCTATTTTCCTCAAAATGTCGATGTCAAGATTTGGTTAAAGGAAAGTTGTAATTTCCGCATCAGAAAAGAACTTATATCCAATAACCGAAGAGAGAAAATAGATGTCATTTTCTATTTCTCAGAATGTCGATGTCAAGATTTGGTTAGAGGAAAGTCATAATTTCCGCATCAGGAAAGGACTTATATCCAATAACCAGAGAGAGAAAATAGATGTCATTTTCTATTTTCCTCAAGATGTCGATGTCAATATTTGGTTAGAGGAAAGCCGTAATTTCCGCATCAGGAAAGAACTTATATCCAATAACCGAAGAGAGAAAATAGATGTCATTTTCTATTTTCCTCAAGATGTCGATGTCAATATTTGGTTAGAGGAAAGCTGTAATTTCCGCATCAGGAAAGAACTTATATCCAATAACCGAAGAGAAAATAGATGTCATTTTCTATTTTCCTCAAGATGTCGATGTCAATATTTAGTTAGAGGAAAGCCGTAATTTCCGCATCAGGAAAGAACTTATATCCAATAACCGAAGAGAAAATAGATGTCATTTTCTATTTTCCTCAAAATGTAGATGTCAAGATTTGGTTAGAGGAAAGTCATAATTTCCACATCAGGAAAGGACTTATATCTAATAACCAGAGAGAAAATAGATGTCATTTTCTATTTTCCTCAAGATGTCGATGTCAATATTTGGTTAGAGGAAAGCCGTAATTTCCGCATCAGGAAAGAACTTATATCCAATAACCGAAGAGAGTGGCGAACTCATTAATATTTTTGGTGGAAATATCCGCTGAGGTTTTGACCTATATAGGTCGAAAGCTAATTCTCATGTTTGATTATCATAAATTATTCATTTTGTCATTTATTGATTTTAGGACCTGTCAACATATCACAGACAATGGGGATATATTTTTCTTCAACACTTCATTTTATTTCCATAAAAAGTCACCAGTACATATTTATTGCAAACAAAAGCTTACAGTACACACATATGTACATATCATATAGCACGCTGCAACAAACTACTGATATTTTACATGTCAACAGCTACCGATATGTCACATATCGACAACTATAGATATATTATATGTCAAGAGTTCTTCATATCATGTCATAGATTTATAGATTGTCAGATTGTCCATAAACATCCTACACTCCAAAACATCATTCGTCGAACATGTTTCAGGTGTTCAGACAATTATGGGATCACAACAGTTCCAAAGGCTTTAGTCCTTCAAGCTCTGGTATTAGTTGATATCCGTCTGGTCGTTTGTCAGGTTTCATTCGTCGCAAGGTGATGGAGATTCGTGGCTTGTTAACACTGGGTATGCAGTGTTTTACAAAATCTGCACCGTTCCCTTGGAATAGAAGAACTGATCCTCAGATTAAAAGGACGCGGCATGTCCCTTCAAATTCTCCGGGTCCCAAGATTTGTATCTCCCTTCCGAATATCACGGAGCAACGATTCATTAAAGAGAGAGTACAAAATGGTCTTTCAAAATCATGACTGTCGATGTGAGGAGGAATACAATCTCCTTTATCATACATATTAATGATGCAGCTATCGGGAACACAATCCGCAGGTATGATCCCCCAAGTAACAAGTCCTCTGATAATTTGGATTATCACAACGGGTAAAGGGTCGACTTGTTCATGTCGTAGAATCCCAGGAAGATTTCCTTCTGTCGTCTCGCATAGTTATAGCAACATCCGTATTGAATGGTTTGCCTACCCTTACCTCGAATCCATTTACTAGGTTTAGAATAGGTCCTCCTTCGAAGGCGTCCAGCCCTGCCATGATCTCGGGCTTCTATGTTGTGGTTGATGATAACAACTTGTTCAGTTTCATCAAATATTCTGGTAAAAAGTTTAAGACCATCCAGAATGTTTATTGTTCTTTTATTCACATATTTATATAGTTCGAAGGTTCTCCACTCAATGGCGCGAATTCGTCGTATCTCTTCCTCCGAGTGATTCTTTTTGTCTGATACTCTTAAACATTGAGCAGGTGTGACCAATGGTGGAGTGACAACTGCTTTGCCATTGACCCACAATTTTATATTATGATATTTTTAATTTAATTGCAACGACGCCAAAAACTTGACCCCGCTATATTATATGTATAGAATTGTAATTGTTTAAGTTGTGGATGCTACGCAAGTATACGTATCGTATCAAGTAATACAAGGCTCTAGTGGAGTCCCGGTTATCGATCCCACGAGGAAATAGAAAATTAAATAACAACTAATTTTAAAATAATAATAATAATTTTAAAATAGTATACAAAAATTTGGAATTCTAAATTTAAGCGCAATAAAGTAAACTAAGTATTTTAATTAGGTAACTTAACTAAGTAGAAAATTAATACGTATTGAAAGTGCAGGAAATTAAACTAATTGCTAAATAAGTCTTAACTATTCGTAAAAAGTATCTTTCCCCTTGTTTAGAAATTTAAGTGATCGATGAATTTAAATAGATAATTTTAAGGTATTGTGACAAATAGGAGCATTCCTATTCTTTACCCTTTGGTCCATGTGTAAAGAATATCGACTAATCCTATGTTTCGATTATCGAATCGCGGCCAGTGCTGGAGGATACCGACCGCCACTTCGTAGCTCCCACGTTCCCTCGCCCGAGGGCTAACATCTACACTTCAGCTCTCAAACAATAGGACCGAATTGAATATTTTAGTCGGTCACACTAAAATGCTCAATTCTACGCCCAAAGGATATTATTTCCCTATTTATTCGCACCTTCCTTCCAAGGCTTTTGAATTCCCCGAATATCCGATGTAATTTTTACTATAGTTGATATTCAACATATTTTAATAAATCAAATGGCCAGTTTGAAAGTAAATTAAGTCTTAAGTAAAAATTAACATAATTTATTAATATATATATAAAAGTACTTCTGTTTAAAGTTCATCAAGTCACTTAGTTTCATAACAGGGAGAAAGACTAATAAACTACTCAGAATGCATGGGAACTAAACTAAGCATGGATTTCATTTAAAGTTAAAAAAAATAAATACAAATACTTATCTTGATTTATCCCCAAGCAGTACTCTCGTAGTTCCTTTCGACTCTTCCTTCCAAGACAACGACGACTCACTAATTACTCACTAAACTCACTCAAGACACAAATCGACACACCCAACACAAAATAACACACTTAGAAGTCGAATTTCGGCCTCTATATATGAGGTGAGCAAAGGTCCAAGAGGTGTGTAAGCATCTCTTCAAAAGGTGTCCAGAGTTCAATGTATCCGCGCCATTCGAACTATCTCGCCGTCGGCGATGAATTACCTCGCCGTCTGGCGAGGCTTCTGAAGGTCTTCGAACCGCGCTATCTCGCTATCGGCGGCTAGGGCTCGCTCGTCGTCGAGACAGCTTATAAATCCTTCAGAATTTCTTCCTCGTACCCTCGCCGTCGGCGGGCTCAATCTCGCCGTCGGCGACTCAACACAAATTGCATTATTTTCTTCCTTTTTGCTCCAAATCCGTTCCTTTTTATGATTTTGCTTTTATCACCTAAATTCTCCATTCCTGCAACAAAATAAGAAAATACCTTTCTTTAAAGTGCAATTTCATCAAAAATAGGTGTGAATTTCTTAATAAATTTTTCAGTGATCAAAATCCCCCAAACTTACTTATTACTTGTCCTCATGTAATTTTAGTACTACATAAAAATAATGAGTTCTATAATAAGATTTTTTAATTTAAATAAATTATGAATTAAATTAATTAATATCATAATAAAGTTAAATAAAAATAATTCATGTAATTTAATTAATCTTATAGAAATAAATTATTTAGTTATCGTGTCTAAGTTTTCTAGCTTTACTATTCATTTCAGTGAACGACTATATTTAAAAGAATAACTACTTAAGATATTCATATGATAAGAAATTCAAGAAAACACTATTAGGTAAAATTCTAATCCATAAACATAAGTTTGGAAATATCTAAGTTTTTCCCTTTAGGTTAATTCAAATGAAGTCAATTTTTGATAAGGCATCTCCTCAAGCTTCTCCTCATTTTTCTTTTTCTTTTTCTTTTTCTTTTTCTTTTTTCTAATGAGGATTACTGTATCTGGAGAGCTTGTTAATAATTTTGAACTTCAGTTTCATCTTCCTAAATTTGAAACTTAGAAATATTTCTTAGCTTATATATACTTCATAGTTTTTACTTCATTGATTTTCAATCTTTTCTTTTTCACTTGAATACTTAAGAATTTTAATTTGAGAATATAGTTTTCCTTACTAAAAATAGTTTACTATATTCTTATTCCCTTTAACCAAATATTTTATTCTATTTAATTAATTAAAGCACTAGAAATATTTCATTTAACCTTTTATAATAATTAAATAAAATAATTCATATTAACTAAATTGAAAAATTTGCTATAAAAATCATTTTATAATAATTTGAAAATAGAAAATGAGAACAAGTTAATAACTAAATTTGTATTTTACTCCCCCCCAAACTTAAATTTTTATATCTACTCTAAATAATGAAAAAGAAGGAAAGTAAATAAATCATACCTTTGAAGTTTATGCATTTCTTTTTTCTTTGAAATTTTCTTACGGCTTTTTCATTTTTCATTGAACCTCGTACCGTTAGTATTCTCCATATATATAAAAATTTAAAGAAAATGCGAGGATAAAATCCGAGATAAGTATTAAATACAACAATAAAATTAACTCTACACTACACATATGAATTACTAACATATTAAAACAATTTAACTAACACATTAACAATTTTAAAAACTTAAAACAATACAGAATAAAATAAAAACATACTAAAGAAAACTAACATCCTTTTTAATATAAAAACAAATGCAATTAACTAACACAAAAACAAAAACTAAACTACTATAACAATTCAAGCAAATAATCTAACAAACATCCAATGTCTCACAACATAAAGTATTGAATATTACAAACATATAAAAGTTTCCAAAATAACTTAACATCAAATAAACAAAACAAATAAAGTCCTAATCTTCAGCATCAAAGTCCCAAACTATATTATCATCCCCTCCTTGATCCGCAGGCTGAGAAGACTGAGCAGGATGATACTGAGTATATCTGGGGCACTCAGGAAAGACAACATCTAAATCACCACTCCTATAACGACGTTCAGCTTCATAGTATGCAATCTCGTATTCCGAATGTCGCTGGAGATATTCGCTATCATAATCGTGTCTTCTCTCCAAGCCTCCAATTCTTTGATCTATATGTTCGAATCTTCTTTCCATATTTTCTCCAAATGACTCAAAGCTCTTTCTACTCATGGTTAATTCATTCATCAGATCTTGAAGGGTATGAGTAGTGTACTGAGGGGGTGGTTCATAACTAGTAGAGGGTATATCTCTACTTGAAGAAGGTACATAATCCCTTGTCCCAGATCTCCATCCTTCGTGGGATTCATATTTCTTTATATTAGCCTGAGTTAGGGGTTTCATAGGCTCTATCCATTCCTTATCATCTCTTGCCTCTACCCCAGATAATTGACAAAGCGCATTCCTTCGAAACCTTGTTTACCCTCATAGTAGGTAACAATTTAGATGAGATGAAAAAGTGCCAGTGCTTTGAGACAGGATTCAAAAGTGATGCAGAGAAACTACATACCCATCTTCACGCATTTCCCAATCTTCCGGTTCATCAGTCAGATATTGAAATATCTCATTCATATTATATCGAGAAGACACAAAATTTGAATAATGACATACCGGGGTGTTTTCTATAGAGAATAATTCATTTACTCTTGATGGAGTAAACGTCACCCATCTTCCTCGGACATAGACATTCCCATTGTTAATCGCATGTAAGTTAGAGTAGAACTCTTTCACAACCGGAATAACAACAACAGACGTAGTGTAACAAAATACCTCCGCATGCGCTGCGCGATCGTTTCTTCTATCTTCGTAAGTGGAATTCTCTAATCCTCGATCGACAAATCCTCGTTCCTTGATAACTCTTTTCTTTACCAAAACCTTGTCAAGATCCGTCGCGCTTCCGCACTCACAAATTTCCTCCGGTTAAACACTCCGCAATTAGAGGAATCTAAGAATTTGGAGGCCATTATGGTGAATGGAATGAATTCTAGTGAAGAAGGCAGATCTAGAATGATTTAAGAATGGGTTTTCACAAAGGAATTGGTGTTGAAACCGTCCAAATCGGTATTCAAATTATAAATAACTCATCTTTATAACTTCCTCGCTGTCGGCGAGAAGTTTCTCGCCATCGGCGACTCGGTTATAAAACCGCCTCCCATGTTCTCGCTCGTCGGCGGACGTTTCTCGCCGTCGCCGAGCTCGATAAATAAACTGAATTTAATTTAGGCGCGAACCTCGCTGTCGGCGAGTATCGACCTCACCATCGGCGAGTTTCCAAAATAATGTCCAATTTCGCTCTAAATCGAATAATTTCTTTTCTCGTCATAATGGTTCGAATATGTGATGGTTCTTAATAATAATTGAGTAGTAAAGTTTCAATAATATAGATTAACTATTAAGATTAAATAAAATAGATAACTAATATGGGTTGCCTCCCATAAAGCGCTTGGTTTAACGTCGTCAGCTCGACCTAATTTCAATTATTAATCGAGTCGACTAAGCATTAAAACCTCTTTATAGTTAGGTCTTATACCTTCGAAATATGGTTTTAATCTATGTCCATTAACTTTAAATTTATGTCCAGCTTTTGGATCTTCGATTTCTATAGTGCCGTATGAAAATATTTGAGTTATGGTGAAAGGTCCTAACCATCGAGACTTCAATTTTCCAGAAATAATTTCAATCTAGTATTATATAACAAAACTTCCCGTCCCGGTTCAAAATTTCTCTCGATTAATCTTCCGATCATGCCATAATTTCATCTTTTCTTTATAAATCCGATCATTATCATATGATTCATTTCTTAATTCTTCCAATTCATTTAATTGGCAAGCAATCTTTTCTCACCAGCCTTCCTTCATATTATAATTAAATTCTTTAATCGCCCAAAATGCTTTATGTTCTAATTCAACCGGTAAGTGGCATGTTTTTCCATATATAAGCTCGTAAGGAGTCATTCCAATCGGAGTTTTATAAGCAATCCTATAAGCCCATAATGCAGTTGTCTAATCTAATAGACCAATCTAACCTATTTGGGTTTACATGATTTTTCTAAAATACGTTTATCTCACGATTAGATACTTCAACTAATCCGCTAGTCCGTGGATGATA
Source organism: Papilionanthe hookeriana x Papilionanthe teres (assembly GCA_022702705.1). NCBI lineage: Eukaryota > Viridiplantae > Streptophyta > Magnoliopsida > Asparagales > Orchidaceae > Papilionanthe > Papilionanthe hookeriana x Papilionanthe teres. The sequence continues at coordinate 59,594,714 of CM040423.1, read as the reverse complement.
AGCAGTGGATATCTTATGAGTAATATTGTATTTTTCTACTAGTTTGTGAATGTATTTATTTCTAAAATGAGTTCCTCCGTCGCTGATAATCACTCTCGCATTCCAAATCTAGTAAAAATATTTTTCATCGAAATTTCGAAACACTCTTAAGCATCACACCTAGGTAAAGCTTGTGCCTCAATCCATTTGGAAACATAATCAACAACTACTAATTTATATGAGTTTCCAAACGAAGGAATAAAAGGTCCCATAAAATCTAATCCCCAAACATAAAAAATTTCAACTTCTAATATAAAATTCGCAGGCATTTCGTTTTTTCTAGATATATTTCCTACTCTTTCGACATTTATCGCAAGTTTTAATATATCCGTATACATCTCTAAATAGAGTAGGCCAAGTAAAATCCGTATCGTAGAATCTTATAAGCAGCTTTATCGATCCCAAAATGTCCTCCAAAATCGAATCATGACATTTTTGAATAATTGGTTCAGCTTTCTTCATAAGGTATACATCATCTAATAATTAAATCCTTACATTGCTTATATAAATATGGTTCATCCCAAAATAGGTTTTCGTATCATGGATGAATTTTTTCTGTTGTTGCAAAGTTAGCATAGGTGGTAAAATATTACTAACTATATAGTTTACTATATCAAGCATACCATGGTATTTTCCACTCATTGATATTATATAGTTTTTCATCGGAAAATCTGTCTATAATTTCATTTTCAATATCGTATAATTCATGATTTTCTAATCTCGATAAATGATCCGCAATTTGATTATCGAGCTCCTTTTTTATTAACGATCTCAAAATCGAATTCTTGCATTAATAGCATCCATCTAATTAATCTTGGTTTGGATTCTTTCTTTTGCATTAAATATTTGATAACAGAATGATCGTATGCACGATACATTTTGTTCCAATCGATAAGGTCTAAATTTATTAAAACCATATACTACCGCTAATAATTTTCTTTCAGTAATCGTATAATTTATTTCAAGCATTATTTAGAGTTTTACTAAGCATAAGTATATAACTTTAAAAATCTTTTCATATCTTTGCCCAAGAACCGCTCCTACAAGCATAATCACTAGCATCACACATAAGCTCAAATGGTTTCTCCCAGCTAGGTGAAACTATTATAGGTGTCGTAATTAATTTTTCTTTTAAGAGTTCAAAAGCATTCGTGCATTCGATTGTAAATTTAAATTTCTTGTCCTTTTCGAGAAGTTGGCATAGAGGTTTAGTAATTTTTGAAAAATCTTTTATATATCGTCCGTAGAATCCAAGCATGTCCAAGAAAACTTCTTACCCCTTTTACCGTAGTTGGAGGTGGTAATTTAGCTATAACTTGAATTTTTGCGTGGTCCACTTCCATGCCTTTTTCCGAAATTTTATGCCCTAATACAATGTCGCCCGCAACCATAAATCGACATTTCTCCCAATTTAGAACTAAATTTGTTTTCTCACATACTTCTAATACTTTTTCAAGATGAGTTAAGCATGTGTCAAATGATGTTCCAAATACGGAGAAATCATCCATAAATACTTCTATTCCATTGTCAATTAACTTACTAAATATAGACATCATACATCTCTCGGAATGTTGCTAGTGCATTACATAATCCAAAAGGCATTCTTCGAAAAGCGAAAGTTCCATAAGGACTAGTAAATGTAGTTTTCTCGATCCATAGGAGCAATCTGTATTCGATGATAACCGTGTATCCATCTAGAAAACAAAAATACTTATGTCCGGCTAATCTATCTAACATCCGGTCTAGAAATGGTAAAGGAAGTGATCTTTCCCGGTGGCGGTATTTAATTTCCTATAATCAATACATATACGCCAACCAAGTAACTTGTCTTATAGGAATAAGATCGTTATTTTCATTGGCGAGTGACGGTCACTCCTCCCTTCTTAGAACACAATGAATCGGGCTTACCCAAGCACTATCGTAAATAGGATATATAATATCATTATCTAACCATTTTAAAATTTCTTTCTTAACCACTTCTTTCATTATCGGGTTTAATCTCCTTTGGGGATCCGCTTTAGGTTTATGTTCATCATCTAAAATAATTCTATGCATACAGTATCGAAGGACTAATTCCTTTAATATCTGCTAAAGTCCAACCAAAAGTTTTCTTATATTTTTTTAAAGTTTCTAAAAGTTTTTGTTCTTGAGATTCGTTTAATGCGGATGAAATAATAACCGGTAAAGTCGAAGAATTACCTAAATAAGCATATTACAAATGATCGTGTAATATTTTTAGCTCAAGTTCGTGAGGTTTAATAATCGATGGAACTATATTCTTGTCGTTGTTTTCGATATTATCCAAAAATTCAAATCTTTCCCGAATATAATCTAGTTCTTCATTATTATCTTCAATTAATTCAGTGTTTTCTTTTTCTAATTTATCTTCGTAATATTCCTTAAAATGTTCTTGTTGTAAATATTCAAGTATTTCCATCCGAAAACATTCATCATCTTTTTCTAAGTCAGCAGATATTTCATTGATTTTGCAATATTAAATGTAACTTTTGGTCATTTACTCTCATAGTTAATTCTCCTTTCGAACATCAATCATAGCTTTTCCAAAGTAGCCAAAAATGGTCTTCCTAAAATGATAGGAATTTCTTTATCTTCCTCCATATCTAAAACAATAAAATCTACTGGGAAGATAAATTTATCCACTTTTACTAACACATCTTCAATAACTCCCTTAGGATAGGTAACCGAACGATCAGCTAATTGAAAGGTTACTGAAGTAGGTGTAATTTTTCCTAATCCTAATCTCTTAAAAATCGATAGAGGCATTAGATCGATGCTTGCTCCTAAGTCACACAAAGCTTTTCCATAAAATTTTTCTCCTATAGCAGCAGGTATAGTGAAACTACCGAGATCTTTCAATTTTTCGGAAGCTTCTTTCGAATAATAAGCACTACACTCTTCACTAAGTGCGACTCGTTTCATTATCGCTGAATTTTCTTTTCTTATTTAGAATATCTTTCATAAATTTTACATAATTTGGCATCCGATCTAAAGCTTCGACAAAAGGTATATTGATTGTTAATCTCTTTAATATTTCAAGGAATTTAGCAAATTGTTTATCTTTTTTATGTTCGAGCTAGTCGTTGAGGAAATGGTGGTGGAGGTTTTTCAACGTAAATTTTCATAGGTATTAAAGGATGTTCTAAGTTTGAATCTTGTTGAAGTGTTTCCTTTTCAATTTTCACTTCCTCTTCTTGGCTTTCAAGTTCTTTTTGAATTTGAGGTTCTAATTCTTTTCCACTCCTTAGTTGTATTGCTTTAATTTGTTCTTTTCCTTGATCTTTAGGATTTATTTCCACATTGCTAGGAAAAGTTCCAGTATTCTATTATTTAGCGCAAGAAGTAATATGTCCAAGTTGAGTTTCGATATTTTTAATAGATGTTCCTTGAATTTGTAATCGATTTCCTTGAATTTGTAGTTGATTTCCTTGATTTTGTAGTTGATGACCCATATTCAAAATTAATTCATCCATAAATAATTTCTTATCTTTGAATCGAGGGTTATTGTTATTAAATCTAGGTGGGTAATTAGGTTTATAGTTTGGATTTGCTTGATTAGGTTGATTCATCCATTGTTGATTAGATGTGTTATTCCAATTAAAATTTGGATGAGTTTTCCAACCGAGATTATAATAGTTTGAATAAGGGTTATTAGTTCTATTATTAATAAGCATTTAAAGTTTCATAATTAGATTGAGATTCTATGATTTGTCCAGATGAGTTTTCTTCTAAAGTAGGAGAGTAGTTCATTCCAAAATGATCTAATTTCTTAGATATAGCAAGCAATTCGAGAAGCTAACATAGATATTGCATCGTTTTCATGAATGCTCGGCTATCTTTTCTCGGATTTACTCTATCACAGAGCCATTGGAAATTATTTGTTGCCATTTCTTCGATTAGTGCATAAGCTTCATCAAATGGTTTAGACATTAATGAACCTCCAAGAAGAAGCATCGATGATCGATCTTAAGGATCCTACTAATCCATTATAAAAGGTTCGAATAATCACCTAATCTGGTAGCGCATGATGTGGGCATTTCCTAAGAAGTTCCTTAAATCTCTCCCAAGCTTCATATATTGATTCTCCATCTAACTGACAAAAAGAAGTTATATCATTTCTAAACTTAGCAGCTTTAGATGGTGGAAATTATTTGGATAGAAATTTTTGTGATAATTCTCCCCAAGTTTTAATAGATCCGAGTGCTAACGAATTCAACTACATTTTAGCCTTATCCCTTAATGAAAAAGGAAAAAGTCTAAGTCTTATAAGCATCGTCGTATACTCCTTGATATTTAAAAGTAGCACAAAGTTCTAGAAAACTAGCAAGATGTAAGTTATGATCTTCAGTAGGTAAACCACTAAATTGATTGTTTTGTACCATTTGGATAATTGCGTGTTTAAGTTCAAATGAATTAAGCACTACATCGTGGTTTTGAATAGTTAAATGAATTTCATCCGATGTAGGTTGGCATAATCTCTTAATGGTCTTTGTTGGTTCATATTTTGAATTTCGTGAATATTCGCCATTTGTGTTAAATTTATAATTTGTTTCTTTTGTTTTCTAATTCTTTTAATCGTACGCTCTAATTCGAATCGTAAGGTATTAAATTTTTGTTTCCAAATTTGCGCATACAATTTTAGAATAGATATTAATTTATTTATTATGATTATTTTGAAATAGTCCGTTACTCTAAGTAAATTTTTCTTACTTTCCCTAAGCAATGGCGCCAAAAACTCGACCCACAATTTTATATTATGATATTTTTAATTTAATTGCAACGACGCCAAAACTCGACCCCGCTATATTATATGTATAGAATTGTAATTGTTTAAGTTGTGGATGCTACGCAAGTATACATATCGTATCAAGTAATACGAGGCTCTAGTGGAGTCCTCGGTTATCGATCCCACGAGGAAATAAAAAATTAAATAACAACTAATTTTAAAATTATAATAATAATTTTAAAATAGTATACGAAAATTTGGAATTCTAAATTTAAGCGCAATAAAGTAAAGTAAGTATTTTAATTAGGTAACTTAACTAAGTAGAAAATTAATACGTATTGAAAGTGCAGAAATTAAACTAATTGCTAAATAAGTCTTAACTATTCGAAAAAGTATCTTTCCCCTTGTTTAGAAATTTAAGTGATTGATGAATTTAAATAGATAATTTTAAGGTATCGTGACAAATAGGAGCATTCCTATTCTTTACCCTTTCGTCCAGTGTAAAGAATATCGACTAATCCTATGTTTGATTACCGAATCCGCGGCTAAGCCGGAGGATACCGACCGCCACTTCGTAGCTCCCACGTTCCCTCGCCCGAGGGCTAACATCTACACTTCAGCTCTCAAACAATAGGACCAAATCGAATATTTTAGTCGATCACACTAAAATGCTCAATTCTACGCCCAATGATATTATTTTCCTATTTATTTGCACCTTCCTTCCAAGGCTTTGAATTCCCCGAATATCCGATGTAATTTTTACTATAGTTGATATTCAACATATTTTAACAAATCAAATGGCCAGTTTGAAAGTAAATTAAGTCTTAAGTAAAAATTATCACAATTTATTAATATATATATAAAAGTACTTCTGTTTAAAGTTCATCAAGTCACTTAATTTCATAACAGGCAGAAAAACTAATAAACTACTCAGAATGCATGGGAACTAAACTAAGCATGGATTTCATTTAAAGTTAAAAACAATAAATACAAATACTTATCTTGATTTATCCCCAAGCAGACTCCTCGTAGTTCCTTTAACTCTTCCTTCCAGTACAGCACGACTCACTAATTACTCACTAAACTCACTCAAGACACAAATTGACACACCCAACACAAAATAACACACTTAGAAGCTGAATTTCGGCCTCTATATATAGAGGTGAGCAAAGGTCCAAGAGGTGTGTAAGCATCTCTTCAAAAGGTGTCCAGGTTCAATGTATCAGAGCCATTTGAACTATCTCACCGTCGGCGACAAACTACCTCGCTGTCGGCGAGGCTTCTAGAAGGTCTTCGAACCGCGCTATCTCGCTGTCGGCGGGCTCGGGCTCGCTGTCAGCGAGACAGTTATAAATCTTTCAGAATTTCTTCCTCGTACCCTCGCCGTCGGCGGGCTCGATCTCGCCGTCGGCGACTCGAGACAAATTGCATTATTTTCTTCCTTTTTGCTCCAAATCCGTTCTTTTTTATGATTTTTGCTTTTATCACCTAAATTCTCCATTCCTGCAACAAAATAAAGAAAATACCTTTCTTTAAAGTGCAATTTCATCAAAAATAGGTATGAATTTCTTAATAATTTTTCAGTGATCAGCCATCCTCTTTTTCTGTAAGGTCTAGATTTTTTGTTTCCGATATTATTTCCTCAAACGAAGTATTGATAGTCTGCGATTTTAACTGACTCATATCTTTTATGTCTTGTTTCTCTTGTAATTGTTTTTGTCGTTTTAGTTGTTTATTGCGATTTCGTCTTTGCGATCTGGTGAATCATGTCGTCAGATTTTTGGTTCTTGACGTTGATGCTCCTTGTACCGGGGCAGTCATGAATTTCGCTTCATCCGAGCTATCACCGATTGTGAAGTCATATTCTTCGGGTTGTCGGAGTTTGAATTCTATCAAAGGTGTTTGCAAATTAACTTCACTGTGATTCACCAGATAAAGTAACGATCCATGATATATTGATTCAACCTGCAACAGGTCAAAATCAAAGTGAACTCTGGTCCCCGCGTCTATATGTCGACGGTCCAAGGCAAAAGTCATATTATTTCGGAATGAGAAAAATAATCGTCTTCGGGAATTTTTCCGAAAATATCAAGACAGAATATCATTTTAGATTTTCAAATGTTTGTTTAACAAATGAAAGAGATGTCACAAAACATCAAAGATGATTTTTGAAAGGAGAATTTATTGTCCCAATTTATAAATAAGTCTTTATTCATTTCCTATTTTTTTTATGTCGCGTAATATTTCTTTAGAAAACGCCCATTGATTGGAGGTAGGATTCTTTCTCCTTGGCAATCCACCAATTGGTAGGATCCTCCGGAATATGTCTTTTCAATTACATATGGACCTTCCCATATCAGTTCGAATTTGCCACCTATCTTTCGATGAGCTAGTATAGGTCTTCGAAGAACTAAAACTAATTCACCGATTCGAAAGGTTCTAAGATGAACTAGTTTGTCGTGAGCTCGTATCATTTTTGCTTGATACAATTCAAGATTTTGTTGGGCTTGCAGACGTTTGCCCTCTATATTTTCAAGTTCTTCAAGTCACAACTTGACGTTTTCTTCTTCAGTTATTTTATCAGTTATTGCGATTCTGAGAGAAGGAATTTGGACTTCTAGAGGCAGAATGGCTTCAGAACCATATACCAAAGCAAATGGTGTAGACCGTGTTGGAGTTCGGTATGTAGTTCTATAAGCCCATAAAGCTTCTATTAGTCGTTCATGCCATTGTCTCGGGCTATTACTTAATGTCTTTTTCAAGATTTGAACCAATTTTTTATTGAGAGCTTCAGCTAATCCATTGGCCTTAGGGAATAGATTGTGGAATTTCTCCAGTCAATCCCATGTCTCTGGATAAAGTGATTCATTTTTGTGTTTTTGAAGGCTAACCCATTATGTGATATGACTCTTCGAGGAATCCCAAATCTATAAACGATATGTGTTTTAAATAAGTGGAGAACTTGTTCTGCCTTGACTTCTCGAAGGGGTATTGCTTCTGCCCATTTAGAAAAATAGTCAGTAGCTGCCAGAATAAATTTATGGCCCTTGGAGGATGGAGGATCTATAGGGCCCACTATGTCAGTACCCCAACATTCAAATGGCCATGATGCAATAGTTGGGTGTAGGACATTTGGAGGTTGATGTAAAACTACTCCATGTATTTGACATTGATGACATTTCTTTGCAATGTCAAGACAGTCGGTCATCATTGTTGGCCAATAATAACCCATTCTTTTTATTTTCATTTTCATTTTGGGCCCAAATTGATGTGCACCACATAAACCTGAATGAACTTCCTTAACAATCTCTCGAGCTTCAATTTGGTTTAAACAACTTAACCACATTTGATCAAAAGATCGTTTATAAAGGACGTCATTTATTAGAGCATATAATAATGCTCTTTGTTTAATTTGATTGGCAATAGAACTATTTTCAGGCAATTTTCCAGTTTGTAAATATTGGATGATTGGTTGTCGCCAATCATCATTCTCGTCACTTATTGTCATTGTCATATTTTCACCGATTTTATGCAAATTATCCATATCAATTTGAGAAAGAACTTTTCGTCCTTTTATAGAAATCGGTATGTCATCTTCTTCTGGACACGCAAATTCCTTTACAAGTTTTGCCAGAGCATCCGCTAGAGAGTTATCTCGTCTCGGGATTAAGAAAAATGTTACATCAGGAATTCGTTGAAGTAATTTCAAAGTGTAACGAGAATATTGTTCAAGTCGTGCTTTCAAAATTTTGTATTTGCCAGCAATTTGATTGATAATTAACTGGGAATCTCCGTAAATATCAATATTCTTAATTTCCATTAATATTGTCAATTCTATACCGGTTATGAGTGCTTCATACTCAGCTTCATTATTCGTGCATGGTTCTGTCAAATGATAGGAAAAGGGCATCATCATTTTGTCTGGAGTAATGAAAATTAATCCTACTCCAGCTTTGCCTGGTATGATTGTATGTCTATCTTTGTCTTTCCATGCAGATGATGCTCCGTCAAAATAGAGTTCCCATCGTTGCATGTTAGAATTTTTTACTTCTGATATTTGTTCATCAGGTAGATCGTCATTAAGGGGTGATCCCACTGGAATTGGGTGTCCTACTAAGAAATCTGCTAGGATTTGTCCTTTAATAGCACGTAACAGTACAAATGTTATGTCGAATTGTAACAAGATCATTGCCTATCTTGCTAATCTCCCAGAATGTGTCGGTCGTGTTATTAAATATTGTAACGGGTTAACTCTTGAAATAAGAGTTACCTTATGAGAAAGCATATAATGTCTTAGCTTTTGAACTGTGAAGATCAGGGCTAAACAATGCTTTTCAATTGTCGGATATTTTACTTCCGTTGGAACTAAACAACGACTCAAGTAGTATAACACATTTTCTTTTCCTTCATCATTTACTTGTGCTAGTAAAGCTCCAAGTGAATTGTCCAATGCCGCGGTGTAAAGGATTAAAGGTCTTCCTAATACAGGGGCTGCTAAGACAGGAGGGGTTGTCAAATATTGTTTAATGTCTTCAAAGGCATGCTGACATTTTTCATCCCACACGAATTTGACATCCTTTCTAGTAAGGGCAGTAAGTGGTTGACATCTACCTGATAGATTGGAAATGAAACGTCGTATATATGCTAATTTTCCTTGGAAGGATCTCAATTGAGTTAGATTTTTAAGAGGAGGCATATTTAGGATAGCTTCAATTTTGAGAGGATCAATTTCTATCCCACGATGTCGAACTACAAATCCTAAAAATTTTCCTGAAGTGACACCAAAGGCGCACTTTAAAGGGTTCATTTTAAGATTATATCATTGTAGTCGTTCAAAGACAATTCTCAAATCGTTTATATGATCGTCTTTTTGTTTATTATTGACAACCAGATCGTCGACATAACATTCGACTTAATTATGTATTAGTTCATCAAAAATCCGTGTCATGGCTCTTTGATAGGTTGCACCGGCATTTTTTAGTCCAAATGGCATAACCTTATAACAATATATGCCCATGGGTGTTCGGAAAGCTGTATTTACTTCATCTTTCGAAAACATTTTTATTTGGTTATATCCTGATGATCCATCCATGAAAGAAAATATTGCATATTTTGATGCAATATCAACCATTAACTCGGGAATTGGTAAAGGAAATTCATCTTTTGGACATGCTTTGTTCAAGTCTCTGTAGTCTATGCAGACTCTTATTTGTCCATTTTTCTTTTTAACTGGCACCACATTGGCTAGCCATGTTGGATAGTTTTCTTCTCGTATGAAGTCAGCCTCTATCAATTTCTTGACTTCCGCAATGACTTGTTGCTCTATTTCGACACGCATCCTTCTTAGAGCTTGTATAACTGGGTTTATGATTTGGTCTATCCCGAGTTTATGGACTGCGACTTCTGGAGATAAACCAGGCATTTCGTCATAAGTCCAAGCAAAACAGTCTTTATATTCCATCAACAATTGAGTTATGTCTTTTATTTCCTCATCATTAAGGAATGAACTAATAAAAGTCGATTTTGGATTTTCATTAGTTCCTAAATTTATTTCTTTTAGTTCATTAATTGTCGATTTAATTTCTTCTTCCAACTCCGGGGGAGCATTTTCAATTGGAAGATCGGGCAATGTTTCGGAATCACATTCTTCTGTGACAGTCAAACAAAATTTCATACCATCTAATGGTCCCAAAATTCCAAATCCAACACCTTTTTTAGAGTTAGAATTTCGTTTATTATCATTCCACATTTGTTCAATGAGATGCGGTTGTTTTAAAGACCATTATTTGAGCATTAAACTATTTTGAATGAATTTTCGTGCCCAAGGAGAATACAACTCAAAAGGAATTTTCATTGATTGTGGAAGATTTTCATCTTCTATTTTACATCATTTTTAGTACAAGAAGAAGTAGAGCCAAGTCTAAACTTAGTTGGCTTTTTTTCATCATTATATACTTCTTTGACTATTAGATTCTCAATCTTAGCAGTGGAGATTGGAGTTAGAGTCATAGAATGTATATAATGATTGATTTTGTCATACATAGATTCAAATGGTTTCTCTTTGTCTTCCTCTTCTAGAGATATTTTGAATTGTGGTTCCTTTGCAACCACAGATGTCGTTTCTTCTTCAGAATCCAGGTGGATTTTGAATTTCAATGGTTTCTTCATTGTGACAATTGGATCTTCTCTCCTTCGTCCTCGTTCTCGGCCTCGACCTCGAGTGCGAGTCTGATGGAAATTAGTCTTTTTTGTCTTTATTGAAGAAAAATCCTTTTCATTTATTTTCTTTTCTTTGTTCTTTTCTTCCATATTTATCGTCGTCTCTTTGGAAGATATTGTTTTATTTATAAGAGCATAATATGCTGCATCTTCGTGTATACCGATTTCATGGATTGAAAACGGTTGCAGATCTCCTATAATACGAAATTCTTGTCTTTTTCGTAAATATTTGATACATTGATGTAATGAAGAGGGTACCATTTTATATTCATGGAGCCATGGTCTTCCAAGTAAGGCATTAAAAGAGGTATCTGAATCAATAATATGAAATTTTGCTGTTGTTGCCAAGTCGGCTCTTTTTAAGAGCAATGTTATTGATCCAAGGGCCCGTTCTCCTTGTTGATTGAATCCTCTTAACATCATTGTATCTCTTGATAGTTGAGAGGCATCAATGTCTAAGTATGCAAGAGTTCTCAGATTCATAATGTTGATTGAAGCACCTGGTCAATAAGAACTCTCGAAAGTATCGTGTCATTGATGTTTACTGTAATATATAGTTGACGATTGTGTTCAGTTGTTCTGAGCTACAAGTCATTGTCAGAGAAGGTAATTTTTGTTGATTCATCTAATGAGTAAGCTTCGTTTTGGGTAGTACTAGCAAGTTGAGTTAAACAAATGTCAGGGTCCGAAAGGGCCTTGATTAATGATTCTCTCATTTCTTTGGAAAGTATGAGAGCGTCATAGATGCTTAATTTTGCAGGTAATTTTCTCAAATGGGCCAGTACATTATAATCCACCTTGTTGTAAAGATCATCCTTATTTCCTTCAGAAGTTCGGGGATATATTGGAGGAATGATCTTATCTGGTGTAATTATTTGTTTTTCTTTTTCTTGTGGAATTATCCTAGGAGGTAAGATTTTTCCACTTCTCAAGTTAATTTCAATTATTTCCTCAGGTTGATTATCTGATTCATTTGTTTCTGAATCCGAAGATTCCAAATTTATAGAAATCAGAATTCATTGTAATTGAAGCGTAGCAATGTCATCTTCATTTGTGTCGTTGTCAGATTTCTTATTTTCATTTTCATTAGTTTGGTTGTCTTTAGATTGATCATATACGATTTGAGCATTGTCTATAGGGTTAGGATTCAAATGGTTATTCTCAGAAGCATCATCCAGAATAGACAAAATGTACGCAAAACTAGGATTGTTATTATTCATGGTAAAAAGAAAGTCATACAAAGTTATTGGCTTGAGGATTTTTCGTCCTTCGGCCGACATAACTATCCTAGTACAAGAGTGACATGAACTAGAAGGTACAAAAGGAGTTGCAGCCCATATGTCTGGAAGACCTCTAATCTTTTCCATTTTCTTGATTTTCTTTTTCTTTTCTTTCTTGGGAGATTTTGTAACTTGGTATTTAGCGAAGATCTCTTCAGAAATGTTATCCTTGTTTTTAGGATTAAGTTTCTCTATCAAAATCATATTGACTGGTCCTTTTTCAGGTTCTCTCAAGTATTCTTTCGGGATGACTATATTTCTACCTTTGAAATTACGCTCTAACCAGTCTTTGAAGACAAAACATTCTTCAATTTTATGTCCGAGCATCCTGTGATAAAGGCAATAATTAGGATTGTCCTTCATGTCAATTTCTGCTGGCCTTTTAGCTTTGGTAGCTTAAATTCAGGTATTTTAAGCAAGCTACGAAATATTTTGCTGACGGCTTCTATTTTAAATGAATATACTTTATTCATTCTCTCAACCATTGTTTTCTTTTCAGTTGATACTGGGATTGGTTGTTGAAGTTGTAATTGAGGTGATGTCTGTGATGTCGAAGGATTTTGTCGTTGCTTCTTTTGCTCCGGTTGGATTTGCATCACCTGTTTGCCTTTTTCTGTAATATTCCCAGGTTTCTTTTCAAAAGTTTTGATAGTTTTTGTCTTTTCAGTTTTCTCCATTACACTCATCTGCTTAACCTCTACCTGAAGATTGGCAGCTTTACTGAGTAATTTTCAAAAGTTTTTATCGTAAATCCTTTAATCATAAATGCTATGGGACCATGAATATTTTTTAGCAGTATTCCAACAGCATGTTGTTCTTGTAACTGTGGCTCACATTTCATGTTGAGATTTCTCCAGCGTAAAATATAATCTACCAAGGTTTCTCCTGGTTTTTGTTTCTCTACCACCAAATCACCAATAGTGATATGATGTTGTGCTCCTGCAAAGCGTTGAATAAAAAAGCTTTCAAGCTCAATAAAGGTTTTGACAGATCCATTGGGAAGTTCCGCATACCAGTCGAAGGCAACTCCCATGAGACTGTTGACAAATTGTCGAAATAGGAGAGCATCATTTCCTCCAGCATTACAGCAGCTTGCTCTAAAATGTGCCAGATATTGTCGGGGATTTCCCATCCCATCGAACATTTTAAAGACAGGAGGAACAAAACCTTTAGGATATTGAACAGAATCATGTTCCTCTGGGTATGGCCTACCCTTTGGAGTTAATGCTCCAGCTTTTGCCTGAGCCATCGTTTCTTTAATTTTTTGTTTTACTATTTTTGTAATATCCTTTTCTGGAGTTTCGTTTAAGGAAAATTCTTTCTCTTTCGAGTACTTTCCTCGATATCCATTAGTTCTTCTCTGCTTTCAAGGATGTGAATAGCCTCCGGTCTAATGATTTCAATAGCTGGAGAAGGGTCGGCTGGTGGTTTTTGCAAAGTCACTACCAGTTCTTCCATTCTTTGTTCAAGACGACTTATTTGTTCTTCTCATTGTCGTATCACCTCTCGCAATTCCTCTTCATTTGATTCTCGTGCTAAGGAAGCAGATCGGGTTTCTACCATGTTAACACTAGCAACATTCTCATTGGAACTGTCATAAGTATTTTTCCTTTCTTGTCCTGAAAGTTGTTTAATATCTTCCTTTAATTTCTTTAATCTTTCTTGAAATGATTTTGTAGAATGTTTTCTGCAAATCTCTTCTCGTGAACTATTTGCAGGAGTGTTGGTGGTATTGGAATTCCTTTCAGATGATTTTCGCCTCCATACATTATTTTCAAGTATAAGGCGAGAATTCTCAGGTGGTGTATCATATCTAGTATAAGGATAATTTGCTTTTTGTAGCATCTGGACCAAGTCTGTCATTTTAGCAGTTGTATCCTCTGCTTCTGACATTAATTTGTCATATCGAGTTTTGTCATTGATGACCACTACATCTTTTATTCTAGGGCCCTATCAAAATTTTACTGGTACTCAAACACAATGTTTATCAGTTGGGAATTGATAGTCAGTTTCTTGATAATCAGATTTTTCCATTGCCAAAATTCTCCTTTTCATGGTGTTGGAGACTGCACAACCCATTTTATCTAATAACTTAGATAATGAACATTTTTCTTTTCGTGCTAATCGTTTAAACACTGAATGTATAGCACGAAATGGAGGAGATCTTTTAGGTTGAAAGGAATTGTCAGTGTATTCAACAGGAACTGGAATATATTGATTTTCTTCTAAAAAGGAAGGATTTCCAAAAATATTCTGTTGAAATTCAGGTGTTTCAAAAATTATCATTTTCATTCCACATTTTCTTTCTTTTAAATGAAGGAGTTCTATGAACGTTCCTCGAAGAAGATCCGATTTCATACATAGATGATGGTGGAACATCATCTTCTTCGTAAACTTGTTTTCCTTTCTTATCACTCTGTCTTTTCATTCTTCAAGGATGTAAGGTTCTTCATGTGTATATTCAGAATTGTCTGTAAAATTTAGAAAGTCTTCATAAGGTTGCAAGTCAAATTCTTGAAAAGATTGAGTATCAGTTTGATATGGATTATCTAATATGAATTCCGTTTCACTAAATAATCCATAATCATTGTGATAAAAAGGAGGATTTTCCTCTATTGGTATGTCAAAGTCTTGAAAGTAAGAAAAGATCGAATTCGGAGAATCCATTGCAATTTTTCTGTAATTTCAAGAAAAGAGAATATTATTGACTTATTTATAAACTGGGAACTTTTTATTTTCAAATTTTTGAAATGAAAACAAATGATAACAAAAGATGAGAATAAAGATTCGCCCCAGCGGAGTCGCCACTCTCTGTTTGGTGGCGATGAAAATTTAATGTCTCGTGGCGGATGGGTGAGGTCATGTCATCGCCATCCAATGTCAATGTCAAGGAGTCGCCATCTAATATTAGCCTAGTTTTATTCACATAAATCCTATGAAAGATTTAGAGAATTTTTAGGACTAATAGTAGAAAAGGATGTTTATGACAATTCTTATATGAGGATATTCTAGAATAACATATTCTAGAATTTTCATATTAAGAAAATCATGGTAAACCAGAGATTTCTATTTCGGGTTCTTTTAGATCTCCTATAGAGGTAAGCCTCTATAGTTAATTACATTATAAACAGTTTTCAATTGTTTAAGAAAACTTCTGGTTAATGTTAATCATTTGTTTTCTAAGAATTCATTTTAAGGAGAGATGTACCCACTATCACTCCTGAATGTCGTTATATCATGTTATTGAATACTTTAGGTATTATGTCTAACCTAAAGGTTCTGGTTTTGTTGTCAATGTTGTTGATTTGTTGAAAAATTTCAGGTTATACGTCTAACCTAAAAGTTTTGGTTTTGTTTTTGTTGTCAAAAGTTTCAGGTTATATGTCTAACCTAAAAGTTTTGGTTTTGTTTTTGTTGTCAAAAGTTTAAGGTTATATGCCTAACCTAAAAGTTTTGGTTTTATTTTTGTTCCGTCGTCGACGTCCTGCAAAACAGAGTTAGCACATCCTATAACATGCAAAGAAAATCTAAACGGAATTTCTTTCTTTCACCTTGCAAAGAAAACATTGTCAGAAATAATGTCACAGAATATTTGGATATGTCTTGGATGTCAGTTTATGTCGAATTAAATGTCAATTTTTTTGTTGATTATGTTAATTTTGGTTTTAAAATATTGAATTTATTAACTTGAGTTCATGTCTGTCTGAAAGGTTTGGAATTAGATTCAATATTGATTGAGTTGACTTGGGTTTATGTCTGGTTGAACCTAAGTTAGATTCAATCTATTTAACTTGAGTTCATGTCTGTTCGAATTCAAGTTAAAAGATTTGAAATTAGATTCAATATTGATTGAATTAACTTGGGTTCATGTCCGGTCGAACTCTAAGTTAGATTCAATGTTGATTGAATCTATTTAACTTGAGTTCATGTCTATTTGAACTTAAGTTAAAAGGTTTGAAATTAGATTCAATATTGATTGAATTGACTTGGGTTCATGTCTGGTTGAACCTAAGTTAGATTCGATGTTGATTGAATCTATTTCACTTGAGTTCGTGTCTATCTGAATTCAAGTTAAAAGGTTTGAAATTAGATTCAATATTGATTGAATTAACTTGAGTTCATGTCTGGTAGAACCTAAGTTAGATTCGATGTTGATTGAATCTATTTAACTTGAGTTCATGTCTGTTTAAACTTAAGTTAAAAGGTTTGAAATTAGATTCAATATTGATTGAATTGACTTGGGTTCATGTCTGGTTGAACCTAAGTTAGATTCAATGTTGATTGAATCTATTTAACTTGAGTTCATGTCTGTTTGAACTTAAGTTAAAAGGTTTGGTTTAGAATAGATTTAATTATGTTTTAAGTCTTATTTAAATAGGACTTAAAGGTTAAACCAGTCTAATAAATTAGACTCGATTAAATTTGCAGACCATCTAAGTCCCTTTTAGATAAGACTTAAGTTTTAATTAAGCCTATTTAAAGTTAGACATAGACTTAGGATTGAACTTAAGTCGAGTTTTAGTTTAGATTCAAGTTAGGTTGAACCTAAGGCTTAAATTAGACTTAGGTTTATATCATGTTAGACCTAAGTATAGTTTGACTTAAGTCTAATATGGGTTAGACTTAAGTTAAGTTTTTGGGTTAGGTTCATGTTAGGATGAACCTAAGTTTTGGTTCGATTTGAGTCTAATGTGGGTTAGACTTAAGTTAAATTTCGAGTTTAGATTAAGTTAGGTTCAAGTCAGATTGAACCTAGACTTAAGGTCTATTTAAGTTCAATATGGGTTGATCCTAAGTTAAGGTTTAACTTGGAATAGATTAGGTTCTAGTTGGATTGAACTTAAGTTTAGTTCAGTTTAGGTTAGGTTCAATATGGGTTGAACCTAAGGTTTTAAGTTAAGTTAGGTTCGGTGTGGTTGAACCTAGGTTTAGGTTAACTTGAGTTCAAGTTAGGTTGGACTCAAGTTAGATTAGGTTTAAGTTAGGTTCAATGTGGGTTGAACCTAAGGTTTAGGTTAACTTGAGTTCAAGTTTGGTTGGACTCAAGTTAGGTTAGGTTTAAGTTAGGTTCAATGTGGGTTGAACCTAAGGTTTTGGTTAACTTGAATTCAAGTTAGGTTGGAGTCAAGTTATGTTAGGTTTAGGTTAGGTTCAATGTCGATTGAACCTAAGGTTTAGGTTAACTTGAGTTCAAGTTAGGTTGGACTCAAGTTAGGTTAGGTTTAGGTTAGGTTCAATGTGGGTCGAACCTAAGATTTAGGTTAACTTGAGTTCAAGCTAGGTTGGACTCAAGTTAGGTTAGGTTTAGTTAGGTTCAATGTGGGTCGAACCTAAGATTTAGGCTAACTCGAGTTCAAGTTAGGTTGGACTCAAGTTAGATTAGGTTTAAGTTAGGTTCAATGTGGGTTGAACCTAAGGTTTTTGTTAACTTGAATTCAAGTTAGGTTGGACTCAAGTTATGTTAGGTTTAGGTTAGGTTCAATGTCGGTTGAACCTAAGGTTTAGGTTAACTTGAGTTCAAGTTAGGTTGGACTCAAGTTATGTTAGGTTTAGGTTAGGTTCAATGTGGTTTGAACCTAAGATTTAGGTTAACTTGAGTTCAAGTTAGGTTGAACTCAAGTTAGGTTAGGTTTAGGTTAGGTTCAATGTGGGTTGAACCTAAGATTTAGGTTAACTTGAGTTCAAGTTAGGTTGGACTCAAGTTAGGTTAGGTTTAAATTAGGTTCAGTATGGGTTGAACCTAAGGTTTTAGTTAACTTGAGTTTAAGTTAGGTTGAACTCAAGTTTGGTTAGGTTTAGGTTAGGTTCAATGTGGGTTGAACATAAGATTTAGCTTAACTTGAGTTCAAGTTAGATTGGACTCAAGTTAGGTTAGGTTTAGGTTATGTTGGACTTGGATTAAAGGTTGGATTTGGGTTTAATTAAACCTTAGTTAATTAAGGTTTAATAATTAATTAAGTCTAATGTAGTAGACTTAATTAGTATTTGAGTTTGATTAAATCTTACTTGGTTAAGACTTAATAGTCTTAATGAGTTAGACTTAACTAAGATTTATGTTTGATTAAGTCTAATTTAGTTAAGACTTATTGGTCTAATTAGGTCTAAGGGTTAGATCTAATTAGGATTTAAGTTTGATTAAACCTTAGTTAGTTAAGGTTTAATGGTTTAATTAGGTTCAATGGGTTAGACTCTAATTAGTGGTTTAAGTTTGTTTAAACCTTAGTTAGTTAAGGTCTAATGGTTTAATTAGGTCTAATGGGTTAGACCTAATTAGGGTTTAAGTTCGATTAAACCTTAGTTAGTTAAGGTCTAATGGTTTAATTAGGTTCAATAGGTTAGACACTAATTAGGATTTAAGTTTGATTAAACCTTAGTTAGTTAAGGTCTAATGGTTTAATTTGGTTTAATAGGTTAGACCTAATTAGGGTTTAAGTTTGATTAAACCTTAGTTAGTTAAGGTCTAATGGTTTAATTAGGTCTAATGGGTTAAACCTAATTAGGGTTTAAGTTTGATTAAACCTTAGTTAGTTAAGGTCTAATGGTTTAATTATGTTTATTATGTCTTTAAACTTAATTAAAAGGTTTAATTTTGATTAATTAAGTTTAATATGTCTTTAAACTTAATTAATATTTAATTTTCATATTAAACCTAATTTAAGTAAGGTTTAATGAGTTAATTAAGTTCATTATGTCTTTAAACTTAATTAAAAGGATTAATTTTGATTAATTAAGTTTAATATGTCTTTAAACTTAATTAAGATTTATTTTTTATATTAAACCTAATTTAAGTAAGGTTTAATGAATTAAGTAAGTTTATTATGTCTTTAAACTTAATTAAAAGGTTTAATTTTGATTAATTAAGTTTAATATGTCTTTAAACTTAATTAAGATTTAATTTTTATATTAAACCTAATTTAACTAAGGTTTAATGAGTTAATTAAGTTTATTATGTCTTTAAACTTAATTAAAAGGTTTGGTTTTGATTAATTAAGTTTAATATGTTCTTAAACTTAATTAAAAGTGTTGATTTTTGTATTTAAACCTAATTTGGGTAAGGTTTAATGGGTTAATTAAGTTTATTATGTCTTTAAACTTAATTTAAAATTTAATTTATGTGTTAAACCTAATTTAGGTATGGTTTAATGGGTTAATTAAGTTTAATTTATTTTTAAACTTAATTAAGATTTGATTTTTATATTAAACCTAATTTAAGTAAGGTTTAATGGGTTAATTAAGTTTATTATGTCTTTAAACTTAATTAAAAGGATTAATTTTGATTAATTAAGTTTAATATGTCTTTAAACTTAATTAAGATTTAATTTTTATATTAAACCTAATTTAAGTAAAGTTTAATGAATTAATTAAGTTTATTATGTCTTTAAACTTAATTAAAAGGTTTAATTTTGATTAATTAAGTTTAATATGTCTTTAAACTTAATTAATATTTAATTTTCATATTAAACCTAATTTAAGTAAGGTTTAATGAGTTAATTAAGTTTATTATGTCTTTAAACTTAATTAAAAGGATTAATTTTGATTAATTAAGTTTAATATGTCTTTAAACTTAATTAAGATTTAATTTTTATATTAAACCTAATTTAAGTAAGGTTTAATGAGTTAATTATTGTTTTAAATTTAGTTAAATCCAATTTGGTCATTTTAGACTTAAGTGAAATTTCTCATTAGTCTATCATAGACTAGAACCATTTTCAAACTTTGATTGTTGATGAAAATAGGTTAAATTTATAAAGGGGTATTTTTAAGATTAAAATTATTTAATTAATAAAGGATTTTAACCCTAAATTTCAAAATACCATTCAAAATGATTTCTATGACTTAGAAATAATTTTCTAAGGGTTATTGTCTCGTTGCTCTATCATTTCTAGCCATTTGCATTTTTATTTTCCTTAATTTTCAATTTTTATAATTATTATTTGAAATAATTACAAAGAAACTTGAAAATTAAAGAAAAGTGTCCTAGCCATGTTTTCTGTCCTTGGAAAAATTACGGAAGGTTCCTAAGAACATAAAGATAAATGCCTCAAAGTCTCATAATTTTTTGATTTATAAATAATTTTTAATAATTAAAATACTCCAGAGAGTATTTAATTAATTAAAAATTAAATACTAAGAAGAAAATTATAATTTTGGTCTCATAATTTTCTCCTCTTCAAGAGCTTTCCATAGGTATTTTTATTTTTTCTTTAGGACCTCTAGATAAAAAGATATTGATTTTTTAAGTTTTTAAGGTTTTCTGGATTTTTTATTAATTTCCCGCCGCCAAACTCACCGCCGTTCAACGCGTGTCCTCGTACGCGTCGAACGAGCGGGAGGATCCGCTGCAGGCAGCCGAACAGCGGACACCGCGGGGAATCATCCGCGCCGTCCATCCTTAAGGCGCGGGATCAGACGGCCGAGATAATTTGGATAAAAATCCGAATTATTTCGAACCATTAAACTTTAAACCTCAATATCTCACTCATTTCTTGATGAAATTGAGTGATTTTTTTTTAAAATGATCATCTGGATGAGAAGTATCCATCCATACGGTGATGATACACTTCTGGGCTAGTATAACACATGATATGTCGAAAACATGATTTATTTTGTAAAGAAAAATTCCATACCTTTGCCACAAGAAAATCAAGCTAGATCAGACCTTATGGTTGCCTTTTAGGACTCCAATAGAAGGTTATTGCTGCAGCAAATTTGATCCAGAAGTCGAGCTTGGGGAGGAATTTTGAAGAAGTGCCTAAATTGGGGCTGTTTTTGAAATTCGGTCAAATTGGCTCAAATAGACTTAAACTATGGCTTGGATTTGATCCTAAAAGATTGTTGGGACTCTTAGGAAGACTTTTTATGTTGGGAGCAGGTGGATTTGGGCAGCCTATAGTTCTCCCTAATTTTTTCTTCTTCTTGCTATTTTCGGCCATGGGGTCTTATTTATAGCAAGGGAGGTTATGGCTTAGCTTAGGATGTTCTAGGGGAGTAGTTACCTCCTCTATCGACCCATTGGGTGAAGGAATTGGCTGAAGATAGGCATTGATGCTTCTCCCTAAGTTTTCCATGATGATCTTCATTGTTCTCTCATCCATTGGCTCATGTGAGAGGTGCATGGTGAGCTGCCTCTACTCTTCTTAGGGAGCTTTCACCTCATCTCTTAAGCTTGGCAAATGGTGACACACAAGCTCATCCCTCATCATTGCTTCTAACCATGGTAACGGGGGTTTCATGCATGGTTTTCCTTCCATTGGGTGGCTTGGGAGGTGGGTGGTGAGGCCTCATGTTGGCCGGCCACCTCATGGATAAATGAGGCTTAGGGTTAAGGAGAGAGTGACACCTCACCCCATGCATCATGATGGGTATTAACCCATGGCTAAGTGGTCTTAATGTAAGCTTAATTAAGCCTTAAGATGAGTTTAGCCTAATTAATTATGAGAATGTTATATGTCATTTCATTTCTTTTTAATTTCCCATTTTAATTAATTATTTTACTAATTAAAATTGTTGGAAAATATTTTATTAATCAAATTATTAATTGAAAATAATTTCAATTTAATTAATTCATTAATTTTATCATTTTTATGATTTTATGATTTTAATTTAATTTTCATTTTAATTAGTTATGTCATTTAATTAAAATATTGAAAATTAAATCATAAATCATTTTAATTAATCAAAATAATTTTGAAATTAATTATTTGTTTAATTTTGTTGTTTTTATTTCATTTTGTCTATTTTAATCAAAATAGACGGTGTTAACTAATTTTGACTCAGGTTAACCCAAGTCAGCCCAGATTGATCAATTTAATTTTAAAATGTCCAGTACTTGTGATTTTGTCATTGTGCGGTTTTAAATGTGTCATTGGGTGAAAGGGTTGACTTATGGGTCAACAGGATTGGTCATTAGGTCTGGTTTGACCAATTTGACCAAAGTTGACTTTTTAGGTCATAAGGGTGACCTATGGGGTCAACAGGGTAGGTCATTAGGTCTGGTTTGACCAGTTTGACCAAAGTTGACATTTCAGGTCATAAGGTTGACCTATGGGGTCAACAGGGTAGGTCATTAGGTCTGGTTTGACTAAAGTTGACTTTTTATGTCATAAGGTTGACATATGGGGTCAACAGGGTAGGTCATTAGGTATGGTTTGACCAATTTGACCAAAGTTGACTTTTAGGTCAAAAGGTTGACATATAGGGTCAAAAGGGTTGGTCATTAGGTCTGGTTTGACCAGTTTGACCAAAGTTGACTTTTCAGGTCATAAGGTTGACCTATGGGGTCAACAGGGTATGTCATTAGGTCTGGTTTGACCAATTTGACCAAAGTTGACTTTTTAGGTCAAAAGGTTGACCTATGGGGTCAACAAGGTTGGTCACTGGGTCTGGTTTGACCAATTTGACAAAAGTTGACTTTTTAAGTCATAAGGTTGACCTATGGGGTCAACAGGGTTGGTCATTAGGTCTGGTTTGACCAGTTTGACCAAAGTTGACTTTTCATGTCATAAGGTTGACCTATGGGGTCAACAGGGTAGGTCATTAGGTCTAGTTTAACAAATTTGACCAAAGTTGACTTTTTAGGTCAAAAGGTTGACCTATGAGGTCTTTAGGGTAGGTCATTGGGTCTGGTTTGACCAGTTTGACCAAAGTTGACTTTTTAGGTCATAAGGTTGACCTATGGGGTCAACAGGGTTGGTCATTAGGTCTGGTTTGACCAGTTTGACCAAAGTTGACATTTTAGGTCATAAGGTTGACCTATAGGGTCAACAGGGTAGGTCATTAGGTATGGTTTGACCAATTTGACCAAAGTTGACTTTTTAGGTCAAAAGGTTGATCTATGGGGTCAACAGGGTTGGTCACTGGGTCTGCTTTGACAAATTTGACCAAAGTTGACTTTTTAGGTCATAAACTTGACCTATGGGGTCACAGGGTTGGTCATTAGGTCTGGTTTGACCAGTTTGACCAAAGTTGACTTTTTAGGTAATAAGGTTGACCTATGGGGTCAACAGGGTTGGTCATTAGGTCTGGTTTGACCAATTTGACTAAAGGACTTTTTAGGTCAAAAGGTTGACCTATGGGGTCAACAGGGTTGGTCACTGGGTCTGGTTTGACCAATTTGACCAAAGTTGACTTTTTAGGTCATAAGGTTGACCTATGGGGTCAACAGGGTTGGTCATTAGGTTTGGTTTGACCAGTTTGACCAAAGTTGACTTTTTAGGTCGAAAGGGTGACCTAAGGGGTCAACGAGGTCAGTCATTAGGTATGGTTTGACCAGTTTGACCAAAGTTGACTTTTTAGGTCAAAAGGTTGACCTATGGGGTCAACAGGGTTGGTCTCTGGGTCTGGTTTGTCCATTTTGACCAATGTTGACGTTTTAGGTCAAAAGGGCATTGACTCATTGTAAAATGAGGTCAACAGTGCCCTATAGGATGATCAAGCCTTAGGGACAACCCTGTGTGATCAGGTCTTGGGAAAGCTTGCACACACACACACTTG
The DNA here is from genome assembly GCA_022702705.1 of Papilionanthe hookeriana x Papilionanthe teres. NCBI lineage: Eukaryota > Viridiplantae > Streptophyta > Magnoliopsida > Asparagales > Orchidaceae > Papilionanthe > Papilionanthe hookeriana x Papilionanthe teres. Next base: position 59,570,939 of record CM040423.1, on the reverse strand, counting down.
AACCCCACATTTTTACTCACAACCTAAACCCTAAACAAAACATCCTCAACCTGGTTCCCTACTTCTTTTGGAAACGCATGTGGGTGGCCCCCAAACCTTTAGACCTATGTTAGGGTTTGGCTAGGATCAGCACTTGGAGGATCCAAAATGGGATTTCCCTTGGTCCATGGCTTAAATAAGATGATTCCATTATTAACATGCTCAATTAACCCCAATTTCACAAAAACCCTCAAATTTGACCTCCTAGCCCCAAACTTTCACTAAATTACCAAAATGCCCTTAAAGCCCTAAATTTTCCCAAAATTCCCAAAATTTCCCAAAATTCTCAAATTCTCTTAAAAATCATTTCAAACCATTCAAAACCATTCAAATTACTCAAAGTACCCCAAAATTCTCAATATTCCAAAACACCCAAAATTATCAAAATGCCCTTCATGCTCCAAAAATTCCAAAAATTCCCAAAATTTTCAAAATCACTTCAAATGATCCCAAACTCAATTCAAACCACTCCATTTACCCCAATTTGACCAAATTGACTAATTTTGACAAAAATTCCTAAATTACCTCTAAAGGCCCAAAATTCGCAAATCACCCCAACCCCCACCAAATTGACATCAATTTCACCCAATTTCAATTCCAAATCAAAATGCATCGTGTTTAATCTCAAGTAAAACCAAATTCAAGCCTAATTAAGCCCAATTCCAAGCCCAATCTCAAAATCCTTAATTTTTTCCCAAATTGACCATATTCTCAAATTTCCCCAAATTGAACCACATAATCAAATCAATTTCTCCAATTTTGAAATCTAAACTCTTCATAACATTCCCCTAAATCAATTTGAGCCCACAATTGGCATTGACCTAGCTTCAAATCTCACTCAAACCCCACTTAAGTCAAAAGCAGCAATTTTGCCCCAAAGTTAAATTCCTCCAAATTGAACTCCATAACCCCGAAATTTCAACACAATTGATATCCAAAACTCTTCATCACAATCTTTAGGACCAATTTGAAACTCAATTGAACCTAATCCAAACCCTAAGGCTAACCCTAAGGCTAGCCCAAATTCTCTAAAATTGAGCCATCAATTGTTTTAGATCTAAAGTCAAGTCAAGCCTAAACCCAACCTTTAGCCTAAAATGACAAATTTGAAATCATGACCCAAAATAAATTAACCCATTGGACTCAACCCATGCTTAACCATTCCCGCCGTACTTAGACCTCATAAGATGCTAATCACATCACCTAATGACCCTTAATTGAGCCATAGACCAAGGGTGCCTTGAACTAATGGATTTCTTCCCAAATGTAGCTAAACCAAAGGAAGATCTTCCACCAGCCTTTCCAAGCCCTAGAGCCCATCACCATTAAACTCCACTGGCTCACCTGTCCATCCTAGCCATCAACTTAGGCCTGGTCGGCCGGCCTAGTCGCTGGAAAACCCTAAAATTGAGAGTACCAATTGAGCCCATTCAATGTGTCTCACCCTGATTGGCCACTGACACCTTTCAGCCCTCCACCTAAGCAGCAAAGCACACCCAAATTAAAGCCCAGCCAACCACCCTAAGCCCCTCCATTTAAACACTACCCCTCCATTTAAACACTACCCATTCACGACCAAAATTGGGAGAGGATCAACAATCTAAACAAAACTCTGCCAAATTGTTCCCAGACCTTTTAGCAATTGAGAAACTCATCCCCATCATTTTCTAGCCATTGCCCCAACGGCCTGAAGCCAATTTGATCACCCAAAATCTGGCCAGAAACAGGACACCTCGCCAAATTCCACCAAACCTAAAATTGATTGTTCCCTGAACTTTCCAGAGCTAAAGAGGAAGCTTTCCATTGAAAGCCCCATCTCCCTGCACATCTACACCAGACTTTCTCCTCAGCCTTTCCACCTGTAGGAAGAAGTTTTGCATAGATGATTGACCAAACCATAGAGACACTTCCAGGAGGTTCGTTGGACTTCACTGATGCTCCTGCAAGCATTTGATTGAGACCTCACCTCTCAGACAAATGTATTGAATTTTTTTTTCCAAATAGAGCTTGGTTTGGGTCTTTATGAATAAAATATTAATTTCATACTCGATTAGCCATATGGATGTGTTCGTTTCGAGTAGATGAAGGTGTAGAAACAAACCCAAAGTGATTTGGTTGAGTGTAGTGAGAGATTTTAGGGTTTGAAGTTGCGTGGCTCACGATTCACATTAGATCAATACGATGAACCAGAACCGTTGGATCACATGTGTAATGAATGGAGGGCCAAGATCGCGTCAAACGGAGACTTGATACATGAACAACAGACCATGTGGCAGCTGAGTCAGATGGAGACGTCAAATGGTGGTGTGCCACGTGGTGCGTACAGAGTTGCTTAGGACGTGGCGCCGAGTCAGATAAATAGAAAAATAGAATTTTTAATATTTATTTTAATTCCAGAACATAGAAAATTCATAACTTGGTGTAAAAAATCCTACGAATAAAAAAGTATACCATGTTGCTCAGTGAACAGAGGAGAATAATGTGGAACAAAAATAAAAATTATTTATCATTTATTTAATTTTAAATAATTAAATACTCAAAAACTTATTTAAAACATAACTTAATAAATATAAATTACCATGACATTAAATTTTGAGAACTTGTTGGCTCTATCCTTAAGGGTGTTCTCTGATTTATCTAGGGTCAGAGAACATCTCTAGCTAGAGAGACCTATTTTTCAAGTTAAACCTCCTACGTTTAATTAAAAAAAATATAACAACTAAAATATGAATAAAAAAATATAAAACTTTTTTTGATATGCTCATTATGGTTAGAAGACCCTATGAAAAATATAAAACAAATTTAAGTAATTAAGAATGACACTATTTGTAATTAACTCATTAAAAGACTTAAAAATTAAATAATTAAAATATAAATAGAAAAATCAAAAAAATGAATCCACACTGTAAATAATAATTATTTTAGCTTAGTGTAAAAACTTGAACTCAAGTTGAATTAATTTGAGTATTAAATTTGACTTTTTCAGTAAAATGGTGCTTTTAACAATAAACTAATTATAATAATTAAAATATAATTTAGAAAATTACATAAATGTTTTTGGGAGTTTCTTGTGATCAGAGAAACTTAAGAAAAATAAAATTAATGTTAAAATAAATACTTCATTTTAAGCTAATTTTTAAATTTAAATAATTAAAATAATTAAAAAATTATAAAAATCACAAAAGTATAAAAAATGCATTGGAATGTTCTAAATTCTTTCTTGATCACTTGGGAGCAATTAGAATTTTTTTCCAAATTTTCTAAGCGAAATTATGAATTTTTAAAAGGCTAAAATGCATTTTCCCTAATTTTGCACAAAAATAATTACAATAAAATAAAATAAAAATCACAAAAATATGAAACTTGCTTCTCTAGGTTTCTTGAACTCAAAGAGATTTATGAAAAATATAAAAAGTAAAATTTTAAGCTAAATTATATTTTATATTTAATTAATACTCAAAACAAACAAATAATTAAAATAATTAAAATAAAATTTTAAAAACTCATGAAAATTAGTTTAGGTGGTCCTTTGACCAAGTGGAACCTTCATTAATTTTCTTAAGGACAGATGGTGTACTTTTGATATGTTAATGAATTAATATTGAATACACCTATTTTTTTGCATTAAAAATAATTCTAATAATAACTTGAAAATTAAAAAAATTACATTTTCTCCTTTGATATTTTGGTTGAACCATGAGTGGGGTAACATAAACATTTCAAAATCATTTGAGTTAAATTTAAGGAATTATGGAGTGATAAAGGCTTAAAGGGCAAAATGATAATTATAGAATTTAAGTCCTAATTAATATTTAGGCTAAATAAAAGGGTAAAAAGGTTAATGAGTGATTATAATTAATTCTCTTGGATGATTGAAACACAAGGGATTAAGAGGTAGAAACCAATTCCTCACTCTTCCATAACAAGGGTATAATTGTGATTTCCCCTTAATTATCATAATTTGGAAGTTAATCAATTTAAATGATTCTAAGGTGAGAGGTTTGATTTCGGAAGACTATAATTCACTAATTAAAACCTCTAGGCAATGGTTGGATTATAAAATGATATTTGATCGGGTTTAAGTTCACCTAATTTAAATTCCTAAAATTATAAATCTACCCATGAAATCCTAAGGGCTCAGTAGCAAGCTAGGTTTAACCCAAGTTTGTTTAATGAGGCTTAGAAAAGATAATCTAACTAATGCCAAATACTTTAGGAACACTACTAGTCCAACTCTATATTTAATTTGGCTAAGTCTCTTAATGAGTCAATCTGCCCTTAAAGGCCTCCACTCACATAATTCATAATTGAAACATCAATTGTGGTTATCCTACACATAAAGATAATTAAGACATCAAAATTCATTGAGCAAAAATCAAACTATAATGGATGAATGCTTTCGCAACAAAATAAGTTCAGAAGAGCTCGCGACGTTCCAAAGAATCTTAAAAGAGGTATAGGGTTATGCTCCACACTTCTTTGTAGTATTTTGGATATCTTGGAGAACAACTAAACCCATTATGCTTTGCTCAAGAAAATCATCCTCAAAATCTAAATAAATAGGAACCCACCAAGTTATGCTTAGGACTCCGTAAGCATTCATCTTGAACTGCTTTTACTACTTCACTTTCTGACAGTAATTTAAATTCCTGCAAAATTATATATGCATTGCAAAGGCTATTCTTTCAGCTGGAGTGCGAGAAGGCGACGTGCACGTTTTTATATTGTTGTATTGTAGTTTGCTTTTACTTTACTTTCACCACTTTTACTTACCTGCATTCATATTACTACCTATAGCAAACCTGCATGTCAAAACCAAAACCAAAATAAAACAAAACAAAACAAAAACTAAAGGTGACAAACAAAGAGAAAATCAAAGAAAAACTTCTTTTCAAAGTTAAACAACTTTTTCAAAACAAAATAAAATATAATTAAAATTATTACACTATCTTTGGATGATCGGGAATCCCTCAGAGAAGGTAACTTACGACTGCTAAATGGATTTCTCCTGATTCTGAAGAACGTATTGAACTCATTTACTTCACTTTGTTAAATTCATCTAGACTAAGTGAATTCGAAGAAAATAGTGGTGCAAGAATGATGGAACCGTGGGATCTCAACCGATATCCCTTAACCAACTTAAACTCCCCCCATAAAATATCAAAAACAATAACAACAACAACAAAACCTCTTGAAACTTCTTCAAATTTCTTGAAATTTACATTTCTAAACTTGAAACCTTCTGCAACAAGGAACACGAAGCATGCACCGTGGGCAGAATGATGAGAACATACAGAAGAACATCTTCAAGAAAGCAAAGGAGTCTACAACAACGAATCTTTCCTTAGAATGAAATAACAAGCTATAGGACTTCGTGGTTGTCTGCCTATTGCGACATAAATCCTCAACTTATCTTTAGGTCTTTGCACGACTCTGTTGTACAATATAAGCCCTGACTCGTCTTAGGATTACGAGGTCGTCGTACGATATGACATAATTCCTTTCATCTACTAGGCTATCTGTATGATACCAATCATACAGATGTAAGACTTAAATAATAAAATTGACAAGATGAAACATTAAATAAATATCTCTTCGAAATTGAAGCCGAATCATAGGATAGTTTGGGAGTCTCCAGGGTTCTCCTCAGGATTTGTGATTTCCCCTAGCTTTTTCTCTTTTGAATTCCAAAAATAATTGTTCCCATTTGCACATTTCCCATTTGAATTTCCTATATTCATGAAGGAAATATTTTCTGATCATCATCGAGAGTTTTTTTAGGTGACTTCGGTCATTTAAGATGCAATTATCTATAGGGGTTTACCCTTATAGAAAACTTTAAGAACCCAGCATAATATAAATCCTGTCTAATCTTTCATATCAGATAGTGGAACTTGTTGGTCAACATAAATGATTTAGCAGATTAAACGAATGTCATAGATTCTTTAAATTTTTTAAACGACCCTCATCACAAGCAATGTGTCTATTCTTCAGGATAGATGCATAGTTTGCAATGTTGTGCTCTTCAATTTAAACTATTGCATATATGAGATCGGTTTGATTTTATATTTTCAAATTAAAATGTTAATTTTATAAATTATGTATATATATTAAATTAATTATATTTTAAAACGAACGATGAGATTTCCTTTTCAGCGACCGATAATCTCCAGATCTTTAACAACCGACAGCTTCGGGAGAAGCAGAGGTAGATGGCAAGCTAGACCTCATCATCTGTCAGTAGCCGTGGTAGCCAGTCTACCGCTACTCGGTCTAATTTTGAGCTATGAACGTAAGCGGCTGAGAAGAAGAAGGAGAGGGTGTATGACTTAAGCACAAAGAACATTGCATTAGAGGTCGGGCACTCTCATGCTACTATGGGTGACCTTAGCCTTTTACACGCTTAGCATGATTAGCTTGCCAGGTAAGTTAGAACTATGAATGAAGAGCTATGACATATGCACGAAGGCTAGCAGACGGTCTAGCACGCTTGACAAAGAGTTTTGATCACTGTAATAAGTGACATATGAGTGTTGTCGATGAAAATATGGAGGACGAGGAGGAGGAGAATGAGGAACAAAATTAGAATTTGTATTATGTGTTTATTGATGTTCCCATGCCATAGGGCTGATTTTTTTTATTTTCATTTTTTTACTTGAAAATTCATTTTCTAAAGTTCTGAAACATTTAGATCCATATTTGTTTAGTTAAATTTGGTGTCACTGTTTAGACCTGTTGGGGATTTATTTTTTTTAGTTGTGAAGAGATATAAGTAAAATATTATGATTCTTGTATTTTTCATGTGTAAGTATATGGAAATCTAATCGTTATTTTGTAATTTCTTTTTTGTTTCTCACAGGTTTTTTAGAATAGTGTTAGAAAAGTGGTCACAATCTTTGAAATTACATTTATAATATATCATGTTGAAATTTTGACGCAAAGACATTTGCGTTGAAAATAGGTCGACACAAATTTATGTCGACTTTTAGTGGATGCAAAACAACGTTAAGTTTCTATCCGTAAGTTTTTTTGACAAAAAATTGTAACTACCGAGATTATTGATGCTAAATCCAATGTAAAAAAAAGTTTGACACAAATGTCGACACTATTTCATTTTTCAACGCTCATTTTAACGTCAAATTTTTGTCAACACAATTTAGATGCTAATGATAATTTGTGTCGAATATACCCATGATTAGCATTGAAAATTTCTGACGCTAATTTGCTTTATTCCTGTAGTGCCTAATAACAATAGTAGGCTTGATCGGAGTAAAAGGTCTGATAGAACTTGTAGGTTTGGTGGGCACTAGTGTTGTGGAGGATGTGCTAATCATCATAGAACTAGTGGTATGTGAAGAGGAGTGTAAAACTCTCTACTTCTTCCTCTGGTATGCCACATTAGGTTGCATCTGTATTTAAGGTGGCCGTTCTCCCCTCCCAATTGAATCCATCTATAACAAGAAGTAAATTAGCTAGAATATTGATAAGTAAGAAATAATATAAGCACAAAACTAAACAAACACAAACATGAGATCACATAAGTATAAGTATGAAAGACCAAAAGTAAACGCACAAAAAAAAGAACAGGAAGACTTAAAATTAAGACAAGAAAAATATCATAACTAACTGCAAGTGCGACATGAAAAAAGTAAAAACAGGACACATAATAGATAGAGCAAAAGATAGAAGCTAGTAATACAATACTTAAAAGCAAAAATAAACTACATTCTAAAAGTACAAACCAATCTTCATTTATTTCATCAAAAGATTATGTTGATGATGAGCTTAGAATCGCTTCATCCATATCATTGTTAGACTCATCCAAAATTTGAGTAACATCTTCATATGCCCTAGTGATATCCTTCAAGCTATTTTCCTGATCAATAGAATCCAGTTGAATATAATGATTTGATATTTTTTGCTTATAATGAGCATGTTCAATGATTCTTTGTAATTGTCTTTAAAGGTTTAGTCTTTAAAATCACGACTCTTTAATTTTTTCTCTTTGTATATTAGTGAATTTAAGATAATATATTTGATTGACTTGATGTGCTGGAATTAATGGATCAAGCTTTGTATATCTAATATTCAATTTTACTTCAATAATATCATTAGTGCTCGTTTCTTTGATTAACATGATCGAACCACTCAAAATTGAATAAAAGTTTATTGTGCTAAACACAAATTGAATTTAACAAATGCACTATTTTTGATGAATGGTGTAGTAGCTGATCTCAGTATCCAAAAGGATATATTCTCAAACAAAAACACTATAATTATGTCTTCTTTTCATTGGAACTGGAACTCATCTAAAATCTATAAAACATTGCAATTAGGCCTCTAAGTAATATTTATTAAACCCTGATCTGTAACACAATTGCTTCAATTATGAACCTATTGCAAATTTCAATATAAAATTATTTTTAAACTAACTGTTCAACTTACATAATAGTAAATTGATGAGTTAGTAGAACATACGTGTAATTTGACATGTTAGAAATTATTATGCAACCTTTTTTCCTATAAAAAAGTCATCCTCTTTGTTTATATTGCTGACAAATAATATGTTTGTATCATTATAAGCTATATAAGTAGGTTAATATAACACTCTAGTAATGACTCAAATAAATTTTAAGTATTACAAATCTTACTCAAGAAAAAGTTCAACCTCATTCCAATTAAAAAAACACAAAGTCACTGCTCGAAGCTCCTTATCATTGAGGTAGCGTGTAACATGTCTCCCTGACGATTTAGTTAATATCTGAAATATAAATAACAAAGACTACCAAAGCACCTCACCGACAGTTTGATCTATTGGTTGTTGTTGTTCAAAGTAATACAAACATATAATTATCTTCCATAAAAAATATGCCTCGCATATTGAGCCCTTAGGGCATGCTTATTTTTTTCAGTTCATTTGATTTTATTCAAAAATATGCAACATCGCTTGTTATTTAGTCAATTATGATAACAAGATTTTATAATTTAAATAATTAGATATTAGGAAGACATACCTTTTAAGGAGATACATTCACCTGTAATTTATTGAGCCTCCCAACTATAGCCTCAAAAGATCATGTATAGTAGATGCTCTATCAAATAAAAAAATTAGGCGATATCGCTCAAGTTTGCATAATATAAATAGAATATTCAATTCAAGATGCCTCGATGCATAAATTTTCAAATTTACCACACACAAATCTTTAAAGAATGTGCTAATTTTGATTAATGAACAATGTATGTTGATAAAAAACTAAATGCAGTTGGTAGTAAGCACTGCAAGAAAATGTAGTAGTCATGAATTTTGATGTCAAATATCTTTTCTGCTCCCAAGTCGATGCAATAGTCGAAGTTAAATGCATATTCACTAGATAACTTCCATGATTGCAACCATTCACACACACACACACACACACACACACACACACACACACACACACACATATATATTTGTTGATCAAAGGTTAGAAAATACATAACTTTAGGCTTTATCAATTTATTTGTAGTTGTCTCTTGAAGCTCTAACTCCCTCCTCTTGCAAACTTCTTTAAATCAAATCTCACTTTAACATTTTTTTTGGTTTTACCCTTAATATCCATCAGTGTTGAAGATATTACTGAAAACATATTCTCTAATATGCATGACAACAAGATTATTTCAAATAAAATTGGACCTCAAAGTATTATAGCCCCAAAAAATATTCCACTTTGTCCAATGATGTGTAACACCATAGTAAAAAAATGATTTGAAAATAATTTTAGAGAATCCACGATCTTTATAATCTCACTAACCATCTAAACATAAATCCTCCATAAATATTCTTAGTTGTTTTCAGCTCTATTTTTTTATAATGCATCTTTATTCCTTATGATTGGTGATCAACTGATAAAAATATTTGATGATAGTTGAATCATGAAATATTTCTTCTATATTTTAAAGTAAATGGCTTCGACAAATCCATACAATAAGGATGTCATTTTTCTTGTAGTGCTCTAACATGATACTATACTAGAAGCCAAAAAATCACATATTGTACATATCATAGCGGCTTTCAGCTGAAAATTATCTTTTATAGTAATCATTATCACCACACCTATTTATCATAATGCTTGAAGCTCATCTATTAAAAGTTGGAAGTACATATCAAATTTTCCTCTGTTATATGGACATTGTACGATCAACGTTAGCAAAAAAAATGAAGTGATCATGAACATATAATGTGGTAAGTTATATGATGTAATAATCACTAGCCAACATGAGTAGGATGATACGATCTTACTGTACTCATCTACACATATGTCAAGCCTAACATTATGTGATTCAGCTACAAATTAAGGGCAAGTATGATCAAAATATTTTCAGGCCTTTCCACTACTGAATGATTCAACGAACTCGTATGACTAGATTTTATCTGATACCATGTCATGTGAGGAGGTGTACGTATAAAGGCGAAGTGTCTTTGAAAACGAGGAATGATTGGTAAATAGAAGAGACACTTATGTGGAATATTTTTCTATATTTTACTTTTTCGACCATGTGATTTGAATCTCTCAATGCCACGAAATCTACATTTATCTATATATATATATATATGTATGTATGTATATATATATATATATGTATGTATATATATATATATGTGTGTGTGTATATATATGTGTGTGTATATATATATATGTGTGTGTATGTATATATATATATGTATGTATATATATATGTATGTATGTATGTATGTATGTATGTATGTATGTATGTATGTATGTATGTACGTACGTAAATATATGTATAGTCATACACATATAAAAGTATTAAAGCTCTTACATGCATACCAACCAATTCTTTTGTATTGGTTGGTAATGTGTTGTATTCCTCTAGTGTGGAAAGGTTCACAGTTGAATTGAACAAAACATATTTTGAGAGTTATCATATAAACAATCCATTTTGATACAACATAATATTGATGTAATTCTTATAAAAAAAAATGTGCTTGAAAATATATTTAATATCATGTTTGATTTATTCAAAATAAAATATACAGTTAATGCCAAAGGACACTTTGATAATTTTTTTGCCACCCTTAAGTGTAATTAATTTAAAACATCATTTTCCTTTAGAAAAGAAGAAATAAACAAAATAAATTTATTTATGGATGAAATTACATATAATTTTTTATATGGCTATGTATCAAATGTAAGGTGATTTAAAAATTTAGAGGATTTTATTTTATACAAAATGGAAGAACATGATTATCATCCATTCATGTTCATGACATTGCCTATAACACTATATGGTCAAAATTTTATGTTAATTTAAATGCTAACAAAATAAATCTTATAATTTTATCTACTTCGTCTAGTTTTTAAAAGGACACCCTTCTCTAGAGCGAGCAAGAGTTCTAATCGGACTCTGTTTATGTTCAAGCTTAGTTCCTGTTTGACTTTGATTCTTATTTGTTTTTCATATGATGATAATTGAGTCATTATCGAGCATATTAATGAGTAAATTATTGAGATACTTTGTTTCTATCCAAACAAACTTGTTTGAGCAAATTAAAATTAGTGTTATCGTATTATTTATTTTCTAACTAAATAAAACTTATTGAACAAAATAATGAGTAGTATGACTGAGTTATTTATTTTCTAATCAAACTAGCTTCATCGAGCTTATAAATGAGTTACTTGTTGAACTTGCAAAAATAAATGAACTATTAAAGGTCTGTTTAGGGCAGTTGCAGCTTATTGAATAATCTACTGATAAACTAATTAAAAATAATCTGTTGATAAACTAAGTGTGATGGCTATTACAAATTTTTATTTTTTTGGAAAGTCAGATCGCAGACAGAAAGCTGCCACCGCACCTAGATAGGTGCAGTGTGAAAAAGCTGTTTTTAGCGTTTTGAAAACGCATAAGCTGCCAAAATGCAGTTTACCCAAACAAATCAAGTGCGTTTTCAAAACGCTACAACACCAAATAAGCTGTCCCGAACGGGCCCTAACAGAGTAACTAAAATAAGCATATAAATGTATAAAATAAATGAATAATTAAACCAATAAGTCTATCTTATTTCACGTGCTACAACATAAAATTTAATTTAATTAAATATAAATGAATTTTAAATTAAGCTTTAATTGAGCTTATTCAGAAGCTTAAATTAAGCATTAATGAATTTTATTCATAAGCATTAAATCAATCTTATTTATAAAATTTAAATGAAACTATTTATTAAGCTTCTTAATGAGCTTGTCGTAAGTTCTAAATAATATTATTCGCGAACATAAATGAAACGAAGAGAATATATTCAATTAATAATTGAGTATTTATAAAAGTATTAAAACTTGCTCAATTAGTTAATTAAACGAACTTATTTATCACAAATATAAATATCAAATTTCAGGAGTTGGATATATAAATACATGAGAAATGTGTGGTATGAATGTAAATTTCCCTCCCTTCATATTTATCACTAGTTAGAATGGCTCTATTGGCTTTATGCATGGGCCCTACATTTGCTGCAGTGAAGAGTTTGGAAGGATCCGCCACGTTCCTTTGCTGCACGGCCAAGAGAGTAAAGAGAAGATTTGCATACATACCACTCATTTCTCATCTATTTACATATCTAACCCTACACTTCAATTTTTGCATAAATACCACTTTATCTATGCATTAAAAAGGTGCATCTCACTTTTCAAAAAGTAAGAAAAGGTTATATTTTTGATGTGATATGAAAACTTTGGGTGGTATGAATGTAAAAAATTAAATTTTAGGTGCTAGATATCTAAATACATAGAAATTAGGTGGTGTATATGTAAATGCCCCAAAAATTTTCATATGGGATTGAGTGCAATGGATGGTATGCATGTTAATTTTTAATTTTGATTTGATTATAATTACTTTATAAAATATTAAAACTATTTAATCAAATCTAATGTAACATAAAATTCATCGGCCTTCGAGATGGAGTTCTTCGAGCTTTTGCAGTCTTATGATATAAGCTTCATTTGAGGGAGTTTCGTCGTTCAACAAAGCTTCTTTAAAACTCATGTTGCAGAATAGAGAAGACCCTTTGCGATAAAAAAACGATGACAATGTTTCGTTCTTATGAAACAACATTGAGAGACGTTGCTTCACCAAACGAATATTTTCGTAAGCGTCGATATGCACCGCAACGTAACAAAGCTTCAACGTCTTCTCTCAAAGTAATCCTTAGTCCATCCGAAGTCTTTTAATTAATTTTCAGCCCTTATGAGACGTTAAAATGTTATGTTGTTGATGTAATTTTTTATTTACAGAACAATGATATTTTTTTCTTTCAACGGTTCTCTTAATTTTGGTAGAAACTCTATGAATCTGACTTATGGCTCTGCCCTCATTGGATCGTTCCTTGACCTTCTCATTAAAGGACTTAGGTTTGAATGATTTTATTACAATTTTGCCCTTGGTTAAAAATTGTTAGGGGGAAAAAAGCCAAAATAGACCGCAATAGGGGTTAAAACCTTCGTTTGGATTTATCTCCATAGTCTTTGCATGTATGAATTTTGATGCTTTGGTGGGGCCTTTTTGTGATTTTTAATTTACATATCTATACTAAATTAATAGGAGATTGTTAGACTACAAACAACGCATCGAAAGTTTTAATAGAATCCGCTTCCTAAGTTTAGGTTTAATATAAATCAAATTTTTATGACCGGACGGGATAATTGAGAGTAGGCTATTCATCAAATTTGATATTTATTCTAAATTCATAAATTTTTTTATGAATTTCAAAAGTTGTGCAATGTAACAACAATTTTTAAAAATGATGACTTTTGGTAGGTCTTACACAATGATCAAAAGGATTCGTACCATGATTTTTTCGACAAGATTTACGCTGATTATCAACTACCTAACATAACCCCCCACGTAATGGAGAAAAATGATTCATGTAGCCGACCCCACTTAGTGGGATTAAGGATTTGTTGTTGTTATTGTGACTTTTGATAGCTCTGTGAGTTGTGGATCTTAGGACAACTGAGATGATCACATGAAAAATTTTGTGAGAGCTTTTGATTTATCATTTGAAGTAATAAGCCAACATAGAATGACTCCTATTGATGTTTTAGTAGGGTTACTTGAGGTTTAAGCCACACTTTGAATCTATTTGACAATATGAGAAAAGAATATAAATTATATGGAGCTTAGGAAGAAGCCAAGTCTGAAAAATGATTGGGCTATCAATTTGTTTCATAATTTGATTTGGATTAATTTAAAGGATAATCATGTGGGATTGCTTGCTTGGGTTTGTGTTTACTAGTTTTGAATGTTTTGTCCGTTGCATTCATATTTGTGAGGTTCTCATTTATTGTTGGAATGAATTAGGGGTGCCAAGGTTTGATTGTGCTCATCTCGTTGCTCTATGAAAAGTATAACCTACTTGTTTAACTAATTCTATTTTTATGATTGGATGTGACAGAATAATTTACCATTTTAAAATACATATTTTACACTAAATTAGAAGACAAAAATAAAATTAAAAAATACAAATATATTGATGTGTGTTAGAAGATTCGCGGCGGTAGAGTAATGATTATTTATCGTCTTGACATTGCATAAATAACCAACACACACTCACGTAATTAAGGAGAAATAAGCAAAAGAAGACATCAACTTTTTATGTTTGAAAAGGAAAGACACAACGGGGCTTAGCCCAGTTGAAATAATCTATTATGAATGGTGATTTCATAGGTCAAATCTTTTCCTGAATTAGGGAAAATGAAATTACAAAGTTGTATATCCATAATCTAACTGTAGTTTTTGGCGACATCAGGTTGCACCCTTGAAGCAGGAAAACAATAAAAAATTGGGCGGCATCATCCTATAAATTGAGTAACCATAACTCAGAAGAAAAATATAAAATCAACTTAAGAAACTACGTCAAAGAAGTACAAAGAAATACGTTATCATCATCTACAAATGCTACGTCAGACAATTAAAAAGCCATAAAGACCAACAAACACTTGTGCAAAGACTACAAGAGATATTATTAAACAAAGAAGTACAAGATTCTCTCACCAAAAAGTGCAATGACAACACAGAAATATCCCCCAGGATGTGCGACAGTAACACGGAAATCTCCCCCTAAATGCACTACTAACGAGAAAGAAGATCCTAGAGGCCTTGTTGGGCAAGGTCGGGAATAACTTTCAGGGCGACTTTCATCTGTACCGAACTAGAAAAAAGTTCACGAAAGAAAATCCCAAAAGAAGATCCCAAACGTCCTGCTGAGCAGGGTCAGGGAGAACTTTAAAGACGACTCTCTCCTGGCTCATCATGACAGAAGATTGTGAAAGAAAGCCTCGAAGGTCTTGCTGGGTAGGGTCGATGATAACCTTCAAGATGGCTTTCTCCCGCATCTTCATGGCATAAGACTACAAAAGAAAATCCTAGTGGACTTGCTGGGCAGGGTTGGGGAAAGCCGCTTCTCCACGCACACACCCACGCGCATGCAGTCGAGGAGCAGAAGAAAGTGTGTGTGTTTCTTAATGTGGATAAGATATGATTTATATTTTTATAATATTATGGCTATGGGCTACTCATAAAAGTAGGAACTTACGGTTAAATACATCTAACAAAAAAATCTCCTATGAAAAGTACTGATTAAATTGTGAGAAATATTTTATTAATTTTAAAGATTAGATAAAGCATATATTTTGAAATTTTAAAATGGATTCCTCATATCAATGATTTGATCCAAATTAGACGTTGTAACCGACATATCGCCCTTACCATGTGGTGGTAGAGCATCAACAGCTTCTTGCACGACCCGTTTGGTTGACAAGTTCTGTGAGCAGACTGATCGATAGTTGCATAGATCCCATGAATGTTCTACCACTTAATTTCAAGTAATGAATCTAACGATCACACATAATCTGACAGCACAACAGCTTTTCTCTTAACACAGTATTCTTTTGCCTTTCACCTTTCGAGTGGCACTACTGCTTCGACTTCCCAAAGGCAACACAAAGCAGATCATAGATGGTGATATCGTCCAAGGGATCTGATACTTTCTCCTTCACAACATCCGGAGCCGACCGATTCAAGTGAGAGGCCACATAGCAAATAATGGATGGGAGGAATCTCGACACACCATATTTATAGGAATAAAAAACATGAAAATCAAGAGTCTTCAATTATTGAATCATTATTAATAATAAATGCGATCTACTTTTGTATTAAATTCTTTTATTCTTATCGTATCATTATTTTTAAGAAATAAGAGAATCGTGGAACTAAAATGTATACATAAAAAATGTTTCAACCCTCATCTTGAGGAGATCTAATTATGCATAAAAAAAGAGAACGACAGGAGGGGACCCACCGATAGAAGACCACGAGGTCCACTTATCTGATTGAGTAAAGTTGTTTGAGCTAAAGCCTATCAAGCCGCGAGGAAAACAAAAAAAACAATCAAATGATTTGAGCATGAACTAACTAATCAGAAACGAGATAAAGAGACATCTGAGCCAACCACTATGGAAGAGCCAACCCAAGGAAGATCTGGTTCCGTAACACCTTCAACCATCCTATAAATGTGTGGAGGCCCCTCATTTGCGATCAATGATTGGCAGCTGGGCCATACCAATTACCCAACTAATATCTATTAAACTCGGCCGACCAAGCTAATCTCGTATGGCCAAGCAGATCCCAGCCGACCAAGCTAATCTTACCGATCTGAAGCCAATTATGCTTAGTTGGACGACGTAGGAGTCGGTCTATAAGCTCATACAGTAAAATAGTAGAAATATCCTAGTACGGACCTCATTAAAAGTAACGAAGGAAATGTACTATTATCATGCATATTCATTCCCTTATAAATAAGGAAACCATTTCATGAATAAGACACGACGCATTATTATTCATTATTATTCACTCTTTTATATATCTATCTCTCTCTATTCTTATTTATGCTCTATTTCTTAGGTGTGATTTACAGACAAATCAAGATTCAAAAGAATCTATCTTCACGATAAAAAAAGTAGTAATCATTAATATCTCATTTAGTCTAACAATCTCGCTTATAATAACTGGACCTTTTGAAGAGTAAGGATGTTTACGTCCAACTAAATCGGATCATCTTGGTGGAGAGGTGGGCATTAGCATAAATATGTGATTGTGGACGGCTCGGCCGATAAAATTGACCACATAAACCTTATCAGTAGTATTTCATTTTAATTTTACCTATTTTTCGGAATTTATTCGTACCTTCATGTTTAGGTGCCACGTCATGAAGCTGAGATCGGTAGGCCGACTTTCTTTTATTGAGCGGAATTATTTTTTTAAGATTCCCATCTGCTTTTTTGTCATATATATCCACAAGAATTTTTTCTCTCTCACAAGAATCAAACCGTATAACCCAACATTAATATTAAAAAATAATAAAAAAAATGATTCATTGGAAATTAAATTGAATGGTGTAATAAATACAGGTTTTTTATTATAAATTAAAATATAATAATATTATCTTTATCTGTTTAATATATATACACAATATTCTTCCATTTTTTTTTTAATTCTCACTCAAATATCAAAATTCATGATAAAATATTAACCCATATTTTTTATTTTTTATTTTTTAAATTTTCAATGATTTGATTGTGATAAATACATTGGTTCGTTAGTTCAAAAATATCTTTTGGACGCTAGATTTTGTAAATAATAATATTTTAGGTATCCTTTATATATTTTGAATTTAATTCTTAAGTAAAATTTTGATTCATAATATTTTAATTTTTATCTCTATTTTTAATTTTTCAATACAAATCAAATAATAAAAAAATGACCAATATTAAAATCTAAAATATTTGATAAAAAAATTATAACACTTACTGATTTTCAACAATCATATTCATTCTATGTGTAACTTTGAACTTAAACCGTACCAATTAGAGCACCAATTCATGAATAGTCATATTTAAACAAATATGCTAACGACAGTAATGAATTAGGGTTGTAAGTGAGTCAAGCCGGCCCATGAACCTGCTTGAGCTTAACTTTGTTAACGAGCTCATGGGTCGAGCTTGTCTAGCTTTGAGTTCGACTTCAAGCCGAATTTCAAATTTGTATGTTACATGAGCTCAATTGTGAATCGCATCCGGTGATCATTTGTTGTTCGATGCCCTCCATGATATTCCTGCTCGAAGACGGTGGCAAAAGTAAGCCGCTTCAAATTGGATGCTTTATGTCTGTTCTTGAATCCTATTCCTCAATCCATAATTCTTATAAATCCATATTTTATACTTCAGAATCTTTGCTTATTTGTGTAGAGCAATGCTTGGGTGATCCATGCTGGTGTATTGATAGTAGGAATCTATGTCTTTTCCTGATAGCAAAAGAAAAACTGGCTCAAGCTAACCAGCGGAGCTCAGGCTTAGTCGTTTTTGCTCGAGCTGAATTCGAGCTCAATGGATGAGCTCGAGTCGAACTTGGGTTCGAGCTAAATAAAATAGTACCAAAATAAAATTTAACTGACATCATGCCAGAAATATATATATATATTTTAGAAGTTAGCCGTTCTAAAATTAGGTAAATATATTACTTTCAATGGTCAAAGAGGTCAAATGGGATAGAATTTATCGTTATTAAATAAAACGTTTTTACTTCTAGCTCAAATGAATACTTCAACTTTGATTAAAATTGATTTAGCTATCTGTTAATTGATTTATGTTAATTAAAAATTATGTATTAATTAATTTTATATGTAAACAAATCTAAATATTATTTATGTAGAATTTATATACATACCAGTTAATTACCTTGACAGTGCTCTAGCAGTGATAGTGATGGCTCGGTGACAGTGGAGGCCAAACAAGTGGTTCAGTGACGGTGGTGGACAGGCAATGGTGGTTCAGTGGCGGTTGTGGCTCGATAGAGACAACAGCGGTCCTACGGCGGCGTTGACATTGATCAAGCAGTGGTAGTGGCTCGATGGTGATGACAGTGGTGGCCAGACAATAGTGCACCGATGGCTATGGTGGTGGTCAAATATTGGTGGTTTGATAGTGGTGGTAGCATGATGACAGTGGTATGGCCTCAGAGAGCATATATATTCCAACAGCGGCAACAACTAAACGTAGATGGTCTGGTGGTGGTGGAGCTGGGGAATTCTCAAGAGCATGGAGCTCTTTTAGCTCTCTCCTCCAGGTCAAGGTCCAGGTTCCCTTTCTTGAAGAGGGTGAGGTCTATTTACAAGTTTTCTGAGTGACATCCTCCGTAAGTATCACATAAATCCAGACTACTCCATTGGATAACCTAGAGTGATCCATTCGATCAAATGAGATTTTGACAACTTAAGCGTCTTAATGATGTCAAAATTTAGTGATATTGGGCCCATTAGATTCATCTCAACAGAATGCTCGATTTGACTATAAATTTTAAAATCTAGAGTTCATTTGATCCCTAAAATATATATTAAATTTTCATATTATGCTTCAAGTATATGATCTGGGCTCACTTGAACTCAGATCGAACCATGGTTGATGTCAGCTTGCTTGTCTAGTTAAGATGATTCATTTAAATTAGATTGCGGGCAATTCTTGATTTGATTTTTGAAGCTCTTAGTTCAAATTTGTGTCACTATTCATGCATGGTTATAATAATTTCTTAGTAACGTATCAATTGCTCCCCTATTTTTTATATCAATGTCAAAAATGTTAAAAATATATATCCCAAGTTTTTGAATAATTAGGTGACATGAAATAGTGATCTTGAAGGGATTATGATATGCAATTGATATTTAGGTGTCAACTCCCTGAGGTTATGACCGAAGAATTTCCTCTCAATATCCATTTGAAAATATCAAATTTTTGTCAGGAATACTAAAAATGGCCCCATAGAATAAAAGGTGCATAAAATGAGCTAGACATGGCACACACTTTGTGAAGGATTTTTGGTATTTTTCTAATTTTTTTTAGACTTTTTTCCTTTTCTTCACTATTTTTAAAAGGATATATGTATAAGATTAAAAAATTTTGGATTCTTCAAA
The DNA here is from genome assembly GCA_022702705.1 of Papilionanthe hookeriana x Papilionanthe teres. NCBI lineage: Eukaryota > Viridiplantae > Streptophyta > Magnoliopsida > Asparagales > Orchidaceae > Papilionanthe > Papilionanthe hookeriana x Papilionanthe teres. The sequence continues at coordinate 59,550,883 of CM040423.1, read as the reverse complement.
AAACTTTTTTTTTATTCAAAAAATTCCTTTCATTTCTTCCTTTGATCTATAAATACCCTCCTTTTAGGGGGGGGGGGGGGTGTTCTATGTGGTTATGGAGAGCACCTCTTTCCTCCCTCTACCAAATTTTCTAGATGAAGAAAGGTTCTGTGTGGTTATGGAGAGCACATCTTTCCTCCCTCTACCAAATTTTCTAGATGAAGAAAGTTTTAATTTCCTCTATAACTTGAAAGGCTTGGCTACTTTTTTTTGATAGATCAATCTTGAAGGGGACCAAGACCCTTGATCCAATGGTGAGGAAACTGTCTTTTCATGAAATGGTGTTGACTAACCTCATCAGGTAGACTAGGCTGAAGGTTATTAAGGCCTGTAGTCCTATGAAGAGGCAAATATATTCCCTTGAAAAGGTGATGAACTAAGTCCTTAGACAGAACATATTAGAGATGATCAAATCATGTAGTTCTATGACGAAGCAACTATCTTCCTTGAAAAAGGTGTTGACTAACCTCTTTGGATAGACCGGGTTAGAGATGATCAAGGCTCATAGTCTTATTGTGATGTAACTATCTTCCCTTGAAAAAGGCGTTGAATAACCTTATCAGGCAGATCGGGTTGGAGGCGATCAAGGCCCATAGTCCTTCACTAGGAAACTATCTTTCTTTAAAGAAGGTGTTGACCAACCTCATCAGACAACTGGTTGAAGGCGATCAAGTATCGTAGTCCTACAACGAGGCAACTTGCTTCCCTTGAAAAAAGAGTTGAACAAACCCATCAGATAGATTGTGTTGGAGGTGATCAAGGCTCGTAGCCCTACAGTGATGCAGCTATCTTCCCTTGAAAAATGTGTTGACCGACCTCTTGATATAGACCGGGTTCAAAGTGATCAAGGCACATAGTACTACGACATAGCAATTGTCTTCCTTTAAAAATGTGTTGACCGACCTCGTTAAACAGACCAAGTTCGAGGTGATTAAATTCTTTATTCCTCAAGATACTGCTTCTCAACTCGTTAGAGGGATTACTGTCCTTCAAAATGTACAAGAAGTTGAAGAAATTATAGATGAATCGATGGACCATGATTGACATGGGGATGTGAGGTCACGATCAAAGAGGCATCTTCAAAATATTTAGAAGATCAGACATGTTCTTTGATTCTTGATTGTTTGAAGAATCTGACGTGTTTATCTCTTATTCTTATTAAGCTATATTGATGCCTTTGTTATTAGGTTTTAACATCAAGATTTCCTTAGTGGTTTTTTCTTCTTATATTAGATCTTAGGTGAAGGTTCACACCAAAGACTATCTAACTAGTTAAAAAAGCGCCAGAGCAAGAGAGGGTGCATTTGGATGCCATGGTATGAAAATCATTTTTTACATTTTTATTTCTTTAATTATATTTTTTTAAGTTAATCTAAACATGTAAAAATTGCGCTTATCATATATGTTTATAGGTTAGGGTTGAAGAAGGCCAGTGGCATGAACGTAATACCTGATATCGCCTCCACCATTACAACTTAGTGTCTGATAGTGTTTTGTAAGAGATTCCCTTCTTCGAATGAGTTAGTAATCCTCAATACTGATGACTAAATTTATTGCAAAGCAATTCATTCAATCCTACAAGCATACAAGTCGATCAAGGAATATACAGATTATGAACTTGTGTATTGATCCTACAAGAAGAGTGTCAAAATATTTCTAAGATGACAACTTCTTATGTACTACACCACTGAATATAATATGAAGTGATCTAAGTGTACAAAGAAAAATTTAGCAGTCCTAAAAGGAAATAGTAAGCAAGAAGGGTGAACATAAATGGAAATAACAAAAAAGCAGGGAACAACTTTGAGTCCTTCAGATATGATGTGGCTCATGCCTTTATGAGATTGGTATAATGTTCTCTCTATAGTTTTCTTATAAGTTCTTTTACGTGATAGTTAACATTGAGGAACACAATACTTCTTAGTGTATGTCTAGATCTTAAGAAGATTTGAAAAATAAATTACAATTAAGAGGAACTTAAATATGCAGCGTTTTTTTAGATTCATTGGATCCCTTATCTGGGTTGTAAATTCTTAATAGCTCTATGCTTATTCCACTATGCTATTGTGTCTTAACATACTTATTCTTCTAAGCGGTGATTAAAGTCCCAAATCACAAGAGATTTTAACATTCTATTAAGCTTGAATTGAAGTTAATTAAGACCAAAAAATTAACACATCAATAGATGAAATTGAAAGACACAAAAAATGTTTATAGGGAAAAACTTAAGGTAAGAATATGAAAGAAATTACCCTTACATTGAATCTTGAAAGCAAATTTAGCTACGAGACATGAGGAAGAATAATAATGAATATTTCATTAATAATACAAAAGAGATAAGTGCAAGAAAGTACAAACTTACAACTAAGAAAAGCTATCTCCACATAATACCAAGTCATTGCCATATAATGAGAAAATCTCCACTATATCCCCCACAAAACAACACACAATCTCTCTCTATCAACAGTAACTCTCAAAACTTAAAGTAGAAAAAAAACCAAGAAGTTCCCACCTTACTGACAAAAAAGGAAAAGAACTCCAAGATTCCACGTGGAACTGTAACTTCTATCACCTAAAAGCTCCCCAAGTTTACCAAGCATCCCCATATATGTTTAAAGCATTTAATTATATATTATGGTTCCAATTTTAAAGGTAAATTATTCCAAATTCAACAAGTTGTGGAATTGGGAATCATACACAGAAGGTTTGCGCGGGGATACCACTAGGCAGCACAAGCGTGCTGCCCACTCTGTTATGCAGGGCATGCGCGCAAGGTCAGGCATGTACATGCCAATTCTTTATTTCACAGTGCTTGCATGCGGGTCTTGGGTGTGGGTGCGCGGAACTCTGACTCCTTCCTCAATCACTCAACTTGAGCGGTTGGCACAGGTGTGCCTCAAGGCAGTGATAATGGCTACTTGGCCAAATTAAATCATTTCCCTCCCCTTAGTGTGCTCAACACCATTTTATTGCAAAATACAACAACAACAGCTTTCTCTAGAATAAAATCATCATAAATGGAAAATCAAGCATGAAACCTACAAAAAAAAAATCATGTAAATTACATTATATTATTTCCCCCAACTTATCTATTACATGCCCTCATGTAATCTCATACCTAATTAGGACTCAAATGACATTTATAGCTCTCATATGAGACTTCATGATGTTCTAACTACATTATATAAGTGTAATGAGAAAAAGTGCAAATATCATTTTAGGTGTCTATCAAACTACCCCTCTTCAATTCTCCTTCTTTTTGAGCCTAGGCAAATCTCATACCTCTTAATCAGGTGTGATTGCAATAATTTAATTTCTAAAAATATTTTTTAATTCAATTAATTCTTAATCAAATAACTCTAAAATCTCTTAATTTTTCCTGAATATAATATTTAAGAATTTTATTTAAAAGGTTTTAAGTTTTATTAGGAAATGAATTAGACAACACTTTTAATTTTTTAAGCTTAATCTCAATCTTCTTCTTCAACATTGCAAGACACTTTTTATTTTAAATTATTGCTCTGCAAATTTTATTTCTTCTTCTTTTAAGCCCAAATCATCTTTAATTTCAGTGAGGATTACGATATCTAGTTCAACATACTTCTTTTAAAAATTTTAAACTGTTTAATCTCTCCTAATTGATCATTCTCAAGAGCTTCTTAACATGAACACCAAAATAGTATAATTAATTCAAAATTTAAGATCAATTAAATTATTTGAGATGAAATTTAAAGGCTCAATTATTCTTGATTAATTACTTCTATTTAAATTACACCGTCTTAATTATTCTGAGACTTATTAGGGTTTAGATAGAAGTTACTTAAGTGAAAAATCCAGCTATAAGAAAATCATTTCAAACCCCCTCTCATTCCCTCCCCCTCAAACAGCTTTAATGAATATTTACATTTTTGATGAAGTTTTGATCTAATATGGTTAAATGATGAGGCTTTTCATTATTAATCATTATTCTAAAATACAATGAACAATTTAAATATTTGAATTACTTCAAGAAAGTGTAAATGCATAACGCCCTCCCCCAAATTTATTTTTAAATGAAGCAAGCATGTAACAACAGGAAATAACATCACATTAAAGAAAGCACAAAAGATTGACAGAGTATATAGAAACATACTTTGGCAAGGTCTGCAAACAAAAACTAACATAAAAATCTTCTAATCAAAAGCTCACACAAAGCAAATTCAAAGAAATTTCAAAAAAAAAAATTAAGAAAACCAAAAAAAAAACACAATCAAATCAGTAGATAACACGTGGGTTGCCTCTCAAGCTAGCACTCAATTTGATGTCCTCAACCAGATTGTGCTAGGCCAAATCATTCCTAAAAGTATTCTCCAGGATCAAATTACATTCTTATTAATTCGTGATCAATCGTCTCAAATTTTAACTATCCTGGAGAATTTTTTAAATCATCTAATATCATTCCTACTTTAGGACCTTTCGAAAAATATATGTATTCACCACACCCTTGTTTAGACATTTCAGTAAGGTCTTAAGCTCACTCATGCATTAATCTTCTAAAGGGTATGTCAAGGGTAGAATCAGATGTTAAATCCTAGAAAATCTCACTTGATCCACATTTCTCAGTATCTCACCCTCCTGTAATTCACTCAACTCAGCAGAACTCGTGAAGTGCACTGTGGAGGATTCTCCTAAAAAAATCACCCTTTCTCTTCTTAGGGAAAGTATTCAATTCTATCATTGAGGCTCCTTCGATGGGTGGTCCTTCATGCTTAATCTATGGAGTAATGTAAAAAAGCTCGCCTATCTTTCCGAAAACTCTAGAGTTCGCCTTAACATGAAGAGTTTATTTATCGTAAGTAATTTTCCCAAAAAATTCATCTACTAGTGCTAACTCTTTGGGGACAAATCCTATAGAATCAGAAAATTGACTATCAACTACCTCTACCACCACTTCTACACTATGATCTAACCATTCTTAGTGTCTTTGGGAAACTTAATTAATATCAGATTATCAAAATCATTTCTTGATAATTCATTCTTATGGTAATTTCTCATTTATGTACATCAATTATCACACGTCCATTGACTAAAATAAGTTTTCCAAGTAGAATGAGGACGTCCGTATCATTCTCTATGTCTGAGAAAATAAAATCTACATGGAAGAAAAACTTGTCCACTTTGACTAAAACATCTGTGATTATCCCTCCAGGATAAGTCACAGATCAAACTGTTAACTATATGGTAATTTCTCATTTATGTACATCAATTATCACATGTCCAATGACTAAAATAAGTTTTCCTAGTAGAATGAGGACATCCGTATCATTCTCTATGTCTGAGAAAATAAAATCTACAGGGAAGAAAAAATTGTCCACTTTGACTAAAACATCTGCGATTATCCCTCCAGGATAAGTCACAGATCAAACTGTTAACTATATGGTAATTTCTCATTTATGTACATCAATTATCACACGTCCAATGACTAAAATAAGTTTTCCAAGTAGAATGAGGACGTCCGTATCATTCTCTATGTCTGAGAAAATAAAATCTTCAGGGAAAAAAAACTTGTCCACTTTGACTAAAACATCTGTGATTATCCCTCCTGGATAAGTCACAAATCAAACTGTTAACTATAATGTCGTTGTGCTGGGTTGTACATCTTTTAATCCTAATCTCTTGAATATGCTCAAAGGCATTAGATTGATGCTAGCTCTTAAGTCACACAAAGCCCTCCCATTAAATGTCTTTTCTATAGCGCAGGAAATAATGAAGCTACTTGGGTCTTTCAATTTTTTGGGCAATTTCTGTAACAGTATAGTACTACACTTCTTAGTCAGGGATACCATTTCACCTGCTCCTAGTTTCTTTTTCTTCTCCAAAACATTCTTTACAAATACCATCTAACTCGACATTTGTTATAAGTCTTTTGCATAAGGAATATTAATGGTGAGTTTACGTACAACCTATAGATCCTCAGATATTGTTGGTCCCTCCTATATTTCTGAAGTGTCTTTGAAAATGGTGGTCCCTCTTATCCTATCCTAGTAGGTAAGGCATGTTTTCTTAAGTCTAGGATCATTTTTTTAAGTGGGCTCGCAGACTGAAGATATGGCTCTACAAGTTTGCTCTCAATCCCAGGGGTATCTACTCACTCTTTACCAAACCTCACTCTGATGGATTTACACTGCTCCACATTCCGATCTCTAGGATTCACCCTGATGTTGTTGGGAAGTGTCCATTGGGATCTATTACTCATCAAATTAGCTAACTACCTAATTTGATTCTTTAGGTTTCTCATGGCTACAACTTGACTTAATAACTGGCTCCTTAGTTTAGACACAATCTCTTTCAAAGAATGGCACTTCTCCATTATGGTAAATCTCAGCTCAAATGTGTTAGCTTATACAGTAGGTTAATTAATACTCATTTAGACTTATATCAAAATATATCTAAAAACTTCTTAGTATATTTTAAGTGTATGATCTAATCTCATTTGGACTCATATCAAACCATGTGTGTTGTTAGCTTGCTCGTCTTACCGAGATACTTCATTTGAATTAGAGTGTAGGTAATTCAAGATTTGATTTTTGAAGCTCTTAGTCTAAATGCATGTTAAGATTCATGCATGATTAAAATAATTTTATGAGGACATATCAGCATGTATGTAAAATTTATAGGTTTTAGACATGTATATATATTGTAATTAAATGTTCTATATGTAATACTTTCTATTGTTTTTATATACTTGTGTGAATTACATTTTGGTTTGATTCAACTAGCATTCGCGGATATTGAATCAATTTTCAGTTATCTTAGATACTTTTTTGTAATATACAAGCTCATAACTGAGTTACTAACTTGTTCGATGTTACTTCAGTATGTTAATATAATTAATTTATTAAATAATAAATTAATTTAAATATAATTATTAAAAATTTAATTTAATTAAAAATGAAATATAATAAAAAATAAAAAAATGTAATAAACATAGCCCCACTTTTATACCAAGGGTATTTTTTGGGGGAACTATATAAAAAGATTTACAAACATACCGCACTAGTTTTATGTATTTATAGATCTAGCTTCAAGTTTTGATATTAACATTTATATAATACACAAGGAACAACTCATAAAAAATGGCACTATTGTTACTTTCTTTTAAAAAAAATTAGGTTGCATAATTATTTATATAACGATGATCAAAAAGATTCAAGTCATGATTTTTTCGACAAGTTTTGCGTTGGCTGTCGACTACCTAATACAAACCCATCATTTTTCACATCCGAGCTTGAGACTGACAATGAATATATCCATGATAGGGTTGGTTTAGCTCCAATGACAGACAAAATTAGAGAGAGTTGTCTTAGATGATTTTGTCACATTAAATGTCGATCATCTGATGATCAGATTATGAGAGTAGATATTGTAGACCCGATTTATGTTAAGAAAGACAGAGATAGACCAAGGAAAACTTGGGGCATATTGTATAAAAAATAATCTTAATTTATTAGAATTAAATGAAAATATGACATTAAATAGGACTCAATGGATGAAAAAAATTCAGATAGCCGACCCCACTTAGTGGAATTAAAGCTTTGTTGTTGTTGTTTTATAATTTCTAAAAATTTTGAGTACGGACGTAAATTTTGTTAAGAAAACTTTTAATAAACATAAGTTTGAGATGACGTGTATGATTTATACGAGTCAGTGTACAAAACGTATTGACGAAAATACCCCTGACCTCGGGTTTGGAGAGGTCAAGATATTTTAAGGCTGTTAGTGGCCGCGAGGAATTGTTCGCTCGGTGGAAAGCAGTAGTTTTAATTAATGGGGATTGTATAGTTTATATTTGTTTGACTAATTGTGGGCGTGTAAGCGTTAGCTGCACGCGAGGGACCTAAAGGAGCGGAGACAAGAGATCTTATACAATAGGGCTGAACAGATAGTAAATCAATTTGGATCGAGCCTTTCGATTTGCTTTAAAAGTCGCGTTGTGTATTTTAGATCAATATCCATTGGGTGTATGGGGAATAGATGGTAGCATTAGTTTACAGGATTTTTGGTTCGAAAGCAGACTGAGGTCTTAAATAATAGTTTATAGGCGGAGGCACTTTCATCACATTAGATTAAATTTAATATAAAGGATTTGAATTCATTTTTAATTGTTACTTTTAAAATATCATCTATTAATTATTTTCACTTTTTTCTTAAATGTTTGTTATTATATCATGAATGATCCAGCACGAATCTTGAAGAGATTTAGTTGACTAAAATAATAGAAAAGTATAGCTAAGGATAGCCTACTAACAGAAGACCAAATGACCCACTTGACCTGATGTAACCCCTGAACAGGGGCAGGAGGCGGATCAGATGTAGGTCACTTGAATCAAAGACTATGGCCAATCGAGCCAAGCAGAGGCATCAATTAATCTATCATCACAATTTAACTTAAGAGAAGGGTTCAATATCGTCAGCCATCTCACGGATACTCATGAGATTTCTAATCAGAGGTCAAGAATGAACTATAAGATAATCCATGAGCATTCTGAAAGACCCTCTCTTTAAGGAAAGAGCTATCTATTGGATGATGGCGATTCACCCTATGCTCGATGTCTTAGTCTCGTTTTGCCGACACGAGCTCCTCATCCAGTGATCAATAGCAGACAACCATATAAGAATAGCCGACTGACAAAGCTAACTCAATCAAGTCAAGTCTCACCGGCTCGAAAACCATCAAAGGCAGATCGACAACCCCAATTTAACACAGTCGGACAAGCAGGTCTTGTCTAACCAAAACCACTGATTTCAGCCGATCGAGTCAGAGAGTAGCTGAGTTGTAGATCCATATATGTATAATACCTAAAATATCATGTAATACCCTTATTAAAGCAGTGACAAACACGTAATTTCATATATTGTACCACTTCCTCTTTAAATAGGGGAATCATTTTATGAGAAAGGCTGATCAACAAATCAGATTACTATTTATTATTTTGTATCTTTCTCTCTTCTGCTCTTGTATTGCGCTCTATTTCTTGGATTAGATTCAAGATAAATCAGAATCTAACATTCTAAATAGTGCAGTGAGTATGGATCATGACAAATACAACAATAGGAGTGGCACATAGAGAAGCAAACCCCAACAAGGACACATGTAATATATATGATATATGCCCTCTGAGAGGCATTGGCTCGGGGAAGGGAGTAAAATTCTTAAGAGAAGGGCCCAATGGCTAAAGATTGAAAGACACCCTTACTTGTGAAAAGGAACGGAGATTCTCAGTGCTTTGACGGTGATGGTTCAACACCAATGGATAGAAAGTGATTCGGGCGTACCTAGGCGCCCCGCCAAACTGAGATACGTTCACTCAACATATTTCTAAAGCTGACCCCCACCCAGAAAGATTCAAAATCCTAGCACTACAATCTTACAAAAGTTACACGACCCTTACTGACCTGATTGATCACTGACCCACAATTTTATATTATTATATTTTTAATTTAATTGCAACGACGCCAAAAACTTGACCCCGTTATATTTTATGTATAGAATTGAAATTGTTTATGTTGTGGATGCTACGCAAGTATACGTATCGTATCAAGTAATACAGGGCTCTAGTGGAGTCCAGGTTATCGATCCCACGAGGAAAGAGAAAATTAAATAACAGACTAATTTTAAAATAATAATAATAATAAAACTAGTATACGAAAATTTGGAATTCTAAATTTAAGCACAATAAAGTAAACTAAGTATTCTAATCATGTAACTTAACTAAGTAGAGAATTAATACGTATTAAAAGTGCAGGAAATTAAACTAAATAAGTCTTAACTTATTTAGAAAAAGTATCTTTCCCCTTGTTTAGAAATTTAAGTGATTGATGAATTTAAATAGATAATTTTAAGGTATTGTGACAAATAGGAGCATTCCTATTCTTTACCCTTTGGTCCATGTGTAAAGAATATTGACTAATCCTATGTTTGATTCATCGAATCCGCGGCTAGAGTCGGGAGGATACCGATCGCCACTTTAGAGCTCCACGTTCCCTCGCCCGAGGGCTAACATCTACACTTCAGCTCTCAAACAATAGGACCGAATTGAATATTTTAGTACGTCACACTAAAATGCTCAATTCTACGCCCAGATGATATTATTTCCTATTTATTTGCACCTTCCTTCCAAGGCTTTTGAATTCCCGAATATCGGATGTAATTTTTACTATAGTTGTAAATCAACACATTTTAACAAATCAAATGGCCGATTTGAAAAGTAAATTAAGTTTTAAGTAAAAATTATCACAATTTATTAATATATAAAAGTATCTCTATTTTAATTTCATCAAGTCACTTAATTTCATAAACGAGGAGAAAGACTTAAATAAACTACTCGAATGCATGGGAACTAAACTAAGCATGGATTTCATTTAAAGTTAAAAACAATAAATACAAATACTTATCTTGATTTATCCCCAAACAGTACTCCTCGTAGTTCCTTTGACTCTTCCTTCCAAGACTAACACGACTCACTAATTACTCACTAAACTCACTCAAGACTCACTAAAGACACACAACTGCACACAAAACTAGACAAAAGACTAAAAGATTGCACACAAAAGGTCGATTTTCGGCCTCTATATATAGAGGTAAGCAAAGGTCCAAGAGGTGTGTAAGCATCTCTTCAAAAGTGTCCGGGTTCGATGTATCCGTGCCATTTGAACTAACTCGCCGTCGGCGACGAACTACCTCGCTGTCGGCGAGGCTTCTAGAAGATCTTCAAACCGCGCTATCTCGCTGTCGGCGGGCTCGGGTTCGCTGTCAGCGAGACAGTTATAAATCCTTCAGAAACGGCGGGCTCGATCTCGCCGTCGGCGACTCAGCACAAATTGCATTATTTTCTTTCTTTTTGCTCCAAAATCCGCTCCTTTTTATGATTTTTGCTTTTATCACCTAAATTCTCCATTCCTGCAATAAAATAAAGAAAATACTCTTCTTTAAAGTGCAATTTCATCAAAAATAGGTATGAATTTCTTAATAAATTTTTCAGTGATCAAAATCCCCCAAACTTACTTATTACTTGTCCTCAAGTAATTTTAGTACTACATAAAAATAATTATTTTTATAATAAGATTTTTCAATTTAAATAACTATGAATTAGATTAATTAATATCATAATAAAGTTAAATAAAAATAATTCATGTAATTTAATTAATTTTATAGAAATAAATTATTTAGTTATCGAGTCTAAGATTTCAAACTTACTTATTCATTTCAGGAATGACTATATTTAAAAGAATAACTACTTAAGATATTCATATGATAAGAAATTCAAGAAAATACTATTAGGTAAAATTTAATCCATAAACATAAGTTTGGAAATATCTAAGTTTTTTTCCTTTAGGTTAATTCAAATGAAGCCAATTTTTGATAAGGCATCTCCTCAAGCTTCTCCTTATTTTTCTTTTTCTTTTTCTTTTTCTTTTCTTTTTCTTTTTTTTTTTTTTTAAATGAGGATTACGTATCCTGAGAGCTCGTTAATAATTTTGAACTTCATTTTCATCTTCCTAAATTTGAAACTTAGGAATATTTCTTAGCTTATGTATACTTCATAGTTTTTACTTTATTGATTTTCAATCTTTTCTTTTCACTTGAATACTTAAGAATTTTAATTTTAAAATATAGTTTTCCTTACTAAAAATAGTTTACTATATTCTTATTCCCTTTAACCAAATATTTTATTCTATTTAATTAATTAAAGCACTAGAAATATTTCATTTAACCTTTTATAATAATTAAATAAAATAATTCATATTAATTAAATTGAAAAATTTGTTATAAAAATCATTTTATAATAATTTGAAAATAGAAATTGAGAACAAGTTAATAACTAAATTTGTATTTTACTCCCCCCAAACTTAAATTTTTATATCTACTCTAAATAATGAAAAAGGGAAAGTAAATAAATCATACCTTTGAAGTTTAGGTATTTCTTTTTCTTTGAAATTGTTGCAGGCTTTTTCATTTTTCATCGAACCCGTACTCGTTAGTATTCTCCATATATATATATATATATATATATATATATAACAATTTAAAGAAAATGCAGGGATAAAATCTGAGATAAGTATTAAATACAACAATTAAAATTAACTCTACACTACACATATGAATTACTAACATATTAAAAACACCGAACTAACAGATTAACAATTTTACAACTTAAAACAATACGTAATAAAATAAAAACATATTAAAGAAAACTAACATCCTATTTAACATAAAAATAAATGCAATTAACTAACACAAAAACAATAACTAAACTATTATCACAATTCAAGCAAATTAATCTAACTAACATCCAATGTCTCACAAAATAAAATCCTGAATATTACAAACATATACAAGTTTCTAAAATAACTTAACATTAAACAAACAAAACAAATAAAGTCCTAATCTTCAGCACCAAAGTCCCAGGCTATATCATCTCCTCACTGATTTGTAGGCTGAGAAGACTGAGCAGGATGATACTGTGAATATCGGGGGCACTCAGGAAAGACAACATCTAAATCACCACTCCTATAACGACGTTCAGCTTCATAGTATGCAATCTCCTATTCCGAATGTCGCCTGGAGATATTCGCTATCATAATCATGTCTCCTCTCCGGATTATCAATTCTTTGATCAAAATGATCAATTCTTCTCCCCATTGTCTCTCCAAACTCGCTCAAAACTTCTCCTATGCAGGTGTCAATTCATTCATCGGATCTTGTAGGGTAGGGGTGGTAGGCTCGGGAGGTTCATGGCTAGTAGAGGGTATATCTCTACTGGACCGAGTGAAATAACTTCTTACTCCTCGCTCTCCACCCTTCATGAGATTCATACTTCTTAATATTGGCAAGTATGTGAGTGGTTTCATTGGTTCCACCCATTCTTCATTATCTCTAGCCTCAACTCCGGAGAGTTGGCGAGTGCAAAAATTAATCCAGGGTGTCCCAATCCAGGCTCCACTCTCATTTCGAGGAGTGGCCGGGATGTTTTGATAAATAATTCTCCCGATGTTGATGCTTCGTTATTCCGAATACGAAATTCGAATTGCTTCATCTCGTGTTACCTCACTGTGGTGATATGTGGGTAACAGAGTAGAACAAATAAAGTAATGCCAGGCTTTGGAGACTGCATTTAATTTAGAAAGAGGAAAATTCACTCTTTCCTACTGCTTAATTTTCCAAACTCCGGTCCCATCAGTGAGAAAGTTAATGACTTCCTCCAGTGGTCCTTCCATCGTTCCAAAAGTTTCATACTCGCTAAAGTGCGAGTCATGAACTTCATAGAACGCGTTAATTCTTGCAGCATTGAAATCTACAAAAAATCCTCGTACCTTTACTGGTGCATCTTCAGCGGCAGTTAAATTGGCATAAAATTCTTTAACCACTTCTACAGCTGCTCTATATTGAACGTAACAGAAATTCTCCCAACCTCGTTCCTTAATAATCCGCTCTACTTCTCCTCCCGGATTTTTGAAAACCCGATCTGCAATGCACTTTCTTCCTTGTATGTTTTCAAAATATTTACTTCGTGCTCGTACATCGATGAATCGGTCTTCGTCGAATTCTACTCGATGTTTTTGTCGTGGAGCCATACGATCGATCTGTGAAAATCGTGAAAATTTTCACTAAACTTATAAATAATCCTAAGAAGGCTTCCTACAACATTTATAAGCAATTTAAATCAAATTCCATGGATTTCCACCGAATATTTCATCCATATTTTGATTTTTCCCAAAATTTGCAATGTGGTGAAAATACATGGTGAAAATCAAAAATTTTTGCATAGGTCTGAAGTACTTACCAAGAGAAGATGAAATCCGGTGTTTTTGAGTGATGAAATCGCTTCAAATCCAAGATCTCTCAAGCCCTAGGTCGGGTTTTACGAAAATGAGAGGTTGGGGATGATGAATAGTATTTTTGACCGGTCAAATATATGTTTTTCCCGACCTCGCTGTCAGCGAGATTTTTCTCGCCGTCGGCGAGCTAATATTTTTCGGAACCAAAACTCTCGGGAAAAATCCGTCGTCGGCGAGAAATTCTTCGCTGTCAGCGAGATCGATCTCGCTGTCGGCGGGATTTTTCTCGCCGTTGGCGAGATTCCAAAAATTTTAAAATTTTTGAAATTCGTCACTCATTTTCGTCCTTAATTTGCCTTATATTATATTTCCGATCACATCATTTATTAATTTAATATGAAGATTAGCTACTTATACACAAACAAATTCACACAACACAACAAATTAACTTTAATGTCGAAATCCATGAGATGTACAAACTAACATAATTTTAAACTCTATAATCAAACTTCAATTCTCCAATCCTTACTACTAATCAGCATTGCAAACCAATCCACGACACACTAAATGCTGATACAAAACTATGACGCATATCTCAATTAGGTTTGAGATATTTAAAGCATCACTCCACACATAATAAAATCTAAATCAAATCAAACAACATAAACATAAACATACTATGATAATCTTTACTACTACTCTTCAATGTCAGAATCTTCATCTTCTCTGATATTTTTGATATGACGATGATGCACAAATAAGTTATAGAAAGGCTCGAAGGAAATTTCGAACGCATTCTTCAGTGATCCAACCCTTCTATCTCGATAAATGAAGAAAGCTAGCTTCGGGTGTCCGGAATGATCAAAGTGTTCCTTCATCCTCCAGATCAATGCGATCAAATAAATCGGATATATTGTCGATTGAATCTCTCACTTTCTGCAGTTCTTTCTCAATTCCTTTAATTTTCTTCATAAGTAACTCCGTTTTATCCGAAATAGGCCTTCGCTATAGGATTATTCCGTGAAGCTCTATCGTAGATAAATGTAATGTCTTCATTATTGTCCAAAGTAGGGAACATATCCGTAGGATCGAGCGGCTTCCAAGGTAACGTAACCTTTTCCCAAGCTTCATAAGAAACCCGATACTCGATCGCATAATGCAAAAATAGTAGATGGGTGTCCTAGTCCGTGAACCGACCCATGCACGATTAAACCCAATGCGGGCTTAACAATTATTGATCCAACATCAATAGGCGATCCATTTTGGATACAATAATTCAATATAAGCAGCATTCCTTCGAAACCTTGTTTACCCTCATAAGTAGGTAACAATTTAGATGAGATGAAAAAGTGCCGGTGCTTTAAGACGAGATTCAAAAGTGATGCGAGAGAAACTAACATACCCGTCTTCACGCATTTCCCAATCTTCCCGTTCATCGGTCGGATATCGAAATATCTCATTCATATTATATCGAGAAGGCACAAAATTTGAATAGTGACATACCGGGGTGTTTTCTATAGAGAATAATTCATTTACTCTTGATGGAGTAAACGTCACCCTGTCGGCATATTTTTAGGTTATGTGTTTTATTTTGAAAACGGGGGGTCGCCTACAGAAATTGTCGGCGAATTTTTTATATTTTAAATATAGTTTAAAAGATAACATTTGATTTTGAAAATAATTTTAAGTTTAAAAGTTTTAAGATATGAAATCAAACCGATCTCACATCCCAAATAGTTTATATAAACGAGCACTGCGCTACAAACCGCGTATCTATCCCGAAGAATAGACACACTGCTTGATGATGGGGCTCGATTAAATAAACTATGAGATTTGTGACATCCGTTTGGTCTACGAACTAATTTTATAAGCCGACAAGTTCCCTCGCTTAATATAAATGAATTAAGCGGGGTTTATATTACTCAGGTTCTTAAAGTTCCCTATAAGGGCAAGCCCCTATAGTTAATTACATCTTAAATGAAGTGAATCATTTAAGAAAACTCTCGATAATAATCAATAGTACTGCTCTCAAGAATTTCAAGGTTTAAGTTTTCAAGGGATTGAATTTTAGAATTTCAATAGGGAATGGATCAAATTTAGAGCATTATATTTTGGGAATCCGAAGGAAGAAAGGTAGGAGAAATCACATATTCGAAGCGAACTTCGGTAATTTCCCGGCTATCCTATTGTTTGGCTTGAATTTAGGAAGGCCCTAATGTTTTTTTTTTTTAATGTTTTGATCTTGCCAATTTTAATTAGTTAGGACTTTATATTTGTATGATAAAATCATACAAACAGCCTCGAAGATGTGAGGGTTTATGTCGTACCAAACGACTACCTCGGAGTCCTAAGACCGGTTAGGGCTTAATTTTCATGACATGATCATGTGAATGCCTAACGAAGAGTTGAGGATTTATGTTGCACTAGGCAAACTACCTCGAAGTCCTATGGCTTGGTTATTTAATTCTAAGGAAGTTTTGCTGAAGTAGACTCAGGTTTTGCTGATGACGATGGCCGTGCTGCCCACCGTGCTCCGAGCTCCTTGTTGTTGCAGAGGTTTAGTTGTAGAAGGTGATAAATCAAGAGATGAGGGAAGTGTTTGGTTTTAGAGAAAGTCTTAATTTCCATGTGTCTTTAATATTTTAATTAAAACAAGTCTTAGAGTTGATTAAACAGAACCGATTAAGATCCCACGGTTCCGTCATCCCGGCACCGTTATTTTCATCGAATTCACTTAGTCCAGATGAATTTGCTAAACTCAACTAAATGAGTTCCGCACTTTCATTTAGACCGTGGGAAATCCCGTTAAGCAACACGTGGGTTACATCATCCGAGGTATTCCCGATCATTCAACGAGACGTTTTAATTTAGTTGTAGTTGTAGTTTTGTTGTTTCGTTTGTGATTAAATTTCGAGTTGTTTTATATTTTGAATGTTGTGGCGGTGAATTTTATCTTGTAGTGTCTTTTAATTTAGTTATGGGTTTCAGCTTTGGTTTCGTCCTAAAGGTGTAGGTTTTCATGCAACTCGTTGTTTATCATGCAAGAAAGGTAAGTGCGATGCGATCGAATAAATTGCAGTAAAGTAAATCGCAATAAAATAAAAGCGTACTCGGAGGGTCTTCCCGTCATCCCAAGCCGCACTTAAAACACGATTAGAATATTTAAGCATTTAAAGTAATTTCCTAGGTAAAGCTAAGGGAAGGGTTATGGTTTTCTACCAAAATCCTAATCCTATAGCTAGTCATTCCTATGACGTCTGGGTCTTCAATTTTGGTTTTAAGGATGATTTTCTTCACCAAAGAACAACTAAGCTCAATTTGTTCTTAAGGACATTCCATCATATTGAGGAAGTGTTTAAGACGAATCTTAAACATCTTTTCAATATTTCAGGAATTGTCCTTAGTCCAAATGAATTCATCGTGCAGGTGAATTAATCATCCAGGGTGTTTAAGTTAAGTTTTATTTCTGCTCGGTGAATTAGGATATTTGAATATCCTTATGAGTGAAGTGACATTTCACTTGATACTCCATTTAGGAGTTATAATAGTAAAAGCTCCTAAGGGCAAAATGATATTTAATGATTTGTGATTTAAGTTCAAATTAATGATTTAAGTTTGGAATAGTGTTCAAGTTATTTTAGATTTATTTTGAATTCTTTATGACTTAGATGATGTTATATTTAATTTAATTCAATTTAACTTAACTTAATTTAATTTAATGTGGTTTAATTTAATTTAATTTAAGTTAATTTAATATGATATGCTTTAGCTTAATTTAATTTAATTTGATTTAATTTAATTTTTTTAATTTTAATTTAATTTAATTTAATTTAATTTTATTTAATTTAATTTAATTTAATTTAATTTAATTTAATTTAGTTCAATTTAATTTAATTTAATTTAATTTAATTTAGTTTAATTTAATTTAATTTAATTTAATTTAATTTAATATGATTTAATTTAATTTTGTTTTAATTTAATTTTAATTTAATTTAATTTGTTTTAATTTAATTTAATTTAATTTGTTTTAATTTAATTTACTTTAATTTAATTTAATTTAATTTTTTTTTAATTGTAATTTAATATTTTATTTTAAAAGTGCTTGCTTTAAATAATTTAACTTTAATTTAATTTAATGATTAAGTCTTTTAGCATTTTAAATCTTTAAACTTGGATTATCATTTTAATTAAGAATTAAATATTACTGGGATGATTAATTTAGGGGTTCTTAAATTAAATAAAAAATTCTTCCTAATAACATCCCTATTTTAATAATTCCAACTTTATTATTCTTCCAAAATTTAAGTAATTATTTTATTAAGGTTTATTTTAATTATTGTTGAATTGTTTAATAGGTTTCTACCCTTTAATTATTTAAATTTCAATCATCCAAATCAAATTAGGATCAAATATTTTACTCTTTAATTTTATTAAGCCTAAAGTTTTAATTAAGGGTTAAAATTTTAATTACCATTTTGCCCTTCAAGCTTAATAATTTCATAACTCACTAAATTGAGCTCAAATGAATTTGAAATTTTTATGTGACTTCACTCATATGTCAATAAAGACATTAGAGGAGAAAATGTGATTTTTCTGTATTTAATTTATTTATGTAAGAAAATAAGGATTTCCAAGGAAAATTTAATAATATGACCAAGGGAAAGTTTCTGTCCTTAAGAAAATTAGGGGACATTCCTAATGACCAGAGGACCACTTGGACCAATTTTTGTGATTTTTTGAATTATATTTTATTTATTAAAATTATTTTAAGTTCTGGAGTATTAATTAATTTAAAAATAGAATATAAGTTGAAAAATGAATTTTATAATTTTTAAAATTCTCTCTGATATCAAGGATTCCAGAGAACTAAATTTTACAATTTTCTGATTTTTCCTTAATTTATTGGAATTATTTTAGTGGAAATGCTAGAAAATGTATTTTTTAATTTTTTTAAAAATTACCCCAAGGCTTTAAAATTTAATATCTCAACCTAGAGACATAAGAAAAATATGGGGTTTGTTCCTAAGTGGTTAGAATTCAAAATGTGACATTTTGGTGAATTTTATTATTTTTGTAATTTTTATTATTTTTTAATTATTAAAATATTAAAATAATGATAAAAAATCAACTTTTTTAGAAAATTGTAATTTTAATTTTCTTGAATTCCCCTGATATCAGAGAGGCTTCAAAACCAATTTGGTGAATTTTTGAAAAGTATTTTGAAAGTTATGAAATTTTAAAGTTTAATTTTAGCTAAGTGGCTTAATCAACCCATTTGATGGGGCTAACCAAGTCCAATTGACTTGAAATTTTTATAGTGGATTCCTCTGATCCTAAAGGTCAATGGAGAATTGATTTCAAGTCAATTTGATCTATGGTTAACTCTAATTAATTAAAGTTCAATTTTTGGTATTTAGACCAATTAGGGTTAATGTGAGTGAATTAACTCAAGTCCTATTTTTCCT
This sequence comes from Papilionanthe hookeriana x Papilionanthe teres, assembly GCA_022702705.1. NCBI lineage: Eukaryota > Viridiplantae > Streptophyta > Magnoliopsida > Asparagales > Orchidaceae > Papilionanthe > Papilionanthe hookeriana x Papilionanthe teres. The sequence goes on along the minus strand of CM040423.1, from coordinate 59,531,561 downwards.
AGGGTTCCCTGGTCATAAGGAACATCACCAAATTTTCCTAGAATTTATTTCACAACATGCTAATTTTTGGAATTAAAATACTCAAAACAGCAATATGCATTTGAAAAATCAATAACTTTTCATAGGGATGACCTCGACCTTGGAAAATTCAGGGAATGTTCTCAAGTTCGGAGGCTTCAAAAGCCCTATGGTCTCATGCCATGGTGAATTGTATGAATGCATGGAGAATTAAAACAATGCAGGGAGTAAATAATTAATTAAAAATAAAATACTGGACAAAATTAATTAATTTCTTTTCCACATTATTCTCCTCTGTTCATTGAGCAGAGAGAGTATTTTTATTTTATTTTTGTGATTTTTCTACACAAAGATATGGATTTTTGAAGTTCTGTATTTAAATAAATCGGAAAATACCCTATTTATCTACTTATCCACGCGGCGCTGACTCTACCTCGGCGGCTCCGAATCGACACGCGTCGCTCCCTGGTTCGGCGCTGCCATCTGACTCGGCTGTCCGGGGCCCCGCGGTTCACGTACCATCTGCCGATCCGACACAATCCAAGCCGTCCATCCGATACACGCGCGATCCGACGGTTCCTGGTCATCGTCTACGACTGGTGCGATCCCGTGACCGTCCACACTCTAACCCTAAGAACTCTCTCGATTCTCAACGGATTTTCGTGTTCTTATGCTCTATGGATTCATCTTGAAGAGACGAACACATCCATACGGTGAACATGCATTTAAATCGACTCAAATTAAAATGAGAATCTCTGGAAGCTCGGGAAGAAGAGGGAGTCCATACCTTTGCTCGGAGAAGTGAAGCTTCGATCCGAGAGTTGTGTCACCTTCGATCGGGTCCAAGTAAGCTCCGCATGAAGTCCCTCGGCTCGGTGAATTGTCTAGGCTATGAAAGTGACCACAGCCTCATCACAAAGCTTGGAGGCCGGAGCAACTCGGGTGGCCTCGGAGATGGGGCTTCCAGATGGGAAACTTCTCCTCTTGGTCCAGTGAAGGTGTAGGACCAATCAATTTGGGGATTGGCTCACTGTGAAGAAGTGTCCCGGTTTTTGGGCTAAAGTTCGAGCTCAAAATCGAGCTCGACCGGAGGGAATCGAGTCGGAATTCAGTGGGGATCAAGTGCTCTATGTGTGGAGAGTGATCCGGAATGATTTTGGCAGAGTTTCCTTAAGGTTTGGTTCGAGCACCTCCTTTGGCCGAGAGGGTGAGGGGTTTAAATAGGCATGGTCGGAGGCTCTCCTGGGGGGTTTAATGGTTGGGATCAGCTGCTAGGTCAAGGGAAGAACAGCCATGGTGGCCATTGGGCATGGGGCAGCTCAGCAAGGTGGAATTTCAATGTTTGGCTCCTGCCCATGTCTCGGCCATGGTGTTTTCCGGCGGCCCAGGTGGCTGGCCGGCAGGCAAGAGTCACCATCTTGACCAGGGAGGTCGTGGCTTGGCAATGGTGAAGTCGATCGGGCTTGGACATGTGTAAAGTGCTTGGATTAAAATGGTATGGGGAAGAAGCCATTTTGGCTTGATTTGGGTCAACCCATCCTTTTGGGCTAGGTGCACCACCCAAGGCTTGGTTTTGGGCAGAAAAGAGCCATTTGGGTCAGCTAGGAGAAAATGGTGTGGTCTCCATCAAAATAGTTTAAGTTAATTTTGGGTTATGGTGTTGCATTAAAGAGGTTAAAATGGCTTAAGGAAGGCTTAGGAAAGGACTCCCTCCACTTGCCATTAATGGCTTGGTGACAAGTCAAACCCCCCATGGCTTCATGTGGCTTGTCTATGGCTTGCATGTGGCTTCATTTGGCTCACCCTTGGCTTAGGAAAAGTGGATCCATTTATATGAAAAAGGAATTTGGGGATTTTGGCAATTTAGTGAAAAAATTTAGATGGTGCTTAATTTAGGTTGATTTGATGATTGATTTGGGACTTAGGAATTGATTCCAATTAAAGGGATGATGAGGAGGAATTGTCATGTGGGCTTTGGGCTTTTATATTTCACTTTGGATGGGCTTTCAAGATGGTTTAGAGAGTGGGCTTTTAGATTTCAAAACAAATTTTAGGATGAAAATTTTGCAAAGGATTGGATCCAATAAGTGTTGAATTTAATTTAGGAATGTTTCATGAATGATTTGGAATCAATTTGAAGTAGTTTGGGCTTGAATTGGGTTGGATTTGGACTTCTTTGGTAAGTGGGCCAATGTAGGTCAAATTGGGCTAACTTGGGCCAATGTTGGGCTAGAGTTGAAATTGATGTAAAATTAATATTGGGAAATGTTTATGGGAATGTTTCAAAGAGGTTTTGGCTTTGGTTGGGTTTTGATTTTGGGATTTGGGCTCATTTGGGTTAGGGTCGGATTTAGGTCAAAATTGGGCCTTTTGGTTTTGGGTTGAATTTGAGTGGGGTTTAGATTCAAATTTTGGGCAAATCATGTTAGTGTTTTGTTTGTGGGGATGTTAGATAAGGTTTAGAAAAGATTTGGGATTAATTGGAGTTAAATTGGTTTGGTTTGGGCTAGGTTTGGGTCATGGGTCCAAATCGGGCTTTAAGGCCAAAAGTGAAATCGGATCCCAATGCCAATCAAATTGGGCTTGAATTTGGTCTAGATTGGTGTTGGGGATGTTGAATTGAAGTTTAGAATTGAATTGGACCAGAATTTGGGTCAATTGGGTAGGTTTGGTTTGACATTGGGTTCATTTTGGGTTAAAATGGGTCAAATTGGGGGTTTTGATAAAAGTGGGGTAAATTGACAAAATTAGTCCATGATGTAGTTGAACAAAATGAAATTGGGAATATTTGAGATTTTCTAGAATTTTCTGGGAATATTCTGAATTTTTGGATTTTTGGCCAAGAGGGGCATTTTGGGTATTTGAAGGGTACTGGGAGGTGTTTTTGGAATTTTTGGTATTTTTGGCTATGGATGATCAATTTGAGTGGGGAGGAAATTTTTAGGATTGGTCTTGAGGATTTTTGGGTGATTTAGGTGATTTTGCAAATTTTGGGCAATTTCGAGGGCGTTTGGTAGGCTGGTGGGTTTAGGGTCCGGGGGTCAAAAATTGAAAATTTGGAAAATTGAAGATTGGGTGAATGTAAGTGGAATGAAATCATTTTGGTTGAGCCATGAAGCCATATCAAGCCCACATGAGCCATAAAGGGACTCATTTGAGGCATCCACTATGTTGTTCCTAACCCTCTTAGCCAAGGGCTTAGGGGTTAAGGAACATCCATGTGAATCACCTTCATGAGTCAAGAGGTCAAGTTGGGTATGGTGTGGTTTTAAGAGGTGTGTGAAAGTGTAGTGCATAGGTGTAGTGTGTGTGTAAGTCAACCCTTCACCAGACCAGGCCACCCAGGGCAGTCCTAAGGCCAAAGAGTTTTATAGGAACTCATCCTTTAAACTTCCACTTTTAATTTCAACCCTCTAGGTGATTAGGGGTCTACAATCAAGCTTGTGGAGTTTGCAGGGAGTTAGGAAGTGGTTTGAATTTCTAAGTGGTGGGTCCCAATTCTAATCCTCTAGGATAGTCAAAGGAAAAGCCTAAGGCTAGATCCTAAATACTACAGAGAAGAAGAGGAGACCTCATCAAAAATGAGGTCAACACACCCATCTTCCTCGGACGTAGACATTCCCATTGTTGATCGCATGTAAGTTAGAGTAGAACTCTTTCACAACTGGAATAACAACAGCAGACGTAGTGTAACAAAATACCTCCCAGTGCCGCTGCACGATCGTTTCTTCTATCTTCGTAGTGGAATTCTCTAATCCTCGATTGACAAATCTCCGTTCCTTGATAACTCTTTTATTTATTAAAACCTTGTTGAAGATCCGCTGTGCTTCCGCACTTACACATTTCCTCCTGTTAAACACTCCAGATTTAGAGGAATCTAAGAATTTGGAGGCCATTATGGTGAATGGAATGAATTCTAGTGAAGAAGGCAGACTTAGAATGGTTTAAGAATGGGTTTTCTCAAAGGAATTGGTGTTGAAACCGTCCAAATCGACATTCAAAGTATAAATAACTCATCTTTATAACTTCTTCGCTGTCGGCGAGGACGTTTCTCGCCGTCGGTGACTCAGTTATAAAAACTGCCTCCCATGTTCTCGCTGTCGGCGGGGACGTTTCTCGCTGTCGGGCGAGCTCGATAAATAAACTGAATCTAATTTAGGCGCGAACCTCGCTGTCGGTGAGTATCGACCTCGCCGTCGGCGAGATTCCAAAATAATGTCCAATTTCGCTCTAAATCGAATAATTTCTTTTCTCATCATAATGGTTCGAATATGTGATGATGCTTAATAATAATTGAGTAGTAAAGTTTCAATAATATAGATTAACTATTAAGATACAATAAAAATAGATAACTAATATGGGTCGCCTCCCATAAAGCGCTTGGTTTAACGTCGTCGGCCCGACCTAATTTCAATTATTAATCGAGTCGACTAAGCATTAAAACCTCTTTATAGTTAGGTCTTATACCTTCGAAATATGGTTTTAATCTATGTCCATTAACTTTCAATTTATGTCCAGCTTTTGGATCTTCGATTTCTATAGTTCCGTATGAAAATATTTGAGTTATGGTGAAAGGTCCTAACCATCGAGACTTCAATTTTCCAGGAAATAATTTCAATCTAGTATTATATAACAAAACTTCTTGTCCTGGTTCAAAATTTCTCTGATTAATCTTCCGATCATGCCACAATTTCATATTTTCTTTATAAATCCGATCATTATCATATGATTCATTTCTTAATTCTTCCAATTCATTTAATTGCGAGCAATCTTTTCTCACCAAACTTCCTTCATATTATAATTAAATTCTTTAATCGCCCAATATGCTTTATGTTCTAATTCAATCGGTAAGTGGCATGTTTTTCCATATATAAGTCCGTAAGGAGTCATTCCAATCGGAGTTTTATAAGCAGATTCTATAAGCCCATAATGCGATTGTCTAATCTAATAGACCAATCTAACCTATTCTGGGTTTACGTGATTTTTCTAAAATACGTTTAATCTCACGATTAGATACTTCGACTAATCCGCTAGTTCGTGGATGATAAGCGAGTGGATATCTTATGAGTAATATTGTATTTTTCTACAAGTTTGTGAATGTATTTATTTCTAAAATGAGTTCTTCCGTCGATGATAATCACTCTCGGCATTCCAAATCTAGTAAAAATATTTTTCATCGAAATTTTGAAACACTCTTAGCATCACACCTAGGTAAAGCTTGTGCCTCAATCCATTTGGAAACATAATCAACAGCTACTAATATATATATGAGTTTCCAAACGAAGGAATAAAAGGTCCCATAAAATCTAATCCCCAGACATCAAAAATTTCAATTTCTAATATAAAATTTAGAGGCATTTCGTTTCTTCTAGATATATTTCCTACTCTTTGGCATTTATCGCAAGTTTTAATATATTTGTATACATCTCTAAATAGAGTAGGCCAAGAAAATCCAGTATCGTAGAATCTTATAAGCAGCTTTATCGATCCCGAAATGTCCTCCAAAATCGAATCATGACATTTTTGAATAATTGGTTCAGTTTCTTCATAAGGTACACATCTTCTAATAATTAAATCCTTACATTGCTTATATAAATATGGTTCAACCCAAAAATAGGTTTTCGTATCATGGATGAACTTTTTCTGTTGTTGTAAAGTTAGCATAGGTGGTAAAATATTACTAACTATATAGTTTACTATATCAGCATACCATGGTATTTTCCATTCAATGATATTATATAGTTGTTCATCGGAAAATCGTCTATAATTTCATTGTCAATATCGAATAATTCATGATTTTCTAATCTTGATAAATGATCCGCAATTTGATTATCGGTTCCTTTCTTATTAACGATCTCAAAATCGAATTCTTGCATTAATAGCATCCATCTAATTAATCTTGGTTTGGAATTTTTCTTTTACATTAAATATTCGATAGCAGAATGATCGGTATGCACGATACATTTTGTTCCAATCGGATAAGGTCTAAATTTATTAAAACCATATACTACCGCTAATAATTCTCTTTCAGTAATCGTATAATTTATTTCAGCATTATTTAGAGTTTTACTAAGCATAAGTATATAACTTTAAAAATCTTTTCATATCTTCGCCTAAGAATCGCTCCTACAACATAATCACTAGCATCACACATAAGCTCAAATGGTTTCTCCCAGCTAGGTGAAACTATTATAGGTGCTGTAATTAATTTTTCTTTTAAGAGTTCAAAAGCATTCGAGCATTCGATCGTAAATTCAAATTTCTTGTCCTTTTCGAGAAGTTGGCATAGTAGGTTTAGTAATTTTTGAAAAATCTTTTATATAGCGTCCGTAGAATCCAAAGATGTCCAAGAAAACTTCTTACCCCTTTTACCGTAGTTGGAGGTGGTAATTTAGCTATAACTCGAATTTTTACAGGGTCCACTTACCATGCCTTTTTCCGAAATTTTATGCCCTAATACAATGCCGCCCGCAACCATAAATCGACATTTCTCCCAATTTAGAACTAAATTTGTTTTCTCACATACTTCTAATACTTTTTCAAGATGAGTTAAGCATGTGTCAAATGATGTTCCAAATACGGAGAAATCATCCATAAATACTTCTATTCCATTGTCAATTAACTTACTAAATATAGACATCATACATCTCCGGAATGTTGCTTGGTGCATTACATAATCCAAAAGACATTCTTCGAAAAGTGAAAGTTCCATAAGGACTAGTAAATGTAGTTTTCTCTGATCCTCGGGAGCAATTTGTATTTGATGATAACCTAGGTGTATCCATCTAGAAAACAAAAATACTTATGTCCGGCTAATCTATCTAACATCTGGTCTAGAAATGGTAAAGGGAAGTGATCTTTCCTGGTGGCGGTATTTAATTTCCTATAATCAATACATATACGCCAACCAGTAACTTGCCTTATAGGAATAAGATCGTTATTTTCATTGGCAGTGACGGTCACTCCTCCCTTCTTAGGAACACAGTGAATTGGGCTTACCCAAGCATCGTCAGAAATAGGATATATAATACCATTATCTAACCATTTTAAAATTTCTTTCTTAACTACTTCTTTCATTATCGGGTTTAATCTCCTTTGTGGATCTGCTTTAGGTTTATGTTCATCATCTAGAATAATTCTATGCATACGGATTGAAGGACTAATTCCTTTAATATCCGCTAAAGTCCAACCAAAAGTTTTCTTATATTTTTTAAAGTTTCTAAAAGTTTTTGTTCTTGAGATTCGTTTAATGCGGATGAAATAATAACCGGTAAAGTTGAAGAATTACCTAAATAAGCATATTTCAAATGATCGGGTAATATTTTTAGCTCAAGTTCGGGAGGTTTAATAATTGATGGAACTATATTCTTGTTAGTGTTTTCGGCATTATCCAAAAATTCAAATCTTTCCCGAATATAATCTAGTTCTTCATTATTATCTTCAATTAATTCGGTGTTTTCTTTTTCTAATTTATCTTCGTAATATTCCTTAAAATGTTCGCGTTGTAAATGTTCAAGTATTTCCATCCGAAAACATTCATCATCTTTTTCTAACGCGAGATATTTCATTGATTTTGCGATATTAAATGTTTGGTCATTTACTCTCATAGTTAATTCTCCTTTCGAACATCAATCATAGCTTTTCCCAGTAGCTAAAAATGGTCTTCCTAAAATGATAGGAATTTCTTTATCTTCCTCCATATCTAAACAATAAAATCTACTGGGAAGATAAATTTATCCACTTTTACTAACACATCTTCAATAACTCCCTTAGGATAGGTAACCGAACGATCAGCTAATTGAAGGGTTATCGAAGTAGGTGTAATTTTTCCTAATCCTAATCTCTTAAAAATTGATAGAGGCATTAGATTGATGCTTGCTCCTAAGTCACACAAAGCTTTTCCATAAAATTTTTCTCCTATAGCGCGAGGTATAGTGAAACTACCGTGATCTATCAATTTTTCGGAAGCTTCTTCGAATAATAGCACTACACTCTTCACTAAGTGCGACTGTTTCATTATCAGTGAATTTTTTTTCTTATTTAGAATATCTTTCATAAATTTTACATAATTTGGCATCTAATCTAAAGCTTCGACAAAAGGTATATTGATTGTTAATTTCTTTAATATTTCAAGGAATTTAGCAAATTGTTTATCTTTTTTATGTTGAGCTAGTCGTTGAGGAAATGGTGGTGGAGGTTTTTCAACGAAATTTTCATAGGTATTAAAGGATGTTCTAAGTTTAAATCTTGTTGAATTGTTTCCTTTTCAATTTCCACTTCCTCTTTTCGCTTTCAAGTTCTTTTTGAATTTGAGGTTCTAATTCTTTTCCACTCCTTAGTTGTATTGCTTTAATTTGTTCTTTTCCTTGATCTTTAAGATTTATTTCCACATTACTAGGAAAAGTTTCAGGTATTCTATTATTTAGTGCAGTAGCAATAGTCCAAGTTGAGTTTCGATATTTTTAATAGATGTTCCTTGAATTTGTAATTGATTTCCTTGAATTTGTAGTTGATTTCCTTGATTTTGTAGTTGATGACCCATATTCAAAATTAATTCATCCATAGATAATTTCTTATCTTTGAATTGAGGGTTATTGTTATTAAATCCCGTAGGTAATTAGGTTTATAGTTTGGATTTGCTTGATTAGGTTGATTCATCCATTGTTGATTAGATGTGTTATTCCAATTAAAATTTGGATGAGTTTTCCAACCAGGATTATAATAGTTTGAATAAGGGTTATTAGTTCTATTATTAATAAGCATTTAAAGTTTCATAATTAGATTGAAATTCTATGATTTGTCCGGATGAGTTTTCTTCTAAAGTAGGAGAGTAGTTCATTCCAAAATGATCTAATTTCTTAGATATAGCAGCAATTTGAGAAGCTAACATAGATATTGCATCGTTTTCATGAATGCCGGCTATCTTTTTCGGATTTACTCTATCGACAGGCCATTGGAAATTATTTGTTGTCATTTCTTCGATTAGTGCATAAGCTTCATTAAATGGTTTAGACATTAATGAACCTCCAGTGAAGAAGATCGATGATTGATCTTAAAGATCCTACTAATCCATTATAAAAGGTTTGAATAATCGACCGATACTGGTAGCGCATGATTTGGGCATTTCCTAAGAAGTTCCTTAAATCTCTCCCAAGCTTCATATATCGATTCTCCATCTAACCGACAAAAAGAAGTTATATCATTTCTAAACTTAGCAGCTTTAGATGGTGGAAAATATTTGGATAGAAATTTTTGTGATAATTCTCCCCAAGTTTTAATAGATCCGAGTGCTAACGAATTCAACCACATTTTAGCCTTTATCCCTTAATGAAAAAGGAAAAAGTCTAAGTCTTATAAGCATCGTCGGATACTCCTTGATATTTAAAAGTAGCACAAAGTTCTAGAAAACTAACGAAGATGTAAGTTAGGATCTTCGGTAGGTGAACCACTAAATTGATTGTTTTGTACCATTTGGATAATCGTGTGTTTAAGTTCAAATGAATTAGCAGCTACATCGGGTTTTGAATAGTTAAATGAATTTCATCCGATGTAGGGTCGGCATAATCTCTTAATGGTCTTTGTTGGTTCATATTTTGAATTTCGGGAATATTTGTCATTTGTGTTAAATTTATAATTTGTTTCTTTTGTTTTCTAATTCTTTTAATTGTACACTCTAATTCGGAATCGTAAGGTATTAAATTTTCGTTTCCAAATTTGCGCATACAATTTTTGAATAGATATTAATTTATTTATTATGATTATTTTAAAATAATCCGTTACTCTAGTAAATTTTTTTTACTTTCCCTAGCAACGGCGCCAAAAACTCGACCCACAATTTTATATTATGATATTTTTAATTTAATTGCAACGACGCCAAAAACTTGACCCCGTTATATTATATGTATAGAATTGTAATTGTTTATGTTGTGGATGCTACGCAAGTATACGTATCGTAACAAGTAATACAGGGCTCTAGTGAAGTCCTAGTTATCGATCCCACAGGGAAAGAGAAAATTAAATAACAGCTAATTTTAAAATAATAATAATAATAATACTAGTATACGAAAATTTGGAATTCTAAATTTAAGGGCAATAAAGTAAACTAAGTATTCTAATCAGGTAACTTAACTAAGTAGAGAATTAATACGTATTAAAAGTGCAGGAAATTAAACTAAATAAGTCTTAACTATTTAGAAAAAGTATCTTTCCCCTTGTTTAGAAATTTAAGTGATCGATGAATTTAAATAGATAATTTTAAGGTATTGTGACAAATAGAGCATTTCTATTCTTTACCCTTCAGTCTAGTGTAAAGAATATCGACTAATCCTATGTTTGATTACCGAATCGCGGCTAAGCCGGGAGGATACCGATCGCCACTTCGTAGCTCCCACGTTCCCCTCGCCCGAGGGCTAACATCTACACTTCAGCTCTCAAACAATAGGACCGAATCGAATATTTTAGTCCGTCACACTAAAATGCTCAATTCTACGCCCAAGGATATTATTTCCCTATTTATTTGCACCTTCCTTCCAAGGCTTTTGAATTCCCGAATATCGATGTAATTTTTACTATAGTTGTAAATCAACACATTTTAACAAATCAAATGGCCGATTGAAAAGTAAATTAAGTTTTAAGTAAAAATTATCACAATTTATTAATATATAAAAGTATCTCTATTTTAATTTCATCAAGTCACTTAATTTCATAAACAGTGGAGAAAGACTAAATAAACTACTCGTAATGCATGGGAACTAAACTAAGCATGGATTTCATTTAAAGTTAAAAACAATAAATACAAATACTTATCTTGATTTATCCCCAAACGTACTCCTCGTAGTTCCTTTCGACTCTTCCTTCCAAGATACAAGACGACTCACTAATTACTCACTAAACTCACTAAAGACTCACTAAAGACACACAACCGCACACAAAACTAGACAAAAGACTAAAAGATTGTACACAAAAGATCGATTTTCGGCCTCTATATATAGAGGTAAGCAAAGGTCCAAGAGGTGTGTAAGCATCTCTTCAAAAAGTGTTCGGTGTTCAATGTATCCGTGCCATTTGAACTAGCTCGCCGTCGGCGACGAACTACCTCGCTGCCGGCGAGGCTTCTGAAGATCTTCAAACCGCGCTATCTCGCCGTCGGCGGGCTCGGGCTCGGCCGTCGGCCGAGACGCTTATAAATCCTTCGTAAATGTCTCCTCGTAACCTCGCCGTCGGCGGCTCGATCTCGGCCGTCGGCGACTCGAAGACAAATTGCATTATTTTCTTCCTTTTTGCTCCAAATCCGCTCCTTTTTATGATTTTTGCTTTTATCACCTAAATTCTCCATTCCTGCAATAAAATAAAGAAAATACCCTTCTTTAAAGTGCAATTTCATCAAAAATAGGTATGAATTTCTTAATAAATTTTCAGTGATCAATCACATTGCTTCCTTCACATCAAGCTTATTTTTGCTGAGGATAACCAATGCACAGAAGCATCACCTCTTCTTCACCATGCTGAGGGATTCAAACCTCAGGTGGTTCAATTGATTTCTATTGGGGGTGATCACCTTGTTCGCTAAGTTCAAAACGAATGATTGTGTCATAGTTCTCAAGCACCTAGAAGCCAATGAAAAGTTCACAAGCCCTTATGCACATAAGGTACGAGTAGAACAAGAGCCTCTGCTCTGCCCTTACTCAATTCCTTAAGTAGATACCAGAAGTGCGGGATCTAGAACCTATAGAAGCACATACTACTTTGGCCCAAGGGCTAAAAGGAAGGTCTGTTTCAGTACATTTTAGGCCTATAGCGACCGAAGTCTTTAGTCTAGTTGTTGGAGCTAGCCAACAACCACATGTCGACCAAAGATTATAAGTCACCCTTGCTTCCATCAAAGTATAATATTCCACCCATCGTCTACAGAAGAGGGTCCTCTATGAATAGTAGATTAAGAGCGAGGGATGCTTCACATCCATCCGCTCACTTGTGTTATGAAAACAATTATCCTCCCAAAGATCACAGGAGAGCAGACAAACCCTAAAATAGAGGGAGTTAAATCCATTCTCCCGACGAGCGACCGACTTGGTATAATGAGTGCATGTTGCCTCATCATGATACACTCATGAAAAACCCATCAAGGGTATCATTGGCTGAGATAGTAGAGGCCATCTAGAATAAATAATACTTTAAGAAGGCTTCCAGGGGTGAAGGTCAGAGGTTACCTGTGAGACCCAAAGAAGTATTACACATACCATCAGGATCACAACCACAAAAATGAAAAATTTCTAGCAACTACAGAGCCTGATCAAGGAGTTGATTAAGGCTGATAAACTAAAGGCGTTCGTGGAATCGGGAGCAACCACCTAGCGGTAGATAAAAGCTCCAGTAGAAGAAATTTTGGATGACCCATGAATGAGCTTGTCCGAGTGCATGCAATTCACATCGTTGGTGCAGTCTCGGACATTTTTGAAGAGATGGAGAATAGTCCCGCCGAGCCAGCTTGAAGAGCCATTGGTTGGGAGAATTGTGTGCAGCCACCTTTGCCCTAAAATTTTATTCACATCTCCCCATCACTTTTACCAATGTAGATTTTCCCACAAGGTAAATCCTTATATTGATATTGTCATCATTACCACCTTAATAAACAAGATTATTTGCATCCTTGTTGATTGTGGGAGCTCTGTGAACATCCTATTCAAGTTAGTGCTTCACAAGATGAGCCTGAGTAGAGGCCGAATGGTAGTAGTTGGTGGCCCGCTATATAGCTTCTTTGATGAGAAAGAAGCTTTGGGACTCATATCCATGTAAATCACCTGGGGGAAACATAAAAAATTCACTAATATTGAGGATTTCCTGGTGGTTGATTCGTTGCCAACCTAACACCATCTTCGATCAAACCTTACTTATCAACTTCAAGGCCGTCGCTTCAGCATACCATGTGGTGGTAAAGTTTTTCAGACGATGGAGAGGTCATCACCACCTTAAGCAATTCTAAACTTACTACCTCCAAGCCATCAACAGCAAGGAGTAGAAACTGTTCGATCTTCAAAATCTATACTAATGGGATCTTAAGTCCAGCAAAACCATTCTTGAGATCCTTACGACCAAAAGAGAACCATGTAAAATTTATTCTAATAAGTGAAACTTTTGATGCAAGGTCGAAGGACACACTGAACCTCTGAGATGATCGAGATCATTATTAATGGTCAGTCGTTGAAATGCTAGGGATGTTGGTCGACCATATGTGCCACCGCCCGAGCATCAATCATGTTGTCTGATCAATCAAGTAGAAGATGAGTTCTTCAGCTATCACCTTAGTCAAACCTATCCAGGACGAGGTGTAGAAACTATTGGAGATAAGTTATTTTTGAGAGGTACAATATATGACCTGGAATTGAACGTATTGATGGTGCAAAAAGTGAATGAAAAGTGAGATGTATGTCTGTTGACCTCATTTTTGATGAGGTCTCTTCTCTTCTCTCTCCTTAGTACTTAGGATCTAGCCTTAGGCTTTCCCTTTGACTAATCTTAGAGGACTAGAAGTGGAACCCACCCCCTTTAGAAATTCAAACACCTCTTAACTCCCTGCAAAGCCCACAAGCTTGATTGTAGACCCCTAATCACCTAGAGGGTTTAGATCAAATGTGGAAGTTTAAAGGATGAGTTCCCTATAGTGACTTTTCGGCCTTAGGGATACCCCAGCGTGCCTCGGTCCGGTGAGGGCCGACTTACACATGTACTACACTCTCACACACACATTCCAAATCCTAAAATTATTCATGCCTAGCTTGACCTCCCGACTCATGTAGGTAATTCATATGGATGATCCTTAACCCCTAAGCCCCCGGCTAAGAGGGTTAGGAACAACATAAATGAATGCCTCAAATGAGTCCTCTCACGGCTCATATAGGCTTAATATGACTTCATGACTCAACCAAAGTGATTCCACTTTGCTCAAATTTGATCAATCTTCATTTTTCCAAAATTTCAATTTTTGACCCCAGGACCCCTACACCCATCAAACCTACCAAATGCCCTAGAACTACCCAAAATTTGCAAAATCACCTAAATTGCCCAAAATTCCTCAAAATCAATCCTAAACATTTCCCCCCACTCAAATTGACCATCTCCAGCCAAAAATACCAAAATTTCCAAAAAATACCCCCAATACCCTCCAAATTACCAAAATGCCCATCTTGACCCAAAAATCCAAAAATTCAGAAAATTCCCAGAAAATTCCAAAAAATCCCAAATATTCCTAATTTCATTTTGTCTAACTACACCATGGGCCAATTTTGTCAATTTACCCCACTTTTACCAAAACTCGCAATTTAGCCCATTTTAAACCCAAATGAACCCAATGTCAAACCAAATCACCCCAATTGACCTCAATTTTGGTCCAATTCAATTCTAAACTTCAATTCAATATCCCCAATATCAATCTAGACCAAATTCAAGCCCAATTTGATTGGCATTTGAATCCAATTTCATTTTTAAGCTTAAGGCCCAATTTTGACCCATGACCTAAACCTAGCTCAAACCAACCCAATTCAATCCCAATTTGACCCAAATCTTTTCTAAAACCTTCCTATCATCCCCACAAACAAAACACTAACATGATTTGCCCAAAATTTGGACCCAAACCTTACTCAATTTCAACCCAAACCCAAAATTCCTTAAATGGGCCTACACCCAAACCTAACCCAAATGGGCCTAAATCCCAAAATCAAAGCCCAACCAAAGTTGAAACCTATTTGGAACACCCCCATAAGCATTTCCCAATATTAATTTTACAACAATTTCAACATTAGCCAAACTTTAGCCCAAGGTAGCTCATTTTGACCCATTTGGACTCTATTACCAAAGAGGCCCAAATTAGACCCAATCCAATTCCAAATCACCTCAAACTTGCTTCAAATCACTCATGACACATCCTTAAACCAAACCCAACATTTTTTTGACATGGCCCTTTAAAAACTTTTCATCTAAAAGCCCATTTTGAAACATGAAGGTCCACTCCCTTAAACCATTCTAAAAGCCCACCTTTACCAAATTTTAAAAGCCCAAACCCATCCCAAAGTCCATATGACACTCTCCCACATCTTACATTCAACTTAAAATCATTTCTAAAGTCCTAATTTATTATCAAACCATTCCAATTCTAGCCACATGACAATTCTCACCAAAATGCCAAAAATCACAAAACCCTTCCTCATGAAAGTTGACTTAACTTTTCCCAAGCCAAATGGAGCCATGAAGCCATGCATGAGCCACATGAGAGCCATGAGAGCCTTGGACACTTCACCATACCCAAGATGGCAAGAGGAGGGAGCTCTTTCCATATCCCCTTAAGAGGATTAGCCACTCCCATAATTCCACTAAACCTTGCTTAAGCTTAATTGTAGTTGGATGGTGACCCTTCCCCACTGATTAAGCTGACCTAAACCACTTTTTCTCAGCCTAAAATCAGGTCATGGAGAGGTGAACCCAGCCCAAACACATGGGTTGACACAAACCAAGCCAAAGAAGCCATGCCCCCATTCCATTTCGATCTAACCACTTTACACATGGCAACGACCAATTGAACTCACAATCATCAAGCCCCGAACCTCCCGACCCGTAGGGTGACCCATGCACCGCCGGCCACCCACCTGGCCGCCGGAAAACACCACACCCGAGAGCTCCCATGTGAGCCCACATTGAAATTCTCCTCGCCGAGTTGTCCCATGCCCAATGGCCACCATGGCTGTTCTTCTCCTCACCAGAGCAGATGATCCCAACCCCTAACTCCCCCTGGGAGGCCCTCCAGTCAAGCCTACTTAAACACCACCCCCTCTCGGCCAAATAGGAGACTGAAACAAACCATACAGAAACTCTGCTAAAATCATTCCAGACTCTCCCCCACACCTGGAGAACTTGATCCCCACTGAAATTCCCCTGCCATTTCCTCTCGTGAGCTCAATTTCGGAGTTGAAATTTAAGCCCAAAACCGGGACACTTCACCACGGTGAGTCAATCCTCAAATTGATTGACTCTACACCTTCACTGGACCAAAAGGAGAAGTTTCCCGGCAAAAGCCCTCTCACTGGGCCAGCCATTGCTTCTAGCCTCTAAGCTTTGTGATCGAGCTGTGGTCACTTTTGTACCTAGGCAATTCACCAGGCCAAGGGACTTCATCTGGAGCTTGCTTGGACCCAATCGAACGTGACACAACCCTCAGATCGAAGCTTCACTTCTCTGAGCAAAGGTATGAACTCTCTCTTCCTCCCGAGCTCCTGGAGATTCCCCATTTGATATGAATCGATTTCAATGCATGTTTACCGTATGGATGTGTTCGTCTCTTCAAGACGAATCCATAGAGCATAAGAACACAAAAATCCGTTGAGAATCGAGTGAGTTCTTAGTGTTTTAGTGTGGACGGTCACGGGTGCACACCAGTTGTAGACGATGACCAGGAGCCGTCGGATCGAGCGTGTATCGAGCGGACGGTCGGGATCAAGCCGGACAGGGAGATGGTACATGAACCGCGGGCCCCTGGAGCGCTGAGTCGGATGGCGGCGTCGAACCAGAAAGCGCCGCGTGGCTGTTCGGAGATGCTAAGGATGACGCGGCGCCGATTCGGATAAATAGAAAAATAGGATTTTATGGATTTATTTAACTACCATAACTTAGAAAATCCATAACTTTGTGTAGAAAAATCCTAAAAAAAAAATAAAAATACCCTCTTGCTCAGTGAACAGAGAAGAATAATGTGGAAAAGAAATCATATAATTTCATTTAGTATTTTATTTTTAAAGATTTAATTACTCTCTGCACTATTTCAATTCTTCATGCACATAGAAAATTCACCATGGCATGAGACCATAGGGCTTTTAAAGCCTCTAAACTTGGGAACATTCCCTAAATTTCCAAGGTCGGAGGCCATCCATATGAGAAGTTATTGATTTTCAATTGCATGTTACTATTTTGAGTATTTTAATTCCAATAATTAGCATGTTGAGAAATAAATTCTAGGAAAATTTGGTGATGCTTCTTATGACCAGAGGAATCTAGGAAAAATAAGTTTTGAGTTAATTCACTTGGAATAACCCTAATTGGTCTAAATACCCAAAAATGAACTTTAATTAATTAGGGTTAACTACACATCAAATTAACTTGAAAATAATTCTCCACTAATCTTTAGGATCAGAGGAACATCACATAAAAATTTGAAGTCAATTGGACTTGATTAACCCCACCAAATGGGTTGATTAAGCCTCTTAAGCAAAATGGATAAAATTAAACTTTAAAAATTCATAACTCACAAAATACTTTTCAAAAATTCACAAAAATAGTTTTGGGGCTTCTCTGATATCAGAGGAACTTAGGAAAATTAAAATAGTATTTTTCTAAAAAAGTTGATTTTTATCATTATTTTAATATTTTTAATAATTAAAAAATAATAAAAATCATAAAAATATTAAAAATCACCAAAATGTCACATTTTGAATTCTAATCATTTAGGAACAAACCAAATATTTTTCTTAAGTCTCTAAGGGTAATATATTGAATTTTAAAGGCTTAATGTAATTTTTAATATTAAAAAATGTATTTTCCAACCCCTTCACTAAAATAATTCTAATAAATTAAAGAAAAATCATAAAATTATAAAAATTTTTTCTCTGGACTCCTTGAGGTCAGAGAGATTTAAGAAAAATATAAAATCTATTTTTCAGCTTTAATTTTATTTTAAAATTAATTAATACTCCAAAACTAAAAATAATTATAATAAATAAAATATAATTCTAAAAATCACCAAAATTGGTCCAAATGGTCCTCTAGTCATTAGAAACATCCCATAATTTTCTTAAGAATAGAAACATTTCCTTGGTCATGTTATTGAATTTTCCTTGAAAACCCCTATTTTCCGTTAAAAATAATTACATAAATAAATTAAATACAGAAAAATCACATTTTCTCCTCTAATGTCTTAATTGACATGAGAGTGAGGTTACATAAAAATTTTAAGTTCATTTGAGCTTAATTTAGTGAGTTATAGAATTATTAAGCTTGAAGGGCAAAAGGGTAATTAAAAATTTCAACCCATAATTAAAATTTTAGGATTAATCAAAAAGGGGAGGGTAAAATATTTGATTTTAAACTGATTTTGGATGATTGAAACTTAAATGATTGAGGGTAGAAACCTACTAACCATTTCAAATATAATTAAAATAAAACTTTAATTAATTAATTAATTGAAATTTTGGAAGAATAATAGAAATTGGAATTATTAAAGTAGGGATATTATTAAGAGGATATGTATTCTTTAATTTAAAAATCCCTAAATAAATCACTTCAATAATACTTAATTCTTACTTTAAAAAAAATTAAAATAATAATCCAAATTAAAATTAAATTAAAATTAAATTAAATTAAAATTGAATTAAATTAAATTAAAATTAAATTAAATTAAATTAAATTGAATTAAAATTGAATTAAAATTAAATTAAGTTAAATTAAATTAAATCAAATTAAATTAAATTAAATTAAATTAAATCAAATTAAATTAAATTAAACTAAATTAAATTAAAATCAAATTAAATTAAATTAAATTAAATTAAATTAAAATCAAATCAAATTAAATTAAATGGAATTAAAATTAAATTAAATTAAATTAAATTAAAATCATTTAACAACAAACCTAAATGAAATCATTAGGAATTAAATCTAAAATAACTTGAACACTATTCCAAACTTAAACTAATTTTTTTTATAATTAAGTCAAAATTAAAATTAAATCATTGAGTTTAAATCATTAAAATACCTAATAAGTTGATTTGCCCTTTTAAAGCTCTTATTATTATAACTCTTAAATGAGGTATCAAGTGAAGTGTTACTTCACTTATAGGATATTCAAATGTCCTAGATTCATCGAGCAAGAGAACAAAACTTGAACTCCTGGATGATTAATTCACTTGTATAATTAAACTCCTCGGACTTAAAACAATCCTAGAGATATTGAAAAGATGTTTAAGACTCGTCTTAAGCACTTCCTCAATATGATAGGATGCTTATAAGAACAATTGAACTTAATTGTTCTTTGATGAAGAAAATTATCCTTAAACTAAACACAAGAATCTAGACGTCATAGAAGATGACTAGCTATAGGATTAGGACTTTGGTAGACAACCAAAACCTTTCCCTTAGCTTTACCTAGGTACTTGTTGAAATATTTAAATGCCTTAACATGTGTTTTAAGTGCAGCTTGGGATGACGGGAAGACCCTCCAGGTACGCTTTTATTTTATCGCAATTTACTTTATTGCAATGTACTTTACTTTTCTTGCATGTTAAATAAAACTGTTGCATGAAAACCAAAACCTTTAGGATAGTCCCCGAACTGAAACCAAAACTAAATTAAAAGTCATTACAAGATAAAAATCACCTCCACAACATTTCAAAATATAAAACAACTCAAAATTTAATCACAAACAGAACAACAAAACTACAATTGCAACTAAATTAAAACGACTCGTTGAATGATCGGGAATACCTCGGATGATGTAACCCGCGTGTTGCTAACGGGATTTCCCACGGTCTAAATGAAAGTGTGGAACTCATTCAGTTGAGTTTAGCAAATTCATCTGGACTAAGTGAATTCAATGAAAATAACGGTGCTGGGATGACGGAACCGTGGGATCTTAATCGGTTCTGTTATAATCAACTTTAAGATTTGTTTTAAGTAAAATATTAAAAAAAAACACTTGGATTTTAAGATTTTCTCTAAACCAAAACACTTCTCTCACCTCCTGATTTATGACTTCTAAAACTAAACCCCTGCAACAACAAGGAGCTTGAAGCATGGTGGGCAGCACGGCCATCGTCATCAGTAAAACCTAAGTCTACTTCAGCAAAACCTTTCCTAGTTTTAAACAACCAAGCCATAGGATTTCGAGGTAGTTTGCTTAGTGCAACATAAATCCTCAACCCTTTTGTTAGGCATTTACATAATCATATTATGTAAATTAAGCCCGAACCGGTCTTAGGATTCTGAGGTAGTCGTTTAGTACGGCATAAACCCTCACATCTTCAAGGCTATTTGTATGATCATATCATGCAAATATAAGTCCTAATTAATTAAAATTGACAGAATTACAACATTAAGTAAATTCCTAAATTGAAACAAAACAATATGATAGTTTGGGAAGTTGCCAAGATTCTTCTTGGATCCTCAGCTTCTCCTACCTTTCTTCCTTTGAACTCCTGAAATGAACTGTTCCAAATTTGATCCATTCCCTATTCCAAAACTCAAACCCTTTGAAAACCTTAAACTTTAAAATTCTTGAGAGCAAAACCACTGATCATTATCGAGAGTTTTCTTAAATGATTCCCGTCATTTAAGATGTAATTAACTATAGGGGCTCGCCCTTATAGGGAACTTTAAGAACCTGAGTAATATAAACCCTGCTTAATTTCCTTGTATTAAGCAGGGGAACTTGTCGGCTTATAAAATTGGTTCGCAGACCAAACAGATGTCACAAATCTTGTAGTTTATTTAATCGAGCCCCATCATCAAGCAGTGTGTCTATTCCTCGGGATAGATACACGGTTTGTGATGCGGTGCTCTTTTATATAAACTATTTGGGATGTGAGATCGGCTTGATTTCATATCTTAAGATTTTCAAATTTAAAATTATTTTCAAAATCAAATACTACCTTTCAAATTATATATTTAAATTAAATTAAAAATTCGCCGACAATTTCTGTAGGCGACCCCCCTTTTCAAAATACACAACCTAAAAATATGCCGACAATGTCAACTTCATAAAATTTATAATTTGTATGTCTGAAAGATAACTACCTACTACCAACAATCAACGCACTGGTAGTCTCAATGGTTTCCCACTCAGTGATGGGCTTTTAGGATGCCTTCTCTCGTAATGTCCTTCGAGCATAAAAACACTTGGGCTACGTACAAGTGGTTAATGGATATAATTTTTTCAAAATAAGAAGGAAAAAAAATATTGAAGTATATGTATATGATGTGTTAGTTAAAAGTAAAAAGGTTGAATAAAACATAACAGATCTAAAATAAACTTTCAAAAAACTTAAAAATTCAACATGAGAATAAATCTACTCAGAACCACTTTCGAAGCATTAATAGTCAAATTCCTTAAACCTTCTAACCCCATAAGAAATAATGTCCAACCTGGAGAAATTATAATCATTACTTGACATGTCATCCACACATAACACCTGAGAAGTACATAAGCTAACCGGTCAGATCGTAGGTATGAGTTGCCTCATTTCCAAATCTGGCGATAAATGTGTTGCATTCTTCAAAACTCTGAGGAAAGCAAAGAATTTTTCTGGTAGGAAGAATGTGATCAACCATTCAAGAACTGAAGAAGTTCTTGGCATCTCTACCACTTCTCTAGAGCCCCAAACCAAATGAAGAACTTTCTCCGTGCTTAGGGTTCAAATCTAAAGCCATCAGCTCAATTGTAGTAAAATAGAATCTCGAGAAACTGTTTACAGTCCACTACGTCAGTCAAGTTCTCTAAATCGCCAAACTCAAATACCCATTCATAGAGAGACTAAAATTTACTCTTGTTGTTTATAATTGCAGACTTTGACTATAATTCTAGAGACATCCAATCCATGTCATCATCAATGACCCACTTAGATCTGTCCTTACTCGACTGAAGTATCCAATCGGCTTCTCGAGTGGGAAATGGAGCTTAACCAATTTGACACTTCCTTCATACCCTAGATCGTGATCAAGAAGTATAAAAGGGAAATGGAGTGACTCTTTGTCCTAATCAAAATGACTGAACATTGGATGCACAAAAGGTAACACCCGAAATTTTTAATTTTTCATGCACATAAGTAAAGTGAACCTTTATCAGAGCCATCAACAATAAAAAATTAATACCGCAAAAGAATTTGTTTTATTATTATATATATATTATTATTATTTACTTATAAGTCCAAAAGTCTACAAGTCATTTAGATTGTTCGACTGGAGCCACCAACAACCTAAGAAAGCAAGGGCAACTTCACACTGGATATTAACGAATAGTAGTAACAGCTCTGAACCCTCACAAAGACATTGAGTTAGGAGACATAGTACAACTCTATTAGCACGAACTTGACAATGGATGTCTTACATCATCGTCTATATCACTAACACTTCCAACTTATAAGCTAGTTTGATGATTCATATAAAACCACACAGAATAGTGAGATTTCTTACTGAAGTGAAATTTGATGTCGTCCATCTTTTCACATACAAAATTTTTGTCCCATCATACTTCTCACTGTATACCTATAGTACAGAGAGACATGGCAGAGTCGTCTTGATTTATTTTAGGAAGCAATTCTCTCTACACATGGCTCTTGTAATTTACATGCCAATGCAGTAATCTTAGTTGTATAATTTTGAAATAAATTTATTAAATGCTTCTTGGGTAGCCCTATGATCACCTAATGTCTTGACCATGATCAGGTTTACCTGGCAAAGGCACATAGAGAAGTTGGTATGAGAATTTGAGAACACGAAGAGTGTTAAGAAATCATATACACATAAATGTCATAATAATAAATAAAAAGAAAAGAAAGTGACTATGCATATGATGTGATATGAGATATCTTTTAGAATTCTTGAACCAACTCATGGGATGTGGAAACTATGACTCAAAAAGCTGAGCATGTCATGGAGGATGTGATCCTACAGATAGGTGTGCTATGAAGGAAGTGACCCACAGGAGTGAGCATGTCGTGATGACAGCAGCTCGAAAGATGGGTGCATCGTGGAGGTAGTGACCTGAAAGGGTGTTGATCCTCACTGGTGAGAATCATACAAGTGGGATGAGTGTATGAATGGACACTCAAAATGCAACTCAAGCATGTGATCAGAACTATGCAAGATGTCATACAAGACACATAACACAATAAGTATTGTGTTCGGTCATCTAGGGTATAGGAAGCCACCAGGGATAATTATACCTCGCCCCAATAACGGCTGATCACACATGAAAATGACATGCACATACAGGATATGGTGCACCGAACAAGCATGCAATCACACTCTAATGGACATGCTAATGCAAAGCATACACTATGCAAGTGATCAGTCAACTAGGTCGGGATGACCGATTTAATTAAGTGATCAGCCGACCGAGCATGGGTGGCCAGTCGAGGGAGAAAGTTATGTCGACTAAGCCGTGGTAGCCGATCGAACCCAAGTGCTACGTTGACCAAGCTAGGGTGGCTGGTCGGGGCGGAAAGTGATACCGACCGGGTCGGAATGACTGATCGAGGTAAAAGTGATTGTTTGACTGGGTCAGGTCAGCCAGTCAAACTAAAGTAGTCAATTAATCAAGTCATGATGGTCGGTTGAACACTAGTGTTATGTCTACTAGGCCAGGGTGGCTGGTCGAGGCAAAAGACAATACTGAGCGGCCGATCTAGGCAACATGCAAGTGAAAAATGCTCCATCCAAGTCACAAACATGTCACAATTCAAAGTAAATGATCATGCTTGATGATAAACCATACTTGTATTAACGTTCTCACATACTTTTAGGATTCCGAGGGGAATTGCCAAAGCAAGGGGAAATATGGGATTCCACTCCGTAAGGATTTAGGTCTAGGCTTCATAGAGGGAAAACATTCTGCTCCGCAAAGGGCTCGGCCGCACACGTGAATCCTGTCTTAGGGCTATTTCTAAGAAATCAACAACCAATCTAAGGAAATTGTGGCCATACCGACTAAGGTCGGCCTCGACCGACCAACTCACCCAGGGTGGGCGACCAACCCAGCACGCCTACCCTAAACTAACTTAAGGTCGGCTAGGAAAGAAAACATAAGGGCTTTAGACTTTATACCATCGCGTTGGTTGTGGATGTCCCTGTCGTTTTCTCTGAACTGTCGATCTTTAGTCCATGGGCCGACGTAGGACGTGTCGAGACCTTACTCGAACTCATCTCGCAAAAATACACCAAGAAACTTATAAGAGTAAGTATTATACCAATAGAATGCAAGAAAGCCTATGCTGAGATATTACTTTAAGACATACGACTATCCTGTATGCAAATGAGAAATACAAAGTCTAGCAAAACACATGATGCATTGCCAACAAAACATTTGACCTTCCAATTGAACATTCGAATAGCATTGACCCATATAAAATGAAGATAAAATTATTGAAAAAATGCATTAAAATGAACTCGATATGCTTGCAATTTTGTCGCCTAACGTGCATAAAAATATTTATAGTGAAAGCAAGCATCATTCAAAGAGCTGGATTTGATGATACAAATAAATATAACAATCATAATTCATTCCTTCATCTTTTTAATTGGAAAATCTGCAAAAATCTACAAAGTGCAAAATAAATAACATGAAGATGAGCAAGAATCACACTTCCACACAAATTAAATACATCCTCCAAAGAACTTCTCTTCAAGTCTTCCATCGTGGACTAATAGATCACTAAATAACTCTCGTATGCTGCTTATCACCTTCACATGCCGCACAATACTTACGCATTTACACAACAAACACCCAAAATTTTGATAGTTTTGCTTATAACATCTTGATGTCTTAAACTGTTCCATGAAAAGGGAGTGCAACACTTTTAAAAAGTGACAGTTTGATTTTGTATGTAATATTCAAACTTTTAATGATAAGCATGTAAATATGAATTTTTTGGTGTTATGTGTAAATATATAAAAGTTGTGAGGTATGTATGGACATACCCATAAACTTTTTTTGACATATTATGACTAGTAAACCATACTTTAAAAGCAACTTGAAATTTCTCCCAAAATTAACCATAATTTAGGTCAGATCACATATGTTGCATTACAGACCTTTCAACCCAAGCCTAACAAACTTTGGGTCACAATGTAACACCTTTTAAGATACGTGATAGATGAGAGGTGGGGATGAAGATTAATACTTGAAATAGAGGAGAGAATCCTAAAGAACCAATTTCAATTAACTTATATCAATCACAAGCAAAGAAGCTTCTCCAATAATTCAAAATAGTTATTAAAAAAGAAGTTTTTAGTGTTATTTGTTAAATTGCAGA
This sequence comes from Papilionanthe hookeriana x Papilionanthe teres, assembly GCA_022702705.1. Classification (NCBI taxonomy): domain Eukaryota; kingdom Viridiplantae; phylum Streptophyta; class Magnoliopsida; order Asparagales; family Orchidaceae; genus Papilionanthe; species Papilionanthe hookeriana x Papilionanthe teres. The sequence continues at coordinate 59,506,482 of CM040423.1, read as the reverse complement.
AGCAAATTGTGGAACAGGGATTAAATTCTTTGGGTGCTATTTTCTTCTTCAATGGGACTTCTGCATTCAAAAATTGATCATTTACAATATATTTATATATGTATACACAATGTCTTCATACTTACATACTATGCAAATCTATAGCAACGCATCAAAATTATCATAATCACTTTTTTAAAAGTGATACATATTTCATGCATAATTTTATGCCACCAAGGTCTTATAAATGTAAATATCAAACTTTGGGTCTTAGGGATGTAAATGCATAAGAAATGTGTGGTATGAATGTATTTTTTTCTTAAAAATAATAAAAATTCCTTGAGCTTGTTGTATCAGCAATCACTTAAACACCAAAGCATTGCACTGCAATATTAAGCCTAGTGTTTTTCATTAAGTCTTATTATATAATACTGAAAAAGTACTTTAACTGCGAACAATATTCTTGACCAACTTAAATAAATGCCCCAGTATAATGTTACCTATAAGGCTTTGTTACAGCTGGTTGTTAACACAATAATAAACATAAAAAATATGATAAATTTCCATTCAAGAGGAATATTTCAAACATGTAACTTCATATAAAATAATCTTAGACTTAAAGGAAGACATGATAATTAACCAAAAGTATTAGAGCACCCAGGAACAACGGTGTACCTCATGTGGCACTACAATATAAAGCCTAGTTTTTTTTATTATGTCTTGTTATCCAGTTTTGAGAAGGTAAGTTAACAACCAGCAATATTCTTACCAACTTAAATAAATGCCCCAGTGTAACGTTACCTACAAGACTTTATTATATATGGTTGTTAACACAATAATAGGCTTAAGAAAATATGATAAATTCCATTCATGAGAAATATTTCAAACATGTAACTTCATAAAAAATCACGTTGTACTTCTGGAAAGGAAGACATGATAATTTACCAAAAGCATTAGAGCACTTAGAAAAGGCAGTTTACCTCTTGTGGCAAAAATTATAGGCTTAAGATAATATTATTGTTATTATTATTATTATTATTGATGTCTTATTGAGCATGTTTTTTGATATATAAGGATGAACTCAGTCTTCTATGTTTTAGTTATACTATGTGTGAAAGATGTAACATTTTGAATAGTCACGAGCAAGCATTGTGCACATAAATGGTTGTCGGCAAATAAACCCTCATCTCAACTACTACATTTTCCAATAACATGGACTTAAATGCATGTGAAATATTCAAATCTTATAATGTTCTTTCACTTTATAAAGGGGTGGAGACTTGTTAATTATTTAAGGTTTATTAGGATAGAATTCTTTGTGATATTTTTGTTGATGGTGAGATTGCTTTTCTATCGGGTTATCTCTATTATTGAATGACTTTTTTCTATGATTATGAGGATGTTTCTAAACTCCCCTATAGATTGGGAGTGATGCATCTTGCAGGCTCAAGTTGAGGTCACATAATTACATTTATTTAGTTTGATATGGATCTTTCTTAACTCAATAAAATTAAGTAAATTAATTTAGTTGTTGTAAGTAAAGGGCAAAATAAAATGGATCAACAAAATTTTGTTGCAATAAATAAGTATTGAAGTATCAAAATTACTCACTTGACTCATCTTCTTATTTTTGACAGAGCGTATAAGTCTTTCACCTGCTTGCACTTGAGAATTATGTGATAAATTGTTATTTAGAGTAAGAAAATGAGTTGATGTTCTCGAGGAAGGAGCGTGAACAACTACAATAACAACTTCTTGAAGCTGGGGAAAAGAAGTGAGCAAATCAGCACATTAATAATAATGATGATTGATATAATTGGCTTAAAACAAATGAAATGTTTAGTTGAATCTAGCATTCCTTTATCATAATACAATGCCAACAACTTGAACATTGGTAATGGTTAAACCTTTTCAATCTAAAATGAGAATGCTCTTAATGTGTTTTATGTAATACTTTGTTAGTTAATGAGCCTGAGAAAATAGTCTCTATTTTATTATTCTTATGAAAATATGATTCATCTTTTAAAAACACTGAAAAAATAGCTCTTGCGTTGAGATAATGATAATTTTTATGAGAGATGAAAGACTAAACTTTTATAAGAATAGTAAACAGGAGTGATTTGCATAAAGTACTCAAAGTTCTTTTATAACATCTTTATTTATTGTTCCTACATTTTTTTTTTTAAATCGCATAATCATCACATTGCTTATTATGAATGGACTTGGTGCTATCTCTACAAGTGTTTTTTTATTTAATTTTTCTTACAAGGTGTTGTCTACAGTCACCACACTCAAAATTTATTGGATGCAATATCATTTGCAACAGGATGCTAAGACTTTACAAAGATATGGATTATGCCCAAAGAGTGAAAATGATGATATAAAGACTTAGCCTTAAAAATTATATTAATAAATTCATTTAGAAAATTTTGATCAAAACAGTTTAACTTGTATGGATGGTACATAAATTGGCTAAATAGTGTGATTACGGATTACATAAAGATATACGTTATTGGTGAGTCAATAATGTAGCTAAATGTTAATCGAGAATTAGTTGATAATTTTAGATGAGCTCCAAATTGAGGGTGAGTAACTTAGAAAGTTCTCTAGAAAAAATACCCTTAATAGACAAGTAAGTTTTAAAAAGTATTCCTAATGATCATCCCATTTATTTTGGTTAAATAGCCTTAACAAGCAAGTGATTCTGAGTCACTTGAATGCGTTCAATACATAGCTCGATACTTATGATCAAATTATGGCTAATTTTTATACCGAGTTAATGAGATTCAGTTCTAAGCAGCTCAAGATGTTAGGTAGCTTCAATCAAGAAGACTTCCAAGTTAACAGTCAACTTAAAAAATTTGATAATCCCCTTCAACTTCTCACAATGACCTCGATGACTCAGTCAAAACATACAAAATTGGAACCATACGTAAGCGGATTTTTTAATTCAAGTTTATTAATATTTAAGAAATAAATCTCTATCAAAGATTGTAATTTATTTCATGATGAAAACTTTCTTATAAAATGAATAACGCGTTTTCAAAAGCAAATTACCATTAAAAATGTTTATACAAACATTTTGCTTATACGACCATCAATATTTCCAATGCATAAAAACAGCTCAACATAAAGTATCTAAATACCACAACTACTACAAAATGTGGAGCACAAGAAAATCAATACTAAAACTGAATTATACATTTATAATCAAATTTCTTTATCAACATAAAATTTTATTCTAACTGAATTATACATTTATTAAAGTCATCTCTATGGTAATTTTCTTAGCATTGAAGATCAACCGCAACACATTCAAAGTTGCTTGAACTCAACAAACGCAATGCTTACCTTCTTCCAAACTTACTTTCCATTCTAAGAATCATAAATCAAAAAACAGCATTCCTTACGCGTTTATGGTTATAGTTATCCAATAGGACTCCTTAACCTTAACTTCACGGAAAATTCATGAAGACTGAACAAGTTGGTTAACAAAGTCATATTGTTAATGGTAAGAGTAAGCTGAACATTTATCATTATTTACTACTACTAATAAGTAATTAATGAACTAATTAATCTTTTTACAATGCTATTTTATAGCACATTGGTTAAAAATAAAAATTTCATCTCCTTAAATTTCTTAAAACCATTATAAATATAATTATTAAATATTCCCATTTCCACCATTGAATAGTAAAAATCATGGCTACTTTGAAGAAAAATTAAGTTAGGAATAATGGAGAGCTTGCATTCAAAGTTGTAAAAGAGTTGAGAAACTATGTCAAGTCTTCTTTGATAATTACGGAAAGCTCCTCCCAAGACTCTATCTTTTGGTGTGCCTCACTACTAATAGATTGTGGGCCCGTATGGGGCAACTTATAAGTGCGGCGGCGTTTTTGAAAACGTCACCTAACTGTTTGGTTCTCTCGTTTTAAAAAACGCTGCCTACCGCGTTTGGGTTTTTTACACTTAACGTAGACCACGGGTCGACTCCTGCAGTCGACCCGGGGGCCGCGTTTCAGGATAAGCTGTTTATCCTGAAACGCACAAGCTGCCACAAAGACGTCAGTTGATATTGGAACAGCTCTAAATCTTAGTTTAGTATGCTGGCGAATTTGAATTTGACCTAAGGAGCTAAATATTGGAAAATAAAATAATAATAATAATAATAATGTTTAAATACGTGTTTGTTGAATTGTTGATTTTAAAACTTTTAAAGTTGAATTTGAAGCAGGAGTCATTCAAGAGAATCAGTCCAGTCATCGGTGTAATTAATATTTAATAAACAACACTAAAATAGACATAATGACTCAATTTACATACATTAATTCATTAATATAGTTAAATAAAACAATTAAAAAATATTAGGTTAATTTAAAAACATCTGTTTGATTCAGTGCAGAAATCAATATTTTTTTTGTATCTCGTAAGTAAAAAATTCTTACGGTGTGCATTTATCATAATGACTTAAGTTCGTGAGTTCAAATCACGCATATTATCCTTTAGACTCATCTTTTTTATACAGAGCTTAAATTAATTTTTTTAGTATTAAAAATATTATTAATTGAAATTTACTAATATGTATTTATTGTGTATAAAATTATAATAAAAATATAGGGGGGGCACATGTCCTCCTCCTGCCTTTTTCTTAAATTCTCCCTAAAGGACAGATGAGATGGGAGACATACTTTAATAAATAGTACTTTGCATGTGAGGATGGGAATAAATAAATTTAAAGATAGTTTTATGAATTATGAGATGTGCATTATAAATAAAATTATACGTGCATTTAATTATGTGCACACATTTATTGGTTTATTATATATGTTTAACAATGTGAATGATTGCAATGCAATTTTTAATATAGATTTATTAAATTAAAATTTCTGTTTAAATAGTTTAAATTTTTTTTATTAAATGTATTCTTAAAATGTTTATATATTTATTTTTTACTCTAGTGGGTAAAATGTATTTTATCCTTAGAAGCAGTAAATACAAATATTTTATTTTATTTTTTGCGGGCAGAATAAGTACTCATATATGATGTTTTGGGCTTCTTCAAATTGTTTCTAGCTAATTTACTTACGTATTAGAGCGTGTAGATTTTCTGCTTTCTTTTTTTCTAATTTATTTAAATTTTCTGCAAATTATATTATGTTTCATGACACTAATTATGTAGCTGTAGCAGAAGCCCAAGTACGTATTTTATTTTATGTATTGCAGTTCTTTTATTTACTTTACCGCATTTCCTACTTATACTTACTGTGCATGTAAAACTACACTTGCAAAACAAAAACAACAAAACATACTTTCAAAATTAAAATTATACTTTCAAAAAACAATAAATAAATATAATAGGCCCATTTTGATTTACAAGGATTTCTCGGATGAGGTAACATACCGTTGCTAACGAGAATTCTCCGGTCTAAATGAGTTTAACAACCCATTTAGACTAAGTAAAATGAAAAGAAAATAGTGATGTCAAAATGAGGAACCATGGGATCCTAACAGATGTCGCTCAAATTAAATTAAAATTCCCTCGTATAAAATGCCTAAACAAAACAACAACAACAGAACCAAAACCCAAAACATTGAAATGTACATGGTCAAACCTTTTCAACCTTGACCTTAAAACTGTAACTTCAACAAGAAGCTTGAAGTTAACTCCATGGGCAGCACGATGAAGACCTGCAAGAGAAAATTTTTGAGAGAGCAAACAAGTCTACAACCACAAATCTTTCATTGGTTTAAACAACAAGTCATAGAACTTCGAGGTAATCTGCCCTGTGTAACATAAATACTCAACTTATCTTTTAAGCCTTTGTAAAATCGTGTTGTGCAATATAAGTCCTAACTCGTCTTAGAATTCTGAGATTGTTGTTCGATACAACATAAATCCTTCGATCTTTCAGGCTATTTGTATGATTGATATCAAACAAAATATGCCCTAAATAATAAAAGTGGCAGGATGAAACATCTAATAATATATATTCGAAACCAAAGTCAAACCATAAGATAGTTGGGAAGTCATTGAGGTTCTCCTCAAGATCCGTGACATCTCATACCTTCCTTCCGTTAGATTCCATAATAAATGTTCCTATTTTTTTATATTTTCCCATTTCAATTTTCCATGTCCGTCCTTGAAAGCCCTAAAATTTGAATTTATGAAGACAATACCTCTGATCTAAATCGAGAGTTTTTTTAGGTGAGTTCAGTTATTTATGTTGTAATTAACTATAGGGGCTTGCCCTTATAGGAAACTTTAAGAACACAGCTTAATATAAACCCTATCTAGTCTTTTATATTGGGTAGGGGAGCCTGTCGGTCAACATAAAGGTTTCGCAGATCAAAACGGATGTCATAAATTCTTTTGCTTATTTAATCGAGACTCACAATTGAGTAGTGTGTTTACTCATCGGGATAGATGTATTGATAATATTGTTGTGCTCGATTATTTAAACTACTAAATATATGAGATCAATTTGATCTCGTATTTTCAAAATTAAAATGCTAGTTTTCAAAATTTCTTATATTATATCAAATTAAACATATTTTTAAAGCAACCGACGGACTTATCATTTTGGTGGCCGACTCCCTTCTAATTTGACGACCGACACTCCCTTTTAGTTTAAGCCATCGTAACCTTTCTTTGAACCTTCTTCAGGTCTATTGGAAGTTAGAGTACGCCTCATGTGGTACCAACACAATGTGATTAGGTTGATTAACCTTCCTACAATCATCAATCAGTTGAGTTAGTAAATCTTGGTTGAGGTATGCCTTACGCTCATCCAATATAGAAAAGGTTCACTGAACTTAGTTTGGTCCTATTAAAATCCTCCAAAAGTTTGGTTTTGGTCTATTAGAAGTTGGAGTATGCTTTGCATGACACCATCACAATGTGTCAGGTTGATTAGTTCCAGGTCAGTCAAGGTTTGTCTTATGGATTAAGACTTTAAGTTGATAATTTTGAGTTAAAGTAAATCTCTACAAAAACTTTTTCTCATTCCTACTTATCGCACAACAATGAGATATTTTATTCCGTTCTTCAAAGCTTGTTAGTTTTAGTTGGTCTACATCCAGCCTGAACAAAACTAACACCTTAACTGAGTAAATTGAGGACAGGGCTATGTTTATATAAGTCTTCCTTAAAGTTAGTCATTACCAGACTCTATGTCGGAATTTCGTATTTAAATTTAGAGTGGTCTCTTACTAAAGTCGGTAGGGCTAATTGACATCAATGGATTTTTGGGTACAATCAATTTAGCACTTTGGGCTTATAAATCTTATATTAGTTAATGGGCACCTTTCCAAATCGTGTAGTCTTTTGAATGCCTACACAATACTCTTTTCCTTTCTCTAGGTTTGTAGGATGTTAATCAACAAGAGGTGGTAGTATAGTCCACAACTTGGCTGGTTAAACCTAGAGTACAATCACTATCATCTAGTACAGTCATTGAACACCTTGGTACAAGGCAATTAGATCTGGTTTGATCTTGACTAATCCTTTCTGCTGGTCTAGCTGATAATCCATTAGAAGTTGGTGCACACCTCATTTGGCACCATCATGATATGTTCATGCTCATTAAGACAATCACAGTTGCAGCTGGTCATATAGGTTAATTTTTTGAGTTAATAATTCTAAGTTAAAATAAATTCCTTATCCCTGTCAAATTCATTGAACACCGAAGGAACATCTTTCCTTTCTATGGTTCGCCAGTTTGTTGACGGACCGGCCTTAACGTGGAGGCTTTGTAAATCTAGGATGGGTCCTAGTATAGCCATTGCATATTATCGAGCCAAGATTGCTAAGTATATCTAGTGAGGACTAGAGGAATATGCTGAAATTAGCTCTCCATTTATTGGGAATAAGCTCCGACGTGGCCCCCGCACTGAGCAACTAGGTTAATTGTCTAGTATATTTTTGGGTAAGGTCAAACAATGACTAATTTAAATTAATTTTAAAACAAATAGCCTTTCTAAGTCTTTATTCATTCAGCACCTAAAATCATAAATTAGCATAATAAAATCAAATCAAATCAACACAAAACATAAATTTTCCTACTTTTGAGTTCATTGACTTCGATCCCCACATAAGATTCAATAAGTCAATATGTTGACCCTATAAACCCAATAGAGTATGTCCTGCTCGCTGGTATAGTCATTACACATCACAGAAGGACCCAAGCCAGAGCCCAATGGCCAACTTCTAATACAATCGAGGCAGAGCTTCAGGTAGGTGTCAGTCCCTAAACTATCTACCTTAAAATGACCACCTGACTTGCCTTCAATTTAGACCCCTGCATCATCTTGATTAACTCACTCCTGTGCACCTCTTAGGTTGAGAATAAGTCTTTGTACCCTCTTTGCTAATGTGTCCACATCACAACACAAATCCACATCACAACACAAATCCAAACTCCCTAGAAAATTAAACTAAATAATCTAAAACCTCTTTCCCGACTATTTATGAGGATGAATAATATGTTACATTGTTGTTCTTCTTGATCTAGTTATTTTTATATCTTCTAGGTTGGATGTTAGTTCCCTTGCTTTCCTTTCTAGTATAAATGCTTTATCTAGGTTTTTCTTACTAGCTATCAGGATAAATGATATGCTCTAGTTTTGTCCTTCCATATCTAGTCATTCCATCTATCTTCTAGATAAGATCTTATTCCCCACATTGTCCTTCCTATTATAGCCACTTCTCATAGTTTCTCAGACTAGCTATCAAGATGAATGATAAGCTCCAACAATATCCTTCTTGATCTATTCATTCTGTCCATCTTCTATGTTGGATGTTAGTATCTGTAACTTTTCTTCCTAGGGAAGACATTTTAAATCTTCCTCCGATTAATTTCAGGATGAATGATACGTTACAGTGTTGTCCTTCCTAATCTAGTCAACCTATTCACCTCTTTTGGTAGATGTAAATCCACATTGGTTCTCCACCTTAATGTGCGCAGTTAAATCTAAAAATCCCTAGCAGATCCCAAACATCTAAATTCACAAAAATAAAAACTCCAAATCTCTGACATGTTCAAATCAAACTAAATGTTGTTTAAACTCGATTGGTTACTTCGGCTAACATTAATATGTGTGGTATACTTCGAATATTTCACTGCACTTATTGAGGGTTCAACTATTAACCTCATTTTTGGTCATATAGGACTTGTATGGATATCATCCCTTGATCCGGCGCAACAAAATTGGCTAAAAATCAACTTTTCCATTTTTTGGCCTGGCTTAGTCATGTCGGGCCAAGGCGTGACCACACCCAAAAGTTCCTCAGCGTGGTCATGTTCGGCCTAGGCGTGACCACATCTGGAAGTTCCTAAACATGGCCATACCAGCCCTAGGCGTGACCACGCCCAGTTAACATGACATTGATCCATGGCCTTTATCCGCAGATCAGGCCACGAACAGTCGTTGATTTTTAGTTAACATGTCATTGATCCATGGGTCACTAACCTTCTGAACCCCCGCCGTTGATGTGCCACTCAATTGGATGACTCCAGAGGGCTCTGTCGTCTCCTATCCAGCCTATAAATAGGCTATGATAAGTGTCATCACAAGACATACACAAATGATAGAGGCCCTCCACTGCTCTGAAGAAGAAGTGGGAGTAAGTATTTAGCAAGCCTCCTCCTCCTCTGCTCCAGTTAGCCTCCTCCTGCTCTCTAGTGAACCCCTCTTCTTTTCTTTTCTAATTTAAATTTATTTTACTAAGTTTAGTTAGGCACCCAATAGCCTTGGATTAAGCTTGGGTTTGGGCTCGACTTAAGACGACTCGAACTTAGCCTAACTCTAACTTAGTTAAACTATAACCTAGCCCAAATCCTAGACATGACCTAATCTAGATGTAGCCCAAATCATAACCTAACTTAGCCTAAACCCTGGACCTGACCCAACCTAGGTCTAACCTGAACCTTAACCTAACTCAAGTCTCACACAAATCAGACATGAACCCTAAACTAACCTAGGTCTGACCAAGTCACACTTAACATTCAATTTAACCACCCGAGTCTAAGTTAACCCAATCCTGACCCAAGAAAAATGTTAAACCCTAAGCCTAAGCTAAAACCTAGCTCAAACCTAACCTAATCTGGGTCAACCCAGCTAACCTCGAGTCAAACCCAAAACACATTTAAGCTAACTTAGTCAAGCCATCTTAACTCGGATCAAACCTAAACCAAACTAAAACTAAACTGGTACAACCCAGTTCAACACGGGTCAGACCGAAATTGATCCAAGTCAATCCAGCTTAACCCGACTCAAAACTAAACCAAACCCGGGTCAAACCCTAACCAACCCAACTTGGGCCAATCCCAAATCAATTCAGGTCAATCCAGCTTAATTCTAGTTAACCTAAATCAAACCCAACATAACTCAAGTCAGCTTAAGTCCAACATAGGTCCAAATTAGCTAACCCATATCATACCCTAGTTTACTTTTGAGCTAACTTAAGCTAAAGAATTAGCCTACCTTAAACTGCTCCTGACCCAAGTCTAATCAAAGATTAAAATACAAGGTATGTTATCTCATGTTGCATATGTCATTTTATTTGTTATTTACATATGTTGTATCAAGTTTCATAGTTTTATATGTTATTTCATGTTATCACATATGTTATTTCATGTTTAAAAAAACCAAACAAAAAT